>CAMPDV010000340.1:0-347140 GCA_946699065.1 Loxodes magnus | reverse complement strand
GTGAAAAAAGCATAGTTTATGAAATTTATTGAAGTTAGAATACGAAATTTTAATATCAGAGTGAGTTAACAAAGTATAAAAAAAATAAGTTCAATTTTTAAAGGAAAAAAGCATAGTTTTTGAAGTGTTTTGAAGTTAGAATACGAAATTTTAATATCAGAGTGAGTTAACAAAGTATGAAAAAAATAAGTTCAATTTTTTAAGGGAAAAAAGCATAGTTTATGAAGTGTTTTGAAGTGAGAATACGAAATTTTAATATCAGAGTGAGTTAACAAAGTATGAAAGAAATAAGTTCAATTTTTAAAGGAAAAAAGCATAGTTTATGAAGTGTTTTTTAGTGAGAATACGAAATTTTAATATCAGAGTGAGTTAACAAAGTATTAAAAAAATCGTTGTGTAATTTTTAAAGTGAAAAAAGCATTGTTTATGAAGTGTTTTGAAGTGAGAATACGAAATTTTAATATCAGAGTGAGTTAACAAAGTATTAAAAAAATAAGTTCAATTTTTTAAGGGAAAAAAGCATAGTTTTTGAAGTGTTTTGAAGTGAGAATACGAAATTTTAATATCAGAGTGAGTTAACAAAGTATAAAAAAAATAAGTTCAATTTTTAAAGTGAAAAAAGCATAGTTTTTGAAGTGTTTTTTAGTGAGAATACGAAATTTTAATATCAGAGTGAGTTAACAAAGTATTAAAAAAATCGTTGTGTAATTTTAAAGTGAAAAAAGCATAGTTTATGAAGTGTTTTGAAGTGAGAATACGAAATTTTAATATCAGAGTGAGTTAACAAAGTATAAAAAAAATAAGTTCAATTTTTTAAGGGAAAAAAGCATATTTTATGAAGTGTTTTGAAGTGAGAATACGAAATTTTAATATCAGAGTGAGTTAACAAAGTATGAAAAAAATAAGTTCAATTTTTAAAGGAAAAAAGCATAGTTTATGAAGTGTTTTGAAGTTAGAATACGAAATTTTAATATCAGAGTGAGTTAACAAAGTATGAAAAAAATAAGTTCAATTTTTTAAGGGAAAAAAGCATAGTTTATGAAGTGTTTTGAAGTGAGAATACGAAATTTTAATATCAGAGTGAGTTAACAAAGTATAAAAAAAATAATTTCAATTTTTAAAGGAAAAAAGCATAGTTTATGAAGTGTTTTGAAGTGAGAATACGAAATTTTAATATCAGAGTGAGTTAACAAAGTATTAAAAAAATCGTTGTGTAATTTTTAAAGTGAAAAAAGCATAGTTTATGAAGTGTTTTGAAGTGAGAATACGAAATTTTAATATCAGAGTGAGTTAACAAAGTATTAAAAAAATAAGTTCAATTTTTAAAGTGAAAAAAGCATAGTTTATGAAGTGTTTTGAAGTGAGAATACGAAATTTTAATATCAGAGTGAGTTAACAAAGTATGAAAGAAATAAGTTCAATTTTTAAAGGAAAAAAGCATAGTTTATGAAGTGTTTTGAAGTGAGAATACGAAATTTTAATATCAGAGTGAGTTAACAAAGTATAAAAAAAATAAGTTCAATTTTTAAAGTGAAAAAAGCATAGTTTATGAAGTGTTTTGAAGTTAGAATACGAAATTTTAATATCAGAGTGAGTTAACAAAGTATGAAAAAATCGTTGTGTAATTTTAAAGTGAAAAAAGCATAGCTTATGAAATGTATTGAATATAGAATACGAAATTTTAATATCAGAGTGAGTTAACAAAGTATGAAAAAAATAAGTTCAATTTTTAAAGTGAAAAAAGCATAGTTTATGAAGTGTTTTGAAGTGAGAATATGAAATTTTAATATCAGAGTGAGTTAACAAAGTATGAAAAAATCGTTGTGTAATTTTTAAAGTGAAAAAAGCATAGTTTATGAAGTGTTTTGAAGTTAGAATACGAAATTTTAATATCAGAGTGAGTTAACAAAGTATAAAAAAAATAAGTTCAATTTTTAAAGTAAAAAAAACATAGTTTTTGAAGTGTTTTGAAGTGAGAATACGAAATTTTAATATCAGAGTGAGTTAACAAAGTATGAAAAAAATAAGTTCAATTTTTTAAGGGAAAAAAGCATAGTTTATGAAGTGTTTTGAAGTGAGAATACGAAATTTTAATATCAGAGTGAGTTAAAAAAGTTAGAAAAATCGTTTTGTAATTTTTAAAGTGAAAAAAGCATAGTTTATGAAGTGTTTTGAAGTGAGAATACGAAATTTTAATATCAGAGTGAGTTAACAAAGTATGAAAAAATTGTTGTGTAATTTTTAAAGTGAAAAAAGCATAGTTTATGAAGTGTTTTGAAGTGAGAATACGAAATTTTAATATCAGAGTGAGTTAACAAAGTATGAAAAAAATAAGTTCAATTTTTTAAGGGAAAAAAGCATAGTTTATGAAGAGTTTTGAAGTGAGAATACGAAATTTTAATATCAGAGTGAGTTAACAAAGTATGAAAAAAATACGTTCAATTTTTTAAGGAAAAAAAACATAGTTTATGAAGTGTTTTGAAGTTAGAATACGAAATTTTAATATCAGAGTGAGTTAACAAAGTATGAAAAAAATAAGTTCAATTTTTAAAGTGAAAAAAGCATAGTTTATGAAGTGTTTTGAAGTGAGAATACGAAATTTTAATATCAGAGTGAGTTAACAAAGTATAAAAAAAATAAGTTCAATTTTTAAAGGAAAAAAGCATAGTTTATGAAGTGTTTTGAAGTGAGAATACGAAATTTTAATATCAGAGTGAGTTAACAAAGTATGAAAAAATCGTTGTGTAATTTTAAAGTGAAAAAAGCATAGTTTATGAAGTGTTTTGAAGTGAGAATACGAAATTTTAATATCAGAGTGAGTTAACAAAGTATGAAAAAAATACGTTCAATTTTTAAAGGGAAAAAAGCATAGTTTATGAAGTGTTTTGAAATGAGAATACGAAATTTTAATATCAGAGTGAGTTAACAAAGTATGAAAAAAATACGTTCAATTTTTAAAGGAAAAAAAGCATAGTTTATGAAGTGTTTTGAAGTTAGAATACGAAATTTTAATATCAGAGTGAGTTAACAAAGTATGAAAAAATCGTTGTGTAATTTTAAAGTGAAAAAAGCATAGCTTATGAAATGTATTGAATATAGAATACGAAATTTTAATATCAGAGTGAGTTAACAAAGTATGAAAAAAATAAGTTCAATTTTTAAAGTGAAAAAAGCATAGTTTATGAAGTGTTTTGAAGTGAGAATATGAAATTTTAATATCAGAGTGAGTTAACAAAGTATGAAAAAATCGTTGTGTAATTTTTAAAGTGAAAAAAGCATAGTTTATGAAGTGTTTTGAAGTTAGAATACGAAATTTTAATATCAGAGTGAGTTAACAAAGTATAAAAAAAATAAGTTCAATTTTTAAAGTAAAAAAAACATAGTTTTTGAAGTGTTTTGAAGTGAGAATACGAAATTTTAATATCAGAGTGAGTTAACAAAGTATGAAAAAAATAATTTCAATTTTTTAAGGGAAAAAAGCATAGTTTATGAAGTGTTTTGAAGTGAGAATACGAAATTTTAATATCAGAGTGAGTTAAAAAGGTTAGAAAAATCGTTTTGTAATTTTTAAAGTGAAAAAAGCATAGTTTATGAAGTGTTTTGAAGTGAGAATACGAAATTTTAATATCAGAGTGAGTTAACAAAGTATGAAAAAATCGTTGTGTAATTTTTAAAGTGAAAAAAGCATAGTTTATGAAGTGTTTTGAAGTGAGAATACGAAATTTTAATATCAGAGTGAGTTAACAAAGTATGAAAAAAATAAGTTCAATTTTTAAGGGAAAAAAGCATAATTTATGAAGTGTTTTAGACTATTTTATTAAATTCTACTTTAAAGTTGAAAAATTATTTCATTCTATTTTATTTGCCAAAGGGTAAATAATTAATGAAATCAATATTATCTATTTGTATGTCTCTTATATGAGTTTAACTTCTATTTTATGAAGTCATGTTTGTTAAAAATCATCCTTTTTTTATAATTTGCATTCTAATTTTTTCTACATCTATGTAGCCTTTTTATTCTTACATTCTACTAAAGATATGAAAAATTTAAATCTTAGGATTTATTCAAAATGGATTAAAAAATATTGATTTTCTTAATTTTAAATTCTCAAAGTAAATTAGATTAAAAATCGTTTATTATTTAAAAGCTTTTTCAATATAAAAATAAGCCATTTATAATTAATTTTTATTTTAGATGTAATTTTATAATAATAATAATAATAGACAAAATTGTTTAGAAGTCTTCTTGGATTTTCACCAAATTTCCTCTTACCAGCCAAATTGACTGTTCAATGAAAAGAAAATTTTATTGTTTCATTTCTATTTTTTCTGTCTTAAATCTTGTATTTCTCTTCTCTCTCCATCTTTCATCCATCTACCTTGCTACTATTCTTTTGCTCTTATTTCTTTAAGTTGATAAATAGATCCTCTCTCAGTAATATAAGTTCTGTCATTCTATCACTCTCTAATTAAATTCATTCTTGAACACATAGAAATTTCTACACTATTTTTATTAATTTCTTTTTTTCTTGCAATAATAGCACTTTCTACTATTAATTTTATCTAATAAATTTTTGGTCTTTTTATAATTTCATTTGACAACCTTGCTAATTGTTTTAAAGATGTTCTTAAATTTGATTTTTCCCCAATATTGCAATTGATTCTGGCTATTATGCACGTTCTGTTTATTTAATTAATTATAATTATGAGTCTAATTTCGTTTGCTATATTTTCTAAGAGCAGTCAGTCTGAATATTTCATTAGGCATTCATTTCTCTTTCTTATTTAATTAATCTATCTTCTACGTTTTCACGATTCTCTATTAATATTTTATTTTACTCCTTAAGCTTTTTATCCTCATTAAGCAAAATTTCTACTAATTCTGTAAGTTATTCAATGCCATTCCGATCCTCACTAAGATTAATTTCTGAAGGATCTTAGTCAACTGGAGTTTCTTATTAATTTGGAGGTATAGACATTCGCTTCCTCGGTTTTGATTGTTTCTACTTTTTCTCTTCAGATTCTAATTAATTTTATTTGGTAAAAAACCGGGCTTCATTTTTTTATTATTGTAATTTTATAAGAAAAATAATTTAAATAACTAGGCAAATAAAATTAAAAACCCTAATTAAGAGAGAGATATTTAAAATTTAGATAACTATTTATAGTTTAAAATGATAAATATTTCCTATGCTTTATTATTCCTAAGAGTTTTAAGATATATATCTTTGATTGTGCAAATTAATTTTCTTAACTAACTATAAGCCGACTAACACTTTATAAAAAAATAAGCATTTGAGAGTTATAAACTCTTTAAAATTAATAGTATAAGTATTACTATTATAAATAAAGCTTAAGCTATTATATATTAGCAATTCTACCATTTAATTTAAACTGTTGTTTTTATTGTTTATGCATACAACTTAGTTCTTTCTTTCTAAATTATCTAAGTTTTGATATAACTACTTAGTTTCATTCTGGATGCTAATTTCTATAAATTTTATTATTTCTAATGTTTAGTAATTTTTAGTTATTTACAGCAATGATAACCTTTGAATATCTATCTAATACCTTTTAAACTAAAGCTTAGTTTATTTTATTGCAACTATAAAGTGTTAATTACTTGAGATAAATAGTTATTAATGCTAAAACTTTTATTATAAATGACAGATCCACTAATATCTAATAATCCATATGAATATAATCAGATTAAGTTAATATCTATTTATCTTTGTCCAATAGGAACCATATTTAAAATAAAAGCTTAAGTGTTATAAGGGAATAGGATTTTATAAAATCAATTGGTATTTTAAGATAAGATATTTTGATTTAATTGGAGACTATTAATTAATTAATTTTAACTATAAGGGTTAGGGTCATCTTTAATTATAGGAAATATTTCCTCAAATTAAAGACAATAAAAGTTTTTATATTCAATACTCAACTGTACATGTCTTCATCTGAATCAATTTCAAACTGAGCTTCTCTAAACAAATTCTAAGGTCATTTTTGTCCTTTTAAAGCTATTTATTCTGTTACTATTAATTACCAAGATCCTGTTTGATTAATGTCACACTTGAATCATCTAATATCAGCTTCTTTCTGTAAATACCTCCAAAGTAGTTACAATATAGCCTCTTCGATGTTCCAAATTATTTATGGTGCTGCTCAAGCACTCTTCTTCACTTCAGACATTACCTACAAAAATGTCCAGCCTTTTGACAACAATAGCAACGTTTTATTAAGGGCTTGAATTAAAATTTTTATTCTGTTTACATTTTTTCAATTTCCATCTTTTCTGATTGAAGTTAGTTTTTTTGATTGGTAATCGAATTTCTTCTTTAATTTTCTATTTATTTGCTTCTAGGTTTTTTTCTAATAGTTCAAATTAGGAAGTTAAGGCTTCAATTTAAAACTAAACTTTACTTACCAAGTCTTGATCTTCCTTTTTTCTATCTTACAAAAGAAGCCGAAGATTCAAGTTTTCCGCTTTCAGGATCTATATTTCGGTATTCATTTTCTCAATTAATGAATAAAGCTAAATAATGTCTGCTCGTGGGGTTTCTCAAGCTTTTTCAGTTTGCTAGGAAATTCCGTATTTCCCAATCCTTAACAGGATTAGATTTATCTTTTTTGAATTCTTGGTTCTTGTTAGTTAACAGAGACTTAAGATTGATCTTTAAGGCTAGAATTCAAGGTTTATATTCTCGGGCTTTTTTCCATTTTTTTTCTTAACTGGAGATTCTCATATCTGTTTCTTATGTGTTAAAGCTTATTAAGTTTAAAAATTTAATTTAATCAATTAAATCTATTTAAAGCTCTATAAGTGAATAAATAAAAAATAGATGATTGCTTTAAATTATGTGACCAAGCAAGGTTTTTCCTAGTTTTAAACTTTTAAGATGCTAAAGAAATAAATGGAATTGTTTGATGTGTTTAAATTAATTAAAAGTTACATCAAATCAATGTTCAAATAAGCATGTTTTTTAGTAATTATAAAACATGGAAATTAGCATCATGCATTTAAGAAGAGATCGGCTAATTATATAATAATAAATGATAATTAAAACTAGTCATGCTATTTATATCATATGATAACTTATTTCCTGCTACTTTTAGTTTTTAACCTTAAAGTATTTAAGTATATTAAATATTGTTAGAGAAGCCTAAAATCCTAGATTTGAAAATATGATTCTTGATACATGCATCACTTTCAAATTATATAAATCTTCTATTTAGAAATCTGCAGGATAATGCTTACACTAAATAGATGCAACTTACAATATACAAGATTAAATTTAAAATGATTTATGAATAAACTAGATTATGGCCAGATATGGAAAACTTAATTTTCTTATCAATTAGCAGAAAGGTGGAACGAATGTAGCAATAAGGAAAATAAATAAAGAGAAGGTGCTATTAAAATATGAATTACAATTAATTAAAATATTTTTATTTTCTAAGAATGAAAATTGCAATAATGCTTATCGAGTATTTTAAGCTACTTAAAAGTTTAAATTACTTTTATACACTTTAATTTCTAGGCTTGCTTATCATAAAATTATTATACAAAACTTAATTTTTCTTCGTAGTTAACAGATGATACTGATTATATATTTTTTAGCATTATTTGCATATATAGTCAGCATTATGGTTTGAATCAAAGTTCTGTTTAAGTCTATTTAATTTATTAAAAGAGTAAACCTTAATTTTCTTCTTTTTTTAGGAATTTTACTATTTACCTAAAGGAATCTCCTTATCGTTACTTATACTGCAACTAAATGATAAAAGTTCGCATTTCTCTTACTTTTCATTCTTAACATTATCTAGCTTTATATTTCTAACAATTTTCATTTCGCTTTTTTGTTCTGTCTTTAAATAATAGTGAGATACTTCTAAATGAATTGGCTACCTTATTAAACTAAAACTCGGTTTCTTTTATGATTTACTCAAATTTAATAGTGATAGTAGTTTTTGGTGCTTTTATAAATATAAAGTAATGAAGACTTTAAATCAGCATATGAATAAGAAACTTACAATGGAATATCCTTCAGATATTCTCCATTTAGTTTTAATTCTCTAATCTGGTAAAAAATTTAAAATTTTAATGATCAAATACTTTCAATGAAATATTTAGATAGATTAATAATACTGAACAGCAGCAGTATCTATTTTCAAACTGGATTGTATGTACTAATAAAATGAAAGCCAATATTACGAAAAAGTTTTAAGCAATATGGGATTATCAATTGTAATATTAATAATCTCATTCAGCTCTATTTATTTTATTTTAATCACTAATTATAAGGATACGTTTTAAAATCTATCTTTATTACTGTCATTAGTGCTATCTTCTTCTGAATTAGCACTAACTTAATAATGGTTATTTTTATTTCTTTAAAATGCTATTAAGATTCCTCCAATTTGGCAGTGCTTCATTTTTTTATGCAGAAATAGAATGTTGAAATGATCATTATCTAAAATTTGTTATGCCAATAGCATTGCCAGCCTTTATATTTATGAAATATTTATTCCTTTTATAGTTATTTTATTACGCTAATGAGAAAAGAAATTTAATAAGTTCAATTTTAAAATTAAAAAATGGCAGAAGGTCTCAAGAAGGATTTTTTTCCAGCTCCATAGAAAAAAGAAAAAAACCAGAGACTTCTAATTCTTCTTCTACCGCTTCTTCTTTAATAGCATAATAATTTTCTTAGGCTCTTTAACTCTCCAATATAAAAATAAAGAAAATCTTAAATTGAATAAGAAATTAAACAAACAGAAACTGACTAAAGCAAGCGAGACTTTTTACTCCCATAGCCACAATCAAGCAACTACATGAAAAGTGATAACTAAAAAATAATGTAGAAATAGAAAAATGATGAATAGCTAATAATAGAGTAAGTTATGAAATCTATCCGTAACCTATAAAAAGAAGTTTAAATATTAAAGAAAGAAAACCAAAAATTATTATAGAAAAGTTAAAACAATGTCAAAGATTAATGAAACAGGAAATCGAAGTGAAACTTTCGGGAGAAAAAATAATTTAACCTTAAACCTTAGCTGAAAATAAAATGGTACTAGAGCACACTAAACCCATAGAGATAATTCCTCCCAGAAGGATCGTCAAGCTGTGCTACCTGTGCAAATCAAGATTCCACACATACAAAAGATGCAAGATATATTTGGATAAACGGAGAAGAAACAGTGAAGAGATTCGGAGAGAACTGTCAAGAATTTATGTAGACAAGGATGGAAGATTATTTAGAAGGAGGCTTTTTCAAGGGAGTGCCAGAACTCCAAAAAAAACTGGGAATCCCGAACTTTTATTTTAAACCTCAAGGAACGAACTCTGGAGGTATGTATTAAATGGGTTTATAATCCCCAGAGATACAAACACTTTAATTTAGTATATTAATATTAATAAGTTCAACTTTAATAAAGTTGGTTTCTTAACAATAGGATATAAAGATAAGTTTTATTTCTGAGAGTTTATAAAGATGTTCTAGAAGTTCACAATCACTTTATATTTATATTCCTATAAACATTTTCCATTATATTCCAATTTTGGTATCTAATCTTAGTTATGTTTACTTGCATATATCTTTAGATTAAACATCAGCATTATATTAAAAATAAACTCAATAATTTAGAAGTGAACTACCTAGGAATTTCATTTTCCATATTATTCATAGGAATTTACTTTGAACCAGGAGAAAGTTATGATTTTATAGGTTTAGCCTTGCTTGCGTTACTGATAGTGATAAATGGCTATTTCTTGCTAATTTGGCTTCATTATAATTTCACAGAATTTGGCTATAAGACACTTACCAATTCAATGAGATTTTCTTTTGGTTGTGTAATTTTAAGAAATTCATAAAGTTGAATGAAGTAGTTACTAAAAGGAAAAAGAAGGATGAAAGAAATGATAATAAAGAGGTAAGAACAATATTAAAACTTAAGAAAAATGAATAAAAAATGTAGTTAAATAGCAAAAAAAAAAATTAAAAGAAGAAGAATTGAATATTTTTATTTAAATTAAGAGAAAAAGCACAATAAGAAATTGAAGCAAGTATTCTAGTAGTAAGATATCGTTTAAATAATCAAAAAATAGAATTAACTCTCTTATAAGAAACATGCTTGAAGAAATTGTATAAGAAGGACGCTTTATAATTTTTTCACACTTAAATAGAGTACCGAAATTGCAAGATTTCATTATTTAATCCAACTGATGAAATTAGCATGAAGTACAATCACTCATATAAAAAGCTAATTAACAAATGAAAGAAAAAAATTAAATTAAATAAATAAGCTTAAATCAAAGCTTTGGAAAGCATTCTAGTGTTTCAAATCAGGAAATTGCACTAATAATCGAAGATATAACTCACCTTTAATCATTATAAATCAAATTATAAGCTAAAACATAAAAAAAGCCAATCTTCCTATATGGAGAAAATTAAGAAATAATATAGAATTATTTTCAAGATCTAAAGAATAAAATCTAAAGCAATAAATTAATTTAATAAACAGTGTACCAAAAGCTAAATGAGAATTTTAAGATCCTTATGAAGGGTAAAAGAGTGATTATAAACTAGAATACATTCTACATTACTAATTTTTAAGAAAGAAGTCAAAGCGATTTGATAACAACATTTAGAGAAGAGGAAAGGTTTGAGAATCTGAATAAGAAAAATAAAAGTTAGGAATGAAGTGTTTAAAATAGCTAACCCTTATATTTAGCTTATTTTATATTCATTAAATAGTTATCTAAAAGTTTATTAGCCAAGTTATTGAAAAAAAGTTTGCACGATAAATAAAAGAGAACTTTTGTAAGTTAGGTTTTTATCTTCTTTCTACTAAATTAATATCTTTAAACATATTAATAAATAAAAAGCAAGGCAAAGCTATTAAATTCCCTTTAATAGTTTTAAGATATTTTTATTTTATTCCACTAAATGATTACATTAAACTAAAGATGCTTTATAATTCTATACCTCCAACTATATAAAAGCTAAACTTGTAAACTTACAGTAGATAGAAAAGGTTTAAATCTATTTATTTTAATTTGCTAAATTAATGAAATGGAATCTCTCTTAATTCTATATAACCCATCATGCAATTTCTTAAGTTATCCAAGTAAAAATAATTGATTTTAATTTAAAATAGTTTTAGTCTAAGGGATTCTTAAATTAAAGTTGACTTTAGTAGTAGTGCAGATATTCTAATTTTTATACAATGCTTTTCTTTATTTACCACTTAAGTGGAAACTTATGATAAACTAGTTCTCAATCTAATTAAATAAAAGTTATTCAGAAAAGAAAATAAATTTAAGGAAGAAACAAAATAGTAAATATAAGGGTATAGCTTTATAGCTAGTAGAAATATAACTTAAGTAATGCTGTGTAATATACTTCTGATTGTACTTAGAGTTTATTATTTCTTTACTAAACCTAAAAATTTTCTCTTTAAAGAAGGTTAAATTACTACTAGAATTAAATATACTTATAGCTACTTTATCTGAATCTTTTAAATTAATAGTTGATAGTATAATACTAGCAACAATTTATTTATAGAAATAGACAAAGTGATATAGCTTATTAATCCAGCTAGATAATAAGATACCGATAACTATAAAATATTATTAAATGGCTATTATATTAAATTAAATAGATAGCAAGAAACTACTATGCTTATTATTATACATCCTTTAGCTTTATATTTAAATAATAGTTCTAAGTCTAATTTAAATTACAATGAATCAACAAAAGCATCACATTATTGAATATAATTATAAAGAAATAAATTAAAACAAATAGTTAAAGTAACTAGCAGAATAGAAACTAAAAGCTTATTATTAAGTTTAGTTAATATTAAGAAATAAAAGCTAAGCAACTATTATATTATTATTAATAATCATAGCTAAATAATTAAATATAACTATAGAAGTTAGCATCTCTAATAATATAATCAAGCTTAGAAAAGCTATATATATTTAATTAGGTTTAAACTTTCTTTATTTAATTGGAATAATAGATTCCTCTAAACAAATAATTATTATATGGGTAGATATAATAAATAATTACTATATTCATCTTCATTTCAAAGCTTTATATAAGCTCGCTAAGTAAATGCAAGCCTTAGCAAAGGAGTAATAAAAATATATATGGATACAGCTAATTGGAGTTGAATAGAATAAAATAAGAAAAAAAGAGACGAATGGATTGGCTATTTTTAAATTTTGTAAGATTTTATAAGATGTGTATAAAATGAATAAAGCTATTTAAATTTATTTAATAAATAAGATTGATCTCCTTAAATAAATAACAGGAATAATAGGCATCTTTATTTTTAGTTAGAAGGGAGTTTATCTTAAAGCATTAAATTCTAAGTGAAATTTTTTATTTACTCTAGAACCTTATTTTGGTAAAAATAAAAAGTCTCTTATATAATAATATCTTTATAAAAGTGGTTCTGATTTTAAAGCAATAATTAATTATTTACTTGTGCACTTTCAAAGGAGATATTTTCCTTCCTAAGATTTTTATCTTGTTGAATAGATTTATTTTTTGTCCTTATAATTTACAACTTTTATTCTTTGGACAAATTTAGAAAAAAATTTGATACCAAGGAGAGACTAGAATCATAGGATAAACTAATTTATCTCTAAGTAGTTAACATTTCCTGTTATATCAAGAATTTTAAATTTATTAATTTTATATATTTTTCCTAGTTGCTTGGCTTTTTAAATATTTTTACAAAGTCTTCCTTAATTTTATTAAGGACAGGTATCTTTAATAAGAATAATTAAAGTAGTTGAAGAATAATTATTAAGATATTAATATTTAGTTAAATAAGTTTAAAATTTGATTCTCATATTTCTTCAATTTTTATCTCTTCCTCTAATCCTTTCTTATTTTATTTTTTCTTGTGCTCTCTATTCTTTTTTGATTACTTTTAATTCGCCTCATAAACTTAAAATTATTGATTCATATCAGAATTTCATGTTTATTGCTTTACATTTCTTATAAATTCCTAATCATTCAGTGTCATTAATCATTTTAGTCGATTATTATCTAGATGCTATATCTTTGAAGTATTATAAGTTTTCTTTGTTTTCTTACTTTTTACCTTTAACTTTTTTATCTTTTTGATTTCGTATTCCTCTTCCTCCTAAAAATTAATTTAAGCATCTCCTTTTTAAAATAATTATTCTTCATTCTATTTTTATTCTATTACCTAGCTAACTAATTATCTTGATGTTGATATTTAAAGAATAATAGAGTTATCTAAGACAGGCTATTCAGCGAAGAAAGTATCTCTATTATCAAATCTACTTGTATTTTTGGTTTATTAACCTTAGCAGCTAATGAGTTAGTCCTATTTTTATAACTAAGCTTAGTTATTTTATTTTTCTAGTTCTTTTTATTTTTTCTTTTCTTTGATTTAAGTGATAATATCCTTTATAAATGCTATTATGCAAAATAGTATTCCAATAGCTGTTATCAAGCTTGAAATTAATACTATGGTTCTTCCTAATTTATATGCTTAGTCTGAGTTAACTGAAATTAGACTTCTATTTTATTATGTTTAGCTAAGCTGATAGAAGTAGAAATTAAAAGAGTATAAAGTGGAAAGTCAAATCTCTTAAAAGGCGTGAATTATGTTGAGTGACTTGAACTTAAAAGGTTTGCATTTGAGAATGTAAGCAAGTTAAGATAAACTTGTAATTAGGCAAAGAATGATCTAAGTCAATGAATGCTCCTATAAGCCAATTAAGATGATAGGTAGCAAAATTCTTCTAAATAAGAATAAAGGATAGAAAATTAAAGCCTTCATTTCACTTTTCAGTTCATCAAACATAGGAAAGTATTTAGTTGTAATTTCTTCTAACTTCTGCTTAATTTCAGAACCTTCAGTATTTATTTAATTCTTATTTTAAAAATAATTCTTTATAACAAAAATCAAACGAAAAAAGACTAAAGTTTATAAAATCTAAATTTAAAAAACTTACTAAAACTATTAACGAAACTAGAATATTAAATGAATCAAAAGCAGTCTAGAAATTAGGGTTAGAAATTTGAAGAATGCATGAATATCCAATCTACAAGCTGAAGAGTAGATATAATGTTAAAGGTATCCTATAATGAAAATATTATTCTCTCAACTTTTTTAGACAAGAGAAATTAGAAATTATTTGAGACATAAATAGAAGAATGTCAACAATTAATACTGATAAAATAAGCATGTTGATTACAAAAGAGTTAGCAAAAAAACCGTAGCTTTCATAACCTAGTTGTCGTAAATTATTCTAATGGACTGGACTATTTTATGAATCAAAGTTTACTTAGTCCTATAGTTTGCTAATAAAAGTTTAACTTTATTGATAATAATATGCATTTAGAATATCAGGCCTTTTTACTTAAATATATCCATTTGAATAGAAGTACTCAGTAGCTATCATAAAAGTAAACCAGTTCCCAACTGAAATTTATTAAGAAAAAGCCAAACTTGTAGTTGCAACTGAACTCAATCCTACTATCAAGGCTATTTATTCTGCATACAAGCTTGATTGAAAAAACTATTTTTCTTAATCTGATATGTTAAAGGTATTTAAATTAAAATCTTAATCATTATTATCTTATTCTTTTTTATTTTAATCTTTTAATTCAATGCTGCTTGTCTTATTTTCCTCTTTACTATTGTTATACTCACATGTAAAATTTTCTGTTAATTTAAAATTTTCAAAACAAACTAAACACTTTGATCCATCATCTGAGCAACTCTAACAATTAGCACTGATCTTTAAACAGGAGTAACAAGATTAAGCTGTTTCGTCATAAAATTCTGTATCTTAGCAGATCTTAATACAGAAATTTTGAACCAATAATCAATCATCCAAACAAGCAGTACACTTGAATCTATTTTAACAATAAATACAACCTGGAATAGTCAATATACAAGAATAACAACTTTAGTCTTGCAAAAAATATCCATCATAGCATTCCAAACATAAAAAATGAATCTAGTCGCATCTAAAGCAATTTGGAAAAACTGAACTGCAAGGCTCACAAATATCATCCTAATTATAATCTTATTCAAAATCATCACATGAAATCTTACAAGCATTTCCGGTAAGTTTTGCTTAATTACACTTATAGCAAATGTTCTATTCACTACAACTAATACATCTATCATCTATAAAAATACATGAAAAACATTATTAAATATTAAATTGAAAAAAAAAACCTTCGTTACATTTTATACACTGTAATCCATCTTCCGTGCACTCTAAACAACTAGTTATTTCAGAAGAACAAAGCTGACATATTCTATCTCCGTTTTTATCCTGTTCTTGCAATGGGCAATTAGTTGAGCATTTGTTAACTTAATACTCCAATTTATAGGAAGAAAAACATTCACTGCAGGGAGATCCTCCTACTTGACATGTTTTGCAATTTGTATCGGTACAGGAGTGACATTTGAAATCGTTCCCTATGTAAAATCCTTCGTTACATTTTGTACACTGTAATCCATCTTCCGTGCACTCTAAACAACTAGTTATTTCAGAAGAACAAAGCTGACATATTCTATCTCCGTTTTTATCCTGTTCTTGCAATGGGCAATTAGTTGAGCATTTGTTAACTTAATACTCCAATTTATAGGAAGAAAAACATTCACTGCAGGGAGATCCTCCTACTTGACATGTTTTGCAATTTGTATCGGTACAGGAGTGACATTTGAAATCGTTCCCTATGTAAAATCCTTCGTTACATTTTGTACACTGTAATCCATCTTCCGTGCACTCTATGCAACTAGTTATTTCAGAAGAACAAAGCTGACATATTCTATCTCCGTTTTTATCCTGTTCTTGCAATGGGCAATTAGTTGAGCATTTGTTAACTTAATACTCCAATTTATAGGAAGAAAAACATTCACTGCAGGGAGATCCTCCTACTTGACATGTTTTGCAATTTGTATCGGTACAGGAGTGACATTTGAAATCGTTCCCTATGTAAAATCCTTCGTTACATTTTGTACACTGTAATCCATCTTCCGTGCACTCTAAACAACTAGTTATTTCAGAAGAACAAAGCTGACATATTCTATCTCCGTTTTTATCCTGTTCTTGCAATGGGCAATTAGTTGAGCATTTGTTAACTTAATACTCCAATTTATAGGAAGAAAAACATTCACTGCAGGGAGATCCTCCTACTTGACATGTTTTGCAATTTGTATCGGTACAGGAGTGACAT
Source organism: Loxodes magnus (assembly GCA_946699065.1). NCBI lineage: Eukaryota > Ciliophora > Karyorelictea > Loxodida > Loxodidae > Loxodes > Loxodes magnus. Next base: position 330,887 of record CAMPDV010000340.1, on the reverse strand, counting down.
TTGAAATCGTTCCCTATGTAAAATCCTTCGTTACATTTTGTACACTGTAATCCATCTTCCGTGCACTCTAAACAACTAGTTATTTCAGAAGAACAAAGCTGACATATTCTATCTCCGTTTTTATCCTGTTCTTGCAATGGGCAATTAGTTGAGCATTTGTTAACTTAATACTCCAATTTATAGGAAGAAAAACATTCACTGCAGGGAGATCCTCCTACTTGACATGTTTTGCAATTTGTATCGGTACAGGAGTGACATTTGAAATCGTTCCCTATGTAAAATCCTTCGTTACATTTTGTACACTGTAATCCATCTTCCGTGCACTCTAAACAACTAGTTATTTCAGAAGAACAAAGCTGACATATTCTATCTCCGTTTTTATCCTGTTCTTGCAATGGGCAATTAGTTGAGCATTTGTTAACTTAATACTCCAATTTATAGGAAGAAAAACATTCACTGCAGGGAGATCCTCCTACTTGACATGTTTTGCAATTTGTATCAGTACAGGAGTGACATTTGAAATCGTTCCCTATGTAAAATCCTTCGTTACATTTTGTACACTGTAATCCATCTTCCGTGCACTCTAAACAACTAGTTATTTCAGAAGAACAAAGCTGACATATTCTATCTCCGTTTTTATCCTGTTCTTGCAATGGGCAATTAGTTGAGCATTTGTTAACTTAATACTCCAATTTATAGGAAGAAAAACATTCACTGCAGGGAGATCCTCCTACTTGACATGTTTTGCAATTTGTATCAGTACAGGAGTGACATTTGAAATCGTTCCCTATGTAAAATCCTTCGTTACATTTTGTACACTGTGATCCATTTTCCGTGCACTCTAAGCAACTAGTTATTTCAGAAGAACAAAGCTGACATATTCTATCTCCGTTTTTATCCTGTTCTTGCAATGGGCAATTAATTGAGCATTTGTTAACTTAATACTCCAATTTATAGGAAGAAAAACATTCACTGCAGGGAGATCCTCCTACTTGACATGTTTTGCAATTTGTATCAGTACAGGAGTGACATTTGAAATCGTTCCCTATGTAAAATCCTTCGTTACATTTTGTACACTGTGATCCATTTTCCGTGCACTCTAAGCAACTAGTTATTTCAGAAGAACAAAGCTGACATATTCTATCTCCGTTTTTATCCTGTTCTTGCAATGGGCAATTAGTTGAGCATTTGTTAACTTAATACTCCAATTTATAGGAAGAAAAACATTCACTGCAGGGAGATCCTCCTACTTGACATGTTTTGCAATTTGTATCAGTACAGGAGTGACATTTGAAATCGTTCCCTATGTAAAATCCTTCGTTACATTTTGTACACTGTGATCCATTTTCCGTGCACTCTAAGCAACTAGTTATTTCAGAAGAACAAAGCTGACATATTCTATCTCCGTTTTTATCCTGTTCTTGCAATGGGCAATTAGTTGAGCATTTGTTAACTTAATACTCCAATTTATAGGAAGAAAAACATTCACTGCAGGGAGATCCTCCTACTTGACATGTTTTGCAATTTGTATCAGTACAGGAGTGACATTTGAAATCGTTCCCTATGTAAAATCCTTCGTTACATTTTGTACACTGTAATCCATTTTCCGTGCACTCTAAGCAACTAGTTATTTCAGAAGAACAAAGCTGACATATTCTATCTCCGTTTTTATCCTGTTCTTGCAATGGGCAATTAGTTGAGCATTTGTTAACTTAATACTCCAATTTATAGGAAGAAAAACATTCACTGCAGGGAGATCCTCCTACTTGACATGTTTTGCAATTTGTATCAGTACAGGAGTGACATTTGAAATCGTTCCCTATGTAAAATCCTTCGTTACATTTTGTACACTGTGATCCATTTTCCGTGCACTCTAAGCAACTAGTTATTTCAGAAGAACAAAGCTGACATATTCTATCTCCGTTTTTATCCTGTTCTTGCAATGGGCAATTAGTTGAGCATTTGTTAACTTAATACTCCAATTTATAGGAAGAAAAACATTCACTGCAGGGAGATCCTCCTACTTGACATGTTTTGCAATTTGTATCAGTACAGGAGTGACATTTGAAATCGTTCCCTATGTAAAATCCTTCGTTACATTTATTGCATTTTTTAGGTATTCCGTAGCAATTTATACAATTTTAAATTATTTAATTGCATTAATGACACTTTCTTTTTCTGTCTTTACTTTAAATTTTATCTTCATTGTTGTTTAAGAATATCTTTTTATTTTTTTTTTGCATTCAATATTTTTTACATTTTTTGATTTCTGTTATTCCAAATCTTTATTTTTTCGAATTTTTTTTTATTACAAGGTATACTTTTTTTATCTTTTCCAATGCAGTGATCTTTCATGCATGCTTTACATTGATCACTTTTTTTGTCCCTTTTATTTTTCTTTTTTTTTGTGTATTTTTGGTTAACTTTGTATTTTTTTTCTTTTTATTTTTTTTTTTGTTTTTTTGTTTTATCACTAATTCGATTTTATAAATTTTTTTTTATTTTCTCATAAGGTCCAAAATTCTTCGAAAGTTAACTTCTTTCATTCATTCTAATAATTTGTTTTCAGTGTTTTATACTGATTATATTTCTTCTGGACTATTTTTGAATCTAAGATAGTTTCCTTAATTTTCATAGCATTTATATATGTGATTTTCTTTTTGTTATTCAGCGAAGCACCACTTTATTTTATTATTTTGTTGCTGAAATAAGACAAAAAATCAAGAATTGCATATTACAAAATACGTTCTTTAAACTAATAGGAACTTTTATTTACTTTTTATTGTAATTTTTTCCCTTATCTATTCATACTTTTATTTTGATTGTGATATTTTCAAATTTACTTCCTAATGTAAAAATAGTATAATTTTTATTCTTTTAGCATTAGTCTATTTTAAATCAGCCTGATACAGCATAGCTAAGATTTTTGTATTCTCTTTGATTCAAATTTCACTAGCTTAATCGTATTTATGTTCAATTAACTCCTGAATAATAAGTTATATTTCCTGGACTCAAAATTTGTAAATTTTATTAGGTTGACTTATTTATAAATAAAAAAAGCATAAATGCATACATCCACATTTTTTTATTAAACCTTTTGCAAATTTATTTATTTATCCTGAGTATGATATAATCGTTAAATCATTCATAGAAAAAGAAAATAAGATTCAAAGTTAAAAATAAGAGAAAACTAATCTAAGATAATTATTTTTTATTGTTCTTTTTATTTCTAACAAAGAAGCTGGATTAAAAAGAAGAAAATGCCTCATATTATTCAAATTTGTTTTAAATCATTTTTATTATTAAAGCGGCTGAGTTTATTCTTTCTTTGAAGGTTGAATTTATTAATAGTTTTAAACATAAGTGTTAGAGCATTATAAATTAAATGTATATGATAAATTAAATTTTTTTCAAAGAAATGGAATTGAAATAAGTAATTCCTTTAATTTCTGCCTTAAATTTCTTTATCAGGTTAAAATCATGGAATTTAAATTCTAAATTTGATGTATATTTATTTTCTTCTAAAGCATAACGATTTTTTATTATTTGATCAATTCTTATTTTTATAAATTCTTTTTTATTTTAAGTGATTTCAATTATTTATTTAAATAAATAAATAAATTTGTTAATAGAGCGCGTAGCACTCTCGTTGGTGCGCAGCTCTTTAAAAAAAATGTTTCATACTGACAAGAATGTTTGTTACTGATAAAATTATCAGATACTGATAAATCTTGTTCAATACTGGTATAATTATTCAGTACTGATAAAAATGTTCAATACTGATATAATTTTAGAATACTCGTAATCTTTAATACTTGTTGGAGGTCCAAGGACATGGCAGGATTGTGTCTCATTGCATCACCAAAGCAGAGGACGACATGTGTCAATTATGGGTACTTAAATTCCCCACCTCTGATGAAGCTCGCAATATTATTTCTTTTTCGTTCCAGAATTAAAAATAAACAAAACCAGTGCCGAAGGTCTAAGAATCTTATGTCTCGAGGCCAAACCAAAGCAGAGGAAGACATAAAGTCGATTATGGGTACTTAACTTCCCCAACCTCTGATGAAGACGACCTTGTTGTTCTCCTTCGAAGAACTATGGCGGTTTTAAAATTATTATTTAATAGATTTATAAGAAAGTTTAAACTAAAAATGCCTATATGGTTTTATATGAATGCTTTATTTAACTAATAACTAAGAAATGAAATAACATGAAAAAGAATGCTATTTTAAATAATTTCTTTATTTTTATATTTTTTATAATATTTTATTTTAATATAATAAAATTTTAAATTTGAGCTTTCAAAATTTTTAAAAATATTTTGGAATTTGAAAAGCATTAATCTTAGTTTTTCTTAGTAGTTATTTGCCTTTCTTTTTGCAATTAATATATTTTCTTCTAAATAACTTGAAAACAATAGAAGTCTCAATAAAATGAATTAATTTTCAAAAGGATTCTTATACCCATATATTATTGGGCAATTTTCTTAAGAAGTAGAATTATAATTAATCTAGATCTTTGCTTTAAGTTAAAATTTTTTTAATAGTAACAATTTACCTTTTTAAATTTTTTTTAGCCTGCCAAAATTTTAATTAGCATCGAATTTGATATTTTTTCGTTATCTATAATTTATTTTATAGTAATTAGTTATATCTTTTGAGTAAAATTACAACATAATGAAGAGTGATATGATTTACTTTTGATCCGTGTAAAATATTTATGGGATTTTATTCTTTATAATCAGATGAGCCATGCTCTTTAAAATTTCTAGCGCAGTCTTTTTGCAATCCTAGATGCACTGCCTATTTTTTCAAACTTATCTTTATCTTTTAAATATATTTAAATCAAAGAAAAGAATATGAATTTCTTTTAAATAGCTTAAGGAATTTTTAGTATTTTAAAACTGAATTTTAGCAAAAAATAATAATATCTATAAAAAAGCATGCTTGACTTAATCTATATTAAATGGATATGATTAAGAAGATGTTGCTAGTTAAGATTAAAATAAAATACATTTAGCAAGTTAATTTATCTAAAATTCTTTATCCTTTTATACCAAAATAGGATTTTAAATTTATCTTTATTTTAAATTGTCAGCAAATTATTTTTGTAAGATATTCATAACTATTATAGAATTCTTATATCATAATTTAAAAATCAGATGTAGTCTAATTTTTAACTTTTATCTATAGCAAAATATTATAAAATTATTTTTTAATTCTTTAGTTTCTTGGTAAATTTTGAGGAATTTTATTTTATTTAATATGAAAAATAAAAGCATAGATAGATTTTTTTTTTTATTTTTAATTATTTGGCTTTATTTGCTATCAAAATGATAATCAAAAGTTACAATCATTTAGTTTTAAATTATCATTTGAGATATTAATTTTATTCTTTATTGCTCTAAGTGTTTACCTTATAATCTTTATATTTATTTCTTTTATTGTATAAACTGAATAATTTTAGAACCAAGTGCTATTTTTTTAAATATGATAACACTTTCTAAAAAACGTTGAAAACTAATGATTAAGTGGTTTTTGATGTACTAAACTTACCAAATATATTATTAGATCCTCTGTAATTACTTGGAAAATAAAAATTTTATTTTCATATAAATTTATTAAATAGCTCGATTGAAAAATCTTCTAACTATAATTCTTAATATTTTATTAATGAAAGCTAAAAATCATTTTTATTTCTAAGAACCTTAAGTTTGGTAATTCTTTTCTATAAATAATTAGTCTTTTTAAATTTATTTAATAGACTTATCTATTTAATTGAATATTGTAATCATTTTATTACTAATTTTAAATATTGTTATCTTTAATTAGCTAATATTATTTTATCTAAATAGAGAGAAATTATTCAACAATTGTGATTTACTTAAACTACAGTACTGGGAAGTATTTTATGTGAAAGAGTCGAACATGAATCTTAGCAGGAGTCAAGAGGAACAAGACTGGAAGTATCGAGTAAAATTAGGCTTTAAAGATGCTAGATATTAAGTCTCTTAGAGTAGCTCTTCAATCACAATTAGTAGAAGATAATGCTCAAAAAGGAATGCTATCATTAGAGAAAACTTCGATGAAGAAGCTTTTTAACTTAAAAAAAATTTTAAGAGCTTATGCCATTGAGATTCTATGAGTTTAGTAACTTGAATTTTTTTAACGAAGTTCTTTTTTTAGATTACTCTATAGTCTACTTTTCTGACTTTCTATTTGTATAATAAATAAAAGTAAAGTAGATAAATTAAGAAGATTTATTAAGAATAAAAAATAGGAATAAATGCTGAGTTTATAGCTTTCCATTTCTCATTATAAATTAGGAGGGGAAAGGTATATATATCCTTATATTATTTTAAGATAGAATTGTATCAATACATTTATATCATTATCTTATCCCTTTTTATGTGATAGGAAAGAGAAAATTTTAGTTTTTGTAATTAAATGGAAAGAAATAATGCTAATATAATGCTTATGTTCAAATATAAAAAGTCAAAAAGTCAAAACGAAGAGAACTTGATATATATTTATATGTGCTAACTTTTAAAAACATAGAATGAAAGTTCTATTAATAGTCTTTAATCAATAAATATAAAAGCTAGAAGATCATCATTTAATAATTTATCACATTCTAATATTCTCTGGAAGAATCTGCTAATCTTATTTAGTTAAAAATTATTGCTTGCATCTTAAACAAAAAACTTTAAAATTTAAATTTCTTCATAAATAAATAAATAAATTTGATTATAGAGAGCGTAGCACCTCGTTGGTGCGCAGCTCTTTAATAAATGTTTCAATACATGTCTATTTCTTCAAGTAAGCCTTCAGGTAATAAAAATTCTTCTCTTATTAGTTCCATATCTTCATCATTTTCTTCTTCATTATCTCTTGTTCTTCTGTCTTCTATCTATCTACGTTTTATTGATTCTTTGTTACAAGCGTCCATTTTTTTTACATACTTTGCTAATTTTCGTTTCTAATTCTTTTCTTCTTAATCAAGCTTTTATAAACTCATAAAAATATCCTTTTCCTGCTCTATAATATTTTCCTATTTCTTTTTTTCATTCAATTTTCTTTTCTAAGTATCCTTTTTTTCTTTTTTCTAATATGTTTTTGATATAATCTTTTATTATCAAGTCAGTTTTAGCTCTTTTTTACTCTTCTTAGGTTCTAATGAATTTTTCGAATTTTGCCGTACCTCATATTATATCAAATAGTTCCCTTCCTTGTCTTTCTACTCCTATTGTTCTTAACTTTCTAATACATATTTATCTACTTTCTTTGTATTCTGAGCATTTTTCTATGATATGCCTTTCGTCTTCTCTTGCATCGATACAGAAAGAGCATTTACTTGTGCAACTAGGTGTCTTTCTTTTAAACAATCCTGGCTTCCATTACATATCTTTCTTATTCTAAATATGTAGCATATTTCTTCTTTTCTATTTTTATTGTATCTCAGGTAGTTGGGTGGTCCTACTACATATTCATCAAATCATGTTTTTCTATACTGTAGAGTTGTTATCATTTACTCCATTCTTTCTCTATCTTCTACGTATACTCTATGTTCTCAAATTGCACGATTAATGTTTTTCTTCCCTTTTGATTATTATTACCATTATCTATAAATATATTTTTGTCTTCAATTTTTAATTCTAATTTTATTGTCGTGCAGTATTGTTCAAAAATAAAGTTCTCTTCTTTACTTAGGTCGAACATTAATCCATCTACTGTTTTTCCTTAGTTACCTATTAGTCTGCCTCTTAATCTCAGCGTTTTCTGCCATAGGTAATGTTTAAATTTCATAAACTGTAACTCGTATTCTAGCATCTCATTTTACACTTAGAAAGGGGCATCTATGATTGCTCGTAAAGATCTTCTCTATATTATTTCTAATTGTTTCATCACTTATTTTCCTACAAATTATTCACAATATGGGATAACTTCTGTCCCATAGCTGAATACTGAGCTTACGAACGTTTTTATCATTATTCATGCATTATATGGTGTTAATCCCTTATTCATTGTTATTTTACCCAGTATTCATGTTTACATCTTTTATACTGCTTCTAGTCTGTTCTCCATGTGTTTTTCAAAGCTGATGGTCTCTTCTATTATATGCCCTAGGTACTAAAAGGACGTTACTCTTTCGATTCTTAAATTTCCCACCTCAATAGTATTGCCTATATTTTCTCAGTTTCGATTTTCTGCTGCTTTTCATATCATTCATTTTGCTTTATCTGCAATTTCCAGTTTGTATTTTTCTGCCCATTAGGTTAAATTTTTGATTACTTCCTCTAATTATTCTCATTCACTTATTAAGGCTAGGTCATCTGCATATGCAAAACATCCTGCATATATTTCTTGTGTTCATCCCTCTTAGTTTTTAAAGTCTATCGTAATTCCTAGCTTTTAATCTTCCAAGCTATGGAGAAGTCTTGCTATTATTAAGTTAAATAGACTTGGCGACGTTATGCTTCCCTGTTTTAGTCCTTTATTTGTCGCGAATGATTTTGCTATTTATTCATTGATTTTAAGTTTAATTTCTTCTTCACAGTAGAAGTTTTCTAGGAGTTTAATTATCTATTCCGGTACTTTTAGATCGTTTAGGATTTATCATATATCTTTTCTTTGCACCGATTCGTACGCTTTTTTAATATCAACAAATATTACGAAAACATCTTTTTTGTTCCGTATGATCATTCCTATACTGTTCTTAGGTTGAAAATTTATAGTGAGCATGATTTTCCTTTTTTAAAGCCATATTAATATTCGCTTTCATCATTATGTAGATATCTTTATAGTTGCTAGAAAATTCATGATGATTTCTCAAATTTCATATTCGTTTACCACTATTTATCTCTTGTTTAAGAATTTAGTTGGTAACGTATTATCGCCATCTTCATACAGTTTCTACCATTCATCCCTGAAAGTATTAACATCTTCTTTTAATAAGGGTACTCATTAATTATTTTTTCTATTAAGTAAGTTTTTTAGTTTCTTCCACATATCTGTAAGACTTCCTTTATTTACATTGCCCATAAATAGGTTTAGTTAATTTCTTTTATCTTTTTTTCTTGATTAAATGTATTCTTATCTTACTCTTTGGTATTCTCTTTGATTCTCAATTTATTGATTTTCATTTATTTGTTCTCTGTTCTTTACCCTTTATTTTAATTGTTTGCTGCATTTTCTAAAGATTTTATTACACTATTTTGTTGTTTCTGGATATTTATATATCTTAGAGTTTTATGTTTTAAATTTTCCACATACTATTTAAACTCCTTCTTATATCTTTTTCTTTCATCATTTATAAATCAATTATTCTGTTCCATAAACTGTACCATTCTCTTTCCTGCTGAGTTTGTTTTCTTTGGCAGTTATTTTTCTATGTGCGCATTTCAGTCTCCTATTATCATTATATTAAGTCCTTTTTCTATTGCTTATAGTTTAAATTCATTCACTAAATTATAGAAAGGCTCATAATGTTCGTTGTTATTTGTAACAGGAGCGTAGACATTTATTACTGCTAATTATTTCATTATTTCTTCTGTCATTACACTCGCTCCTCCAAAAAGCGTCATTTGGTTTACTTCATTCTATATCTCTCTGATCTCCTTACATATGTCGTTTCTAATATAGAATGCTACTCCTTTTCCTTTTTTTGATCCCACATTTATTAAGTTTTTATATCCTGCTATATTACACATATCTTTTTAGTCTTCAATCTAAAATTCTTATATTGCCATTATGTGGATACTTTTTTGAGTCATGAATTTGGCTAGTGCCTCTTTTGCACTTCTTACTCCCCTAACATTTGCTGTCCCTATTTTTATGACTTATTCTTAATCTTTTTTACACTAATTCCCTCTACTTCCTCTTCACCTTATTCTTCTTTTTATTCATCTTCCTTCTCCACCTTTTCTTCTTCTTATCTATCATTCTATGCTTCCATATTATTTTCTTTATTAGTTCTTTCCTCTTTTTTATCTTTTTCATCTTATTATCTACCTTTTCCTTTTCCTTCTTCTTATCTATTCTAATCTTCTTCTTTTTCCTTTTCTTAATAGTTGAAGTCGGATAATTGTTCATTTTTGTTTTTCGGTTTCTTAGCGAAGTACATTCTCATTGAGGTTTGCTTCAATTTACTTCTTTCTTCTCACTTTTATCTTGCATCTTATTCTTTTCTTCTTGAGTTTGTTCTATTTCTTTTTGCTTTTTTCCTTAATTTACGTTTTTCCTGACATACTCCATTATACTATTTTGTTTATTTCTTATTTCTTTTGTTAGGGTTTAGCGTTTTTACCATCACCTATCCTATCCTTTTCTCTAATTTGCTTTATGGTATATCTTATTATTTACTTGATTGTTTTCTATTTTATTTAATTATTTGAACATTTCTTATCTCTCTGTCTTACATATGTCCAATTCCATTTTAATGAAAAATAATTTTATTTATTTTTTTAGCATAAACAACTTTTTATTATTTAATTGTTTAGTTGTTTTAATTATTTTTCTATTCTCCTCATTTTATTTTCTTCTCTTCTTCCCTTGATTCATCTATAATCATTTATTCTTCTTCTCCAATTATCCTCTTATTTGCTTGATTTGCTACAAAATCTGGTTTGTTTATTGTTAAAATAACTTCTCCTTCAAGCGTCTCTAATTCTCTTGTACGTAGCTTTTTCCTTTTTGCTACTTTTACCCTTCTGCATTGCTGGTCTGTGTGCCCTTTCACTTTACATAGGCAGTAGATAAAATTTACTGGGTGTTATATTCTCATTTTGTTTCCATTCAAATCTATTACTTCTGGTATCCTCTTTGCTTCGTCTACATCCTTTAAATCTAGGTAGACTACACTGCTCCCTGTTAGCATTGTTATGTTTGGATATGTATGCTATATCTCTCCTCTTGATTTTTCATATTATCTTATTATTTCCATTACTTCCTTCATATTTGAGTATTCGTTAATTACGAAATAAATTGGGTAGTTATGAATGTCAAAATATTCCAATTAGTTTCTAGCTTAGATAGGAATTCTAACTCCTTTGAATGTTCATTCCCTGAATTAAGTGAAATGTTAGTATCTTTCTTCATTGTTAAATACCAAGTATACAATTCCGTTTTATTTCACTATGAACTTCGCCACTACTTGTCCGTAATCCTTCCATATTTGATTTCTAAACACTTGTATAACTTCTTAGTCTTTGGCTTTTTTCTCTACTAAATCAGTTTTTTCCAAGTAATGGTTAAAGTAAATTGCGGCCACCGTTTCTGATAAAGCACCATAGACATTTTAGTAGACCCTTTACATTTATTCTTCGTGGACGTTGGCTGAAATGAGTTGTTCATTATTTTGTTAAATTATTACTTAGGTTGCTTACTTTTTTTACCACATTCCTTTCTTATTTTGTGCTCCTCCTTTTAGTAAAATCCGACCAATCATGAGTATATTGCCATTTTTTTCTTTTATTTCGTGTTCGTTCGGTCAGTTAGTTTTGTCCTGCGTAGTCTGAGGTCTTGCATTATTATTCTGGTTTCTATGTATAATAAAGAAGGTTGGAATAATTGAAGCTAAGACGTGGTAAAAGAAAGTGCTTCAGGTTTTCTCTCCTACTCTGAGGAGGTGGTATAAAAGCCCTTCTTGAAGCTAATCATTTTTTAATATATATATAATAATAAAATTTTTGCATAAATATACCTTTTAACTATCATATAGGTAAACAAGAAAGAAAAATAAAATGTAAAATACAAAGTTTAGATATTGCTGATGGATAGGATAAAATATTTAAATTCACTCTATAGAGTTAGCATTATTTTAGAAGTTATCATATAGAATTATGGAATCAATAAAGAAATCAAAAAAAGCTAGAAAAATAAAAAAATTATCTGAATTAAAATAAATCTAACAGATATTAAGAAGTATTTTGCTACTAAAGATTCAATTTATAATTTCTAAGATAAATAAATATGAATATAGAGCTCGTAGAGCCTCGTTGGCACTCAGCTGTTTCAATTTTAGTATTTAATATTAAAAAATATTTCATACTTCTTGTTGTCATTCTATTTGTCCAATGAACCTCGTCAGCTTCTCCAAATGAGGAATCCTCTTATTAAAAATTATTCTTAAGTCTTGAATCAAATACTTCAGTCTTCTTAAATAAGTTCCAATAAAGAGATAGTAATTTTAAGTCATTAGTAGGCCCGTCAGTCAAATGTTCATTTTGCTAGAGAGAACCCTCGGTAAGTTAGGCTTGTCTATTCCGAGCTGGTTCACCCTTCCCATGGTGGCATCTAGCGCTAGATTACTCGCAATTCAGTATACACTGCATCAAATTACCTACAAGCTATCCTTACTGTGGCCGATATCCATATTTTTTATATAATAAAAATAAAGATTAGAAACTTAGTATTAGTTAAACTTGCTTTAAAAATATTTCAAGTTCAAGCAATAATAAATAAAACCAATTAGAGTTGAAATAAGTCTAAATTACTGAATATAAAAATTAATAATAAAAAGGGAAAAAAAACCTGGAATGTAAGTTTCAAATTCTTAGTTATCAGATTTGTCGAAGATGGCCATTAAAAAGTAGAAGCATAGAGTTCAAAAAAAGACAAATTTATTCATACTAGAAATTGAGAATCCAAAATTTTCCAAACAAAATAAAAAAGATGAGAAAGCCAATGAACAAGAAATTATATAAGTATATTCCTTATTTGAGCAAATGAAAATAGAAATATAGGTATTAAAAGAGGAGAACCAAAATCTTAAGATGCTTCTGGAAAATAAAAAAAAGGAAGATCAAAATTTAACAAATTAAATCTAAAATTCATTAGAAACCTTAATGTCCAAATTTATAATAATGGAAAAAAATTTGCAGCAAATTCGACAATAATTAAAGAATAAATTTAATTTCAAGCTTAAGTTATTTCAATATTAAATTACCAAATGGAAATAAATAAAAAAATCTCAATAGTATTAAAATAGAAAATTAAAGAAATGCGAAATATGTAAACAATCTTGACATAAATATTTTGATTGCTATGAATATAAACAAATAAATTGAAAAATTAGAATAAAATTATAAAATAATTTGGAAAGCTCTATGTAGCAACGGATGGTGAAATCTATAGAAAAAATTAATTTGAAAGAGTTTAAAAAACTATAAACCTAATTAATTATAATTAAGAATGGTATCAAAGAGGTATGATACAAAGAACCTAAATCCAAGTTATAATCCTAGCTAATTGTGCTTTTGGCGAGGTAACGTGTTTATTCAATTTTTCCGGGAAATGAGTGTTCAATAAGAGTGATTGGAGTCTAATCTTTCACAATATATGCATTGAATTATAGATCAATGGTTGTTTGGCACAGCCGTAAGAATAGGCGGAGAAAATAAATCCCCAATAACAGTTCTTGTGAAAATATTTTGATTAAATTACATTAGATAAACATAGATTAAGAAAGAATAGACACTAATGTTTATACTTTTTTAATATTGATTTCATTTTTTAATTTTATAAATATAATTATAATACTCTTCAGATATTAAAATAAGCGAAGAGATTCATTCTTCAAAACAAATAATTAACATATTTTAGATAATAATTTACAGCAATATTTAAATCAATCACAAAAGGGGTAATTAAAAATAGACATAACTTTTAAGATTAGTTAAAATCAATTATTTAAAAAGTGAAGAACAAGAATAGAGGAGATAAAAAGTCTTCAGAATAAATAAATCAAAAAATCTAAAGAAACACAAGCATAAGATGATACTTTTCGATTTAAGTAGGGCAAATGTTTTAAATCATCTTTATTTTTTAATGAGATAATGAAGATGATGAAATAATAAATAAAAGCATTAAAATAATAAAAAATAATTCTTCAATTAGAATAATTTTGATAAGATGCTTCAAATCTATACTTCTTTAATTATTTATTGATCTAAAGCAGTATTTCATTAAATATTAATAGTTTTTATTAATTTGATAGTTTGTTTATCTTTATCTATTTTTATATTTCTATTTATATGTTTCCATATCCAAATTAATTGTTTACTATCTTTAATGATTTCTCAAATCACATAAATAAATATGATTAGAAAGTGTGTAGCACTTCAATGATGCACATCTCTTTAATAAAGATTTTTTAAATCAAAAAAATTATTTTCTGAAGTCTTCTAAGTCCTAATATCCTTCGTGAGTCTCGTCTTCTATAGTGCGTTATCGGAATGCTCCCTATTAGACCTTAGTATCTGGCATCTTTCATCAATAACGTTATTTGATACATTTTTTAGTCTTTATCTTTCTCTTGGCTTCTACTAAGATTCTTGTTCGAATCTTCGCCCATGAATATTTCCTGGTACCAAATCTTAAGTTAATGTCAGTTGGAGGATTGCTCCTCCCTATTTATTGATATATATAATATTGGTATAAGAATACTTATTAATCTTCTTTGAACAAACTATGTATTAGTAATTTAATAACCTGTTTGTGATTTACTTTTTGATCTATATTATCCTAAATTCTAGCAAATGCAATATCTTTTAATAATTATAAAGCTAATCCCAAAATGAATTATATTACTAAAAAAAAATTTTTTTCTTAAGATTTTTAAGTATTGAAAAAGAATAATTTAATATAAATATAAAATTATATACAAATTTAAAACTAATATAAATATCAAAAAAAAATTATTATCAGCTTCTACAAAAAGGAATTTAAGTCCAAAAAATCAATTCGAAATAAGTTTGAGTTCCAGTACTTGTCGTCTAAGATATTTAGTTTTAATGACTGATTTATATTTTCTATAATATTTATTAAATAAAATATTAAAAAATTTAATTTTAAATTTATTTGTTTTAAAATAAACCAAAAAAATATTTCCTGAAATAATTAATAATAATAATAATAAAAGTGAAAGCTAAGTTATTCCTCCTTTATCAGGATTATCATGGCTTTAGATAAATTTAATTATTTAATTATTTGATTGTTTAAGAATTATCCTTACTGATTAAGAAATTGTTTATAGCTTTCTTTTCTTTCTCTTCAGCTCAGTATTTTTTCTCTGTATTAGTTATCATTTTAAATTATATTTATTATAGCTCCTTCTATTATTCTTCCAATATTATATTATTAGCTTCCGTTATTGATTCATTTAAATCCATTCCTTCATACATTTTTCTTTTAAAATCTTGCTTACTCTTGAGTATTATATTTAACTAAGTTATGTCTATTTTTCGTTATTTTATTTACTTATTATTAAACTTAAAGCATTGTCTTACAAAACGTCCTTTTCTACAGAACCAACAAATTTCAACTTCTTTCTGTAAATACCTCCAAAGTAGTTATAATATAACTTTCTTGATTTTCCAAATTCTTTTCGGTGCTACTTAAACATTCTTTTTTACTTAAGACATTATCTCCATAAATTTCCAGTATTTTTACAGCAATATCAACGTTCTATTAAGGGCTTGAAGTAAATTTGTTATTATGTTTACTTTTTTTAATTCAATTTTCATATTGATTCTAGATTAGTTTTTTAATTGGTGATTGAAAGTCTTCTTTAATTTTCAATGTATTTTCTACTAGGTTTTTCCTATTAATATAAAATTGGAAGTAAAGGATTCAATTTAAAACTAAACTTAACTTACCAAGTTTTTATTATCCTTTTTTTATTTAAAAAGGAAACCGAAGATTCTAGTTTTTCGCCTTCAGGATTTATTTTCTGCCTTTATTTGCTCAATAAGAAATAAAACTAAATAATTTTTTGCTCATGGGTTTCTCAACCTTTTTCATTTTGCTAGGAAATTTAGGATTCCCCAACTCTTAACAGAACTAAATTTTTCTTTTTTGACTTTTGCGGTTCTTATTGTTAATTGAGATTAAAGATTGATATATTATGTTAGGATTTAAGGTTAATTCCCAAACCTCTTTCAATTTTTTTATTTTTTAAGCTTTTTTATAATCTCCTATTTTTATTTGTTCCTAAGATTTTTACTAAAATTACCTTAAAGGTGTGTATAAGAAAATAAAATTTAAATATGTTGAAATTGTTTATGTTTATCTTAAAAATTAATAATTAGAATACAAATTTATTTCTTTTTTATCTTTTAAGTTTAAGAAATTGTTTTTCTAATCAATATCTAATTTTTAACCTAAAATGATATAAACTATATTTTTCTTCTTATGATCTTAATATTTCTCTTTCATATCTATTTCTAAATATTATAAAAAAATGCCAGAAGGTCTCAAGAAGGGTTTTTTGCAGGATCTATAGATAAAGGAGCAAAAACCAGAGACTTCTATATTTTCATCCATCTCGTTTTCTTTAGTAAAATAGTAATTTTCTTAATCTTAATAACCTCTAACAGTAGAAAATTAAAGACAATCTTAAAAAAATAAGAATTTAAATAAGCAGAAACAGATTAAAACGAGTAATCAGATATTTACTTTCTTCCTAAACCAAGACCAAGTAACTATATGAAATCAGATAATGAAAAACTATGCAAAAACAGAAAAATGAAGAATAAATACTAATTGTAACTCTTTTAAAATCTGTTCGAATTCTGTAAGAAGAAGTCGAAATATTAAGGTAAGAAAACAAAAAATTATAAGAAAAAGTTAAAATACTGAAGAAAGATTAGTCAAATAAGAAATCGAAGTAAAGCAACTTGGACAAACCTTTAATCTAAGAAATAAAAACGGAAGTAGAAGATGATAGGCAAGTAGAAACAACTAATATTAGAAGGATTCTCAAGAGATGTTACCTTTGCTAATCAAGATTCCATAATTACAAGAGATGCAAGATATACAAGCAACAGATGAAGAGAAACAGAGAAGAAGTATTAAGAGAATTAACAAGAATTTGAGTGACGATGGACAGAAGAATATGCATAAAGAGAATTTTCCAATCGAGTTTCAGAACTCCGAAAAAATTGGGTGACCCGAACTTTTATTTTAAGCCTCCAAAAGCGATCATTGATTGGCAGTGGAAATGAGTCTGAGATTCCTCAAAGCCATAAACACTTGATTAAGTATATTATTATTATAATCTATTTATAAATGAGAATATTATATTTATTTTTCTAGAGAAGGATAAATTTTTATTTTAAGGATATCATTATTTTTAATTCTTTATGGACTACATCTAAAATTTCTTCACTCGAAACTTATTAATCTAAATGCAAAAATACTTATTTTATATATTGAGAACTGAAAACTTTTTTTTGTTTTTAAAGATTTTTATTTTGAATATTATATTTCTTTTTCTTTGATTATTTAAAAATTAAGAAAAAAATCTATATTATAAAAATAATGTTAAACACTACCTTCAATTAGGCTCAATAATTGATAAATGTTTTAAGTTATTTAAAAATATTTCCCGAACAAAAAGTTTCACAATTTTTCTCGCTTTTGTGTTACGATATATCATATCTACCTATGTTCTTTTCGCCTGTTGGCATCATGTGCTTTGTAGAATTGGAACCAAAAACTTGTCCACAATTAGAAGAGAAGATGCAAAGAGAATATTGGGAATTTAAAGACTTTAAAATTGACTTCTTATAGTGTTGCGCACCATTAAGTTGCTTTGAGCACTCTAATCAAAGATTTTTTAATAAATTTTTCATTCCGCGTCTTAAATCAATAAATGTTGCCATCAGGAGTAACGTACAGATTATTTAATTAATTTTTTAGTTTTCTTATTTTATTAAACTTATTAAGCATAGTCAAACATATTACTAATACTGTTTCACTGATTTTTCTTCTTCCAAAAACTATATTATTTTAGGAATTTAAATACATATTTTTATAGATATTACTTTGAAACTTTGAATGATTCTTTATACATATATTATACTTGCAAGATCTAATTATTTTTATTTTTTTAGATATATAAATAAAAGTATTTAATAAGAGGAATTGTATTCATTATTTCAATTTTTTAAAATTAAGGGAATATATTAAATCCATAAGCCTATATTATTTTTGGTTCTTAATGATTTAATATACTACATCTAAAGTTAACAACTTGTAGAAAATCTTTAAAAGCAACTTGTACTTTTTTTAGACTTGATATATTTATCGATTTTTTAAGCAATAAAATAGTTAAGCTAGAAATACACTAAAAATTACATTAACTAATATTCAACATTCAAACGTTTTGAATTATATCAAATCTAGACAATAAATTAATGCTGAAAACTGAGTAAAATGCTTTCTTGATGAGATATATGCAAGTAAAACATTAAGCAGCATATAATGTGACTGATTTATATTATGTTGAATAAGTGGAAAACTTTTAGAAAAGTTCAAAAACATAGAATTATTGGACTTTCGCCTTTGGTGACTGAACAATAGATTCTGTGATAGTAAAACTTCTATAAGTGGGCTCAAATCCCACATTCGGTAACGAAAAAAATGTTCTGCTGATTCCAAAAGGTATTTGCAAGTTTACAGGTATAAATAAGATTATTTTTTGGTTATAGATAACTTTTCTAGAAATATTATTTTAGGTTTGCTAGAAAGTATTTCATAACCAAATGGCAAATTTTAAAGTTCATGATATTTATTTAAAGTTAGTAACACCTTTAAATATTTCTAAGTATACTGGATAAGAGGTATTATTGGAGTATATTTTTAATATCACATTTGAAATGTCACTTCTTAAAAGGATTTATATCAGCCAAACTACGATCAGTAAACATTGTTTTAAGATCAAAAAATTATGCAATAAGAATATTTTAAACTTTTAAGACAAATATAAGAGCTCGAAAGAAAAATTGAATACCTGATGATTAATACAAGTGTATAAAATACGTAAAATAAGTGGGCAGCGAATATCAGAATCGATTAATTAGAGCTAAAATTCAGCCAATTCGTAGAACTTAAGGAAAACATATTTCTCTAAAAGATATCGATGATGATCCGATGGATATGGAACAATAACCTACGATAAATTATACCATATCGGACAATAATAAGATGATGATATTGCAAGAGGCCAGGATATAAAATACGAATTTGTTTCCAATTTAGACTAAAGAAAAGAGAATCATAGAGAATTAATGGGAAAATATATTCAAACTTTATTGCAATTAAGGGGACAAAATTTATAGGAAAAAAGTATTCCAACTAAAGACTGAAACTCCATATATCTAATATGAAGCTAATTAATTCAATAAGAAATGAATGGAAATCATCTGAAATATTAGACAGAGCAAACTAAAAATCATAAAGATATATGATAGACATGATCCAAGCAAATTTGAAGTTAATGCTTTCATTCAGCACTAAATTTTTAATTTGTGATGAACCAAATAAAAATATAAGTGGAATCACATTAATTGGTTATTATTATTATTATTAAAGAATTATATTAAGAAAAAACGGAAAACAAACAAAAGAAAATTGAAGCAAAGAAAGTCTAGAAGCTTGCACAAAAAAAATATAACGTCAAATAAAAGAATTTACTGACCCTGACTTTCCTCCATCAGATAAAGAAAAACACCTTTAAGAGAACACTGAGGAGCAGGAATTTGATACAATTGAATCGTTAAGCAATCAAGTTTGACTTATGAAGAAAAATTTCTAAAAGCAGGATGAGGTAATATTTAATCTCGCTGAAAAGATAAGGTAACTCCTAAATATAACTGAAGAATTTAAGTAGGAAGCAAATTGATACAAAATCAATTATTGATTAAAGAAAAACTCAGACTATAATCTTAATCTAGATTGAACAAAGTTGACATAATGGATATTGAATAAGATTAATAAATATAGATCAAATAGAATTAATAAGAATAAAAATAATTATAGAAACTAATAACTAGAATAGAAAAGGTAGACAATCATTTATACCCGGAATTCAAGCCTAAATCATAAATATAGAAGATGCTGATTCTGCCACTCAAAGAAACATTTATTGAAAACCTGCCAAATTTTTAAACAACTAAAGAAAAAGGAAGATTGAATAACATGAAGAGAGCTTACAAGGCTATATGTAACTCCTAATAAGTATTCAAGAAGAAGATTTTTAATGGATCAAGGAGATTATCATAGTAATTACCCCTTTCATAAAAAACTTGGTCGTGGTTTCCACAACGTTAAAAAATGGCAGCAAGAACATGATTTAGATTCCAGGGAACGCAAATTTTTTTTGACTTTTAGTTTACTATCATTATTATTATAAGCTTTATTTATATTATATAATTGTTAATAGGATTGCATGAGAATGATATAGTAAGTTCATAATTAAATGCAGAAAATAAATAGATACTATAAAAATAATGGAGAATATATTTAAATTAATACTCTATTATAATTAAATTCTTGCTTATCTTGATTCAATATCATTTATTGTAAGTATATATGCTGCTATAGACTTTTTATTTATTTAGTTAGAAAATCTCTATCTAGGCTTATAAAATTTAATATTTGTACTTTTATAGTTTTTTAACTAAAACTATTGAAACACAAAAATAAAAATATTAATAATTTAGAATATGAAAGAAGTCTCTGATGGGAGAACTTGTAGATAATCTGGTGCAGTATATACTGCATTGAGAATAATCTCACACTAGATGTCACCAAGAGTATGAGAGAACAGACTCGGAAGAAACTGCCTACGGGTTCTCGCTAGCGATACGAAGCTTCAACCGACATTTTTTCAACTTTTAAATCTTATTAAGATTTATAGAAGATTGACTACAAAATTCGAATATAATACTTAATAAGAATATTCCGCATTTGAAATAGATTAAATGTCTCATTTATGACTATAATAAGGCAACAAGATTAATGAGAACATTAAATTAGCATTAACAATAACTTCTTGAAAAATCTAATAGCAGGGATGTCACATCCATTTTATTTTTAAATAAAGTATGTAAGAACTTTTCATGGTATATAGTAATCAGTTTAATAGGTTACATTAATAATTATATCTACAAATATTAGAAAAAAAGAAATAAAAAACAGAAGTAAAACTTACATTTCTTAAATGATATAATTCCTTATATTTTTATAATTTAAAAAAGCCGCTTTATAATATATAAGCATTATTTTTAATTGCTCACTTTTATTTATTAAATCAAGCTTTTGTCATTTTATGGTTGTTTGCTATTAATTTATACTTAAATACCTTTAGATTTTGTCTTTATTTAAAAATTAAGAATAAGTCAAAGTTCATGTATGATGTTCTTTACTTTTCTTTTTGGATTTTTCTCCGAGAACTGAAGTCATATAGAGACCTAGTAATGTTATCATTCCTCCAAAACATGCTAATAAACTTGGAAAATCTTGAATACCTGCTCCTCATGCTATTAGTACTGATAAAATTGGCATTACAAGCAGTGCAACTGCTAAATCTAGAGAGTCAAATCATTTTAGCAGCATTGTTTGAGCAAAGCTTGTAGGTCCTTAACAAAACCGAATATCAAACAAAAAACAAATCATTTTTCTGAAAAACATCCAAAGATTGCTTTTTCCTCTCCAAAAAATGAGCAACCCTCGTAAATAAAAGAATATATAGCAAAAAATATATTGTTTAGAAAACTTCTGACTCAGCACATTATGAAAAAGGGATATTTTATCTCAACTAAATATTAAGAGTTAAGGTAAAAAATTCCAGCAATTATTCCACTAGTAAGAGCCATTAAATCATCATATACAATCTTTTCAAAGGATATTATTTAGATTTGATCTAGCTTTGGTTTACTAGTATCCATTATAGCGACTGAGCATCCTAAAATCGATATAAAACTTCCAAAAACTTCTCAAAATTGAACTTTATTTCCCTTGAGGCAATACCATAATATTAAAAAAATAGGTGTCATCAGTGAAAACAAAGAACTGTTACCAACAGTCGTGAAATTTAAACTGTAAGTAAAAGTTCCTAAACGTAAGCAGACTAAAATAGAGGAGGAAAAAATAAAAGCAGAACTTTTAAAATTCTTTATACTTTTCATTTCTTAAGCATTTAATCTAGAGATTTCTCAAATGAAAAAAGGGAAAAATATAATAGTGATATAAATTTGCCTCCAGTTAGTTTTATTTATAGATGGGACTTCATGCAAATACACTAAGAATGAAGAGATAGTACTTCCCAAAAGTAAAGAATATCCTAGAACTAATCAAGAGTATCATCAAATCTTCTTACTTTTACTCTATTATCCCTACTTATCTTAACTATTTTGCTCATCTTATAAAAATATATTATTTTCAATCTAACTATCTAAGCTTTCATTCTTTAGTTCCTTATTAAAGTTATGCTTCATTTATAAATTTTATAAAATAAAGCAAATAAAACATAAAATAATCAAAATTAGAATAATAGAAAAGTATCTCAAAAAGTGAAAATAATAAAGCTATAAAGGATTATTTCTTTAAAATAGTAGTCATTAACTAAGTTAATAATTAATAAGAATTATAAGTTTATATTAGAATCTTTTTTATATTAACTCACTATTTTAGTGTAGTGGGAGAAGAATAAGAAATTACATGTTTAGGAAGTATATTTATGTAAATATATAAGGGATTTGGGATAAAACTGCTGTAAAGTAAAAAAGGATTTTTACTAAATAGCATAAGAGAAATTATCATAAATTCATGTTTGACTTATTTAACATTAATTATATAAATTAAAGGTGTAATAGGCAATCAAAAGAATGGTGGAAGTAGGATTTTTAATTGTCTGATTATAAGTAAGCCTTAGAAAGACCTCTTTCTGGATATAAGATCTTTAAGGAATCACATCTGAAGGATTATTCGAACTTCGTAAAAGCTTCAAGATTTTTATTATGGAGTAAGAATTAATTACTCATAGTGACACCTGTTAGTAGAAACAGATCGGTCAAAAATCCTCTTTATATTCATAAAGAAGCATTCAGAAAATGCCGTATAGAGATAGCATAAAAATCTCCGCACATTCTCATTACTTTCTGAATAATTAAAGCTTAGCAAAGATATTATAATGATTTATTTATGATAAAAAGTTATAAATAATAATATAATAATAGAAAGAAAAAATTACCACTAAGATTAAAAGTATAACTATTTTCAAGGACACTAAAGAAATTTAACTTAACAAATATATCTAATTATTAAATCTCCTGACACAAGTATTTTTGAAATTCATTATGTAAATCGAATAGTTGTTTTATTAACTAATATATAATAAATTAAATAAAAGCAAATAATTCTTCTGGCTAGATGAGCATGGATATGTTCATCAAAGTGATACTAAGGCTCCAGGAAGAGATCAAGAAGCTAAAGAAGGACAATGAGAAGCTATAGTAACAGTTTAACCTAGCAGAAGGAATAGAATTAAGACTCATGTCCTAGGAAAGAGAACTAAGCGCTTTTTAGAACATATCTCAGGATCAGAGTAGCTAAACCAAAATTAGCTTCAGAATCAGACAGAACTGGACAATAGACTTGAAAAATAGAAGAGAAACTGCAAAGAAAAATAGAGTAAAATGAGCAAAGAAGTAATCCAACGATGATTGAGAAGGAAGAAACAAGAAAACCTAAAAGAATTCAGAAAAGATGTTATTATTGTAATTCGGGAAAATACTTATGAAGAAGATGCAAGAAATTCCTAAGTTTCAAGAATTAATACTGAACAAAACAAATAAAACTACAAGCACTATAAAGGAAAAAAAATCAACTGTAATAGAGAAGAGATAGAGAAAGACTTTACATGAATGAACTTGGCAAGATCTACAGAAAGAAATAAGAACAGAATTAAAGATGAAACCGAAGACAATATGACCAAGTGAGAGAGAGAGGGGATCAAATTTTTAAACATTTTTATAAAATCATGTAGCAATCCGGCAATCGGCAGGAAGAGATGAAATTCCTCCAAGATTGTCAAACTTAATATTATTATTATAAAAGCAACTAAAGTAGAAAACATAGTAAATCCACTATATTTTTTTATATTAAAACTTAAGATAAGAATTGAAATATGTACTAATATAGTTACCAAATCAAGTTAGAAGAAAGCTAACTAAAGTTTGAAAGATTTCTATTTAAAAGGAATAATTTAAAGCAAATATAAATTATTAAATATTTATTTATTTAAAAACCAAAAAAAAGGGAAATTGACTAAGAGTAAAAATAAATTAAAATCATTTTAGTTTGTAGATATTCTAACTAATATAAAGGTTATAAAATAATTAAGTTATATAAATAGTTTCTATCTAAAGAAATGACTACGAAATAATTCTTTAAAAATGGAAAACTATTATTTAAATGTTTTTAAATTAATTTACCATACTTTAATAAAATTAAATATATATTCTATGAAATTATGTTCTAATAAAGAATCTTAAGTCTTATGAAATATATAAATATCTTAAGAAAAGAGAAAATAATAAATGGTTGTATTACCATAAATTTATAAACTAGTATTATAAATCAATTAGCAATCTTGAAAAAAATCACTATTATTTTCAAAAAAAATTATAAAAGCTCTAAAAATAATATTTTTTACTGAGACAAGTAAACTCTTTAAATAAAATAATAAGTGAAAAACAAATATTTATAATATGAAAATAAAGGAATTTAAAATAATAAAATATTATAATATTATTTAAAGCATTTAAATATGGTTTCAATCAATAATTTTTATTATAGATTCTTATTTAAAAAAAGTTAAAACTATTTAATTTTAAGACCATACTTAATTAGAGGATTAAGAGAAAAACATCTTCAACAGAAATTGGGGAAATAGAGTACCCATAATAGATTTTTGTCTTCCTCTTATTTGGTTTTACTCTATGATGCAACTTTTACTTGGCCTGAAGATCTTAAGTTATATTTATTTTTATCAGTTTTGAACAGCAGAAGAGCTGAGCACTAACGAAGTGTTAAGCATTCTCTATTCTCATTTTTAAAGTTATTATTGTGGTGTCATCTTTATTTTATTTTATTTACTTTATATTAGTTTATTGTTAAAAAATAGAAGTAGCCTTAAGCTTGCTTGAATCTTCACTTTCATGATTCTTGATGAGTTTACGATTATTTTTCCTGACTTTTTATTTATAGATCAAATTCAATCATTTTCTATTTAATTCATTAACTACTTTTTATATTTAGGGAGCTTCTTATTTACTTGAAATATTTTTCCTGTTAAGCAAACGTTCATAATTTCGACTAATTATAAATAAACTTTCCAATAAATTTTCTATTATTCTCTTTTCCTTTTGCTTAAATTAGTAGCAATTTAGTACTTTATTTCCTGGTAGCTTGCAGTATCAGCATATCGTTGCTCTTCGGTAGGGAATACAATTGTTATAGACTATCATTCTATTTCCCTCGTATCATTGAGCAGTTAGGATCGTTCTAGCTTCCATCTTCTAGTATTTTAAATTCCCCTCCGATTTATTCTATCAGTAAAAATCCTCCTTAAATATGCTATAATAAATGATTAGGTTTGATTAAAGCTTTTTGAGCATTTTGATATCTTTCATATCAAGATTAATATACTTTTTTTAAATTCTTATATAAAGGTTCTAGATGAATTAATTGATAGTAAGAATAAGATTAAACATAATGGATAAATTAAGTTATCAATTACTAAGATTCAAGCTATTAAACTCATATTTTTTGAGATATTTTAGTAATGAAATAGAAGTTTAAAGATAAGGTGTTTGAAATAACAAAATCTAAGAAGAAAATCATTTATTTACTATGCAATCTTAGTTTCGTTTAATCATTCGAAGTTATAAATTTAAATAAATAATAGGACTTTAAAAGCTCTAAATAGAGAACATTTTAATCTAAGAAAGAGATTAAAAATAAGTGATAAGCAATATATATGTGATAAGCAATATATATGTGATTAGACCAATAATATTAAAATAGATAAAACTTTAAAAATCGTTAGCCAAAAAAAGATCTTTTTGAAGCTTTACTTGATAAAATGCTAATCAATTGCAAAAGAGATTTACTATTTACTTGATCACTTTAATGCATTGGTAAAGAATCTAACCATAATTAGTAATTAAATTATTATTATTTATTTATATTTTTAAATCTAGTTATTAGTTTAGTATTTGCTTGTGTTAATAGATTTAAGTAATTATTTTAAAAAAGGAAATGTCCAGATTTTAGTTAATAACTTTAATAAAATCTAAGTCAATGGAATTATTCTAACACTCATAAATCTTATCTCCCATTAATATTATTTAGCTATGCAATACTCGCTAAATAGATTTAGTCTTTATTAACTACTAAAATTTCTTCTCAAAAAAAGAACTAAAGAAAATATAGGAGATCATGTAATCTTCAAACCTTAAATAAATTTACCAGGTTTGAATAAACTTAGAGCAAATCTATTTTTGCCTAGAAATTTTTATTTTTTCTATTTATTTCCTTTAATTAAATTATTTTAGTTTCTTTCAAAAATTAATTTGAAGACAAGTATTATTTTAGATTTTATGTTTAAGCATTATCTGGAAACTTAAGTAACTTTGATCTAGATTTTATAAATTTGTTACTTAAATCTCTTCTTAAAAATCATTTCCAGAATCATCATTTATCGGTATTTGTTTTCTAATTAAATAAAATAAGTTTTTTTTTCTAATTTCATTAATTACAATATTTCATCTAACCTTTAAAAGGAAAAAAGAAGATTTAGCAGTTTTCATATTTTAATTTGCTTTGTTTAATATTTAAATTAAGTCCAAAAAAAGAGAATTATTAAAGCTACTGTAAGGCTATTATATTTGAAACTAACTAACTAAAATTAGATATTAAATCTATTCAAAATGCTTAGAGAACATTTTAATTGCAATATTCAATAATATTGCTCTATGGCTAAATTGCTCATTATTCAAAGAAAATTTTAAATGATAGTAAGAGTATTAGTACTCTATTTATAAATTCTTGCTATCTTTAAATGATTCTAAATTTAATGATTATATAGGTTGATTTCAATTTTCAAGTTGATATAGAAGATAAACTGTAGATAGAAAATTTACTTAATTTAAAGTGCTTTGAGTTGACTCATATGATATTAGAATATATCTAAAATACTTAATTTTTTTATTTAAAAACCCATTTATAAATCAAATTGGAAGAACCTTCTAATATTAGAAGCTATACATCATATGCATCTCAATATATTCTTTATAAAGCAATTTTATCAAACATTTCCCTTCATTTATATTTTGAATTGAAAACTACTTAAAACTTCTTATTTAGCCCACAAAAATTTTATCAGTCTTATGATTTCAATCAGAGATGCAATCAAGTGATAGTTTCTTTTTTCAATCTTTTTCTTAATTAAACTGACTAAGATTATTTCCTAGGGTTTACTCTTATAATAGTACTTCAATCCTATTATAAACATTTAAATTGCTTATATACTTTAGAAGTTAGTGCAAGTTAATAGTCAGAAGCTAAAAGGATATAAATCTTAATTTTTACTTCCTTCCTTTGATTTTATGGTTTGCTTATGTTGTTAATTATGTGCTATTATATTAGTTGCTATCTTTAAGGTAAGGGTAAGTATAAATAGCAGTTCTAGTATTTTTCACTTAGCTAGAATATTTCTCAAGCCAGGCTTTCTACTAAAGCATTATCTTTCTTTGATTCATCGTAAATTATAAAAGTCCTTTAATTTATATAACTCAAATTGTTTTAGAATGAAGTTTATTGATTTATGAGCTAAATAATAATTCAAACGAACCTAAAGTAGGAAACTGGTAATAAGAAGAGGTAAAGGAAATTACCACAATATTAAGTCTAAGTTTGCTTATAGTTGAAGTATTGTAGAAAAATAACCTATTAAAAGGCATTAAATTAAAGTAGCGTCTTTAATGAGATATGAAGAATGCTATTTTACATCTCTTTTTAAAAAAAACAATAACACATAAAAATAAATGAAGCCTCATTATGAGTTTAGATACTTCTTGGGTGTGCTGAAAATTAAAGTATTCATCAAGCTTATTTCTAGTTTCATCACAAGTTTGACTAAATTTAAATTATTGGAGAAAAAATAATTAGTCTTTAGTCTTTAAATACACTAAAATGTATAGCAAGTAATTTATCAATCTAGCTAGCAAAAATTTAAATATTAGGATATAAAAATAATTTATTATCCATTTGAGAGTTCTTTAAATAGAAAACTCATCATCAGATTAAAATTTTAAATTTTCTTATATAATTGCAAATACAGGGATTTTGTCTTTCTATATGTAGAATATTTATTCTGACTGGTTATGCTATTTAAGTGCTTATAAGTAATCGTTCTAAGTATTTTTAAAGTGGATAGAAATGGAAAAATCAATCTTTACAATGTAAAGTTTTATATGTTTTTGCCTTGTAAACTTTATTAACTTGATTTGCTAATTTTATATTAAGTGTCTTACAATACCCTTAAACATGCCTAATATCTGATAATTCTGAACATTTTAATTCACAGATTCACCTTTCATTACGCAAATTGAATTAAAAAATTGCTCCACATACAAGTTCTGAATATTTCAATCATATAGCTTTTAGGATATATGACTACTTTTATCTTTAGTAAAGTTAATGAAATTCATAATAGTTATAAAAGAGATGCTTTTATTATTTTGATTTTACCTTTTAATTTCTTAAGAAAACTTCTAATTAATAATTAATCCAACATCAAGCATTTTCTATTCTTATCTGAATACTCTGAAGTGATGCATGATTTAGTTAGCATAAACTACCTACAAAGTTCTTACTTTTAATAGCACTTTTTATCTAACCATTATTATTTAATCCTTCTTAATTTAATAGTTTTAGAAGAAAGTAAAATAGAAGAAAATTAAAGAATTTGAATGTCTATATTTCTTAGTCTTAAGCTAGCTTCTGTAAAATGTATAAGCTTCTATTTATCTTATACTCCATTACTTCCATTTACCTACAAAACCTTATTTATTGCTTAACTTTAATATTTCAAGCTCATTACTTATTTATTAAAGATAAGTCTTAATTAATAAATTTGCTATTTTTCAATATCCAACAGCAAGAATCCTAGTATGACTTGATATTAATGAAAACCAATTTAAAGGATATAATTAAGGATTGCTTTAATTGTTAGCTTTTCAGGAGTATATTAAATGCTTATGAGTATATCCATTTCTTCGGTAATAAGAACACTTAAGAGTCTTAAATTAGACCTTCTTAAAAGATGGGGATTATTCAATCATGTCAGTATTATATATTTCAGTTTGTGTTAGAGATGCCTATTAAGGGATTAAAATGAGAAGCAGTATAACTGAGAGATTAAGAGCAACTTTAAAAAGAATTAAGGCCAAAATTAGTTTGTGGTTAAACCGATTTAATGCTCTTTTTAGTAAGCCAAATGTATATATAATAGAAACTTTATATATAACTTATGAACATAAACATAGAACTTCCTCATACTCCATGATGCTTATAATTTCTACAAAATTGATCTTTATTATTTTTGCATTTAGCCATCCCAGCCGTTCTTTCTCAGTCTCACATTCATCTTTTTAAACTTACTCGAAAATCCTAGTCATTTGCATATATTCTCACTCCACTTGCAAAATATAAATACTCTCAAACTTTCCGTTTCACTTTGTCAGTCAGTTTAAATTTTAATTTCGAGTAAGTAATAAATAGTTACTTTCTTCTCTTCTCACTTCCAATTTATGTTTAAGTGATTAATGACTGTAGTAATATGAGTCTACTATTAGTTCCTTTTTTTAATTATAAGACATAAGATAAATATAGATTTAAATGAATGCAAATATATAAACCACATCTACTTATTTATAGAGATAAGCTTATATTTGCTTTAAGCAATGTAGACTTGTTTTTCCTTGATACTGTCACCCTTAAACTTCTAATTAATTTACCTAGCTAATAGAATTAGCGCTCTAAAGGCTTTATAATCGCAGTCTATAAAGATAAGCTATTCTTATATAAAAGAATTGACTAAGTAATATCCTAGAAGCTTAAGAGATGGATTCAATTGAATCCTTCTATTTTAAATAAGATAAGTAAAAGACTTAATGAAACTGAACTAAATGCAATTGAACTATATAAGTAACTACTTCAAATAATTAGGTTCAAATCCTTAATATAATGATAAGCTAAATTCAATTATCAAATAAATTACAACTTCAATGATCTTTAGCTATAATAATTAAAGCTACATTTTATTTGTTTATTAGCCTTAATAGAAAATATAGCAATAGATAATAATCAGCAATCAGACTTTAAATTTATGAGTTAATCATCAATTTAATTTTGAAATTAAAGAAGTTGAGATAGGAGTGAGATAATTAGCGAAGTTATAGAGGTTAAAATATAGAAATATACCTTTCTTGTTTCATGTTCTAGCAGCTGTATATGATACTTGGAATATTTAAATGATTTTATAAGGAAATAGTTTAATTTAATAAGTAATTAAATATGAAAAAGGCTAAGCATATGATCTTATTACCTTTTGCAATTATATACCTTTTTTTCATGGTTAGTTGCTTTGCTGTTTAGGTTTATGTAACAACACCTTCAGTGATTTCCACTCTTTAAATTAAGAATCTTGATGGTTCTATAACTAAACCTTTTAATTCCATCTAAACCACTCTTTATAGCTTAGTTGAAGGAGGATCTTATGAAGTTTTTATTTCTCCTCACAATCATAGCGTAGATTGCTTAACTTGTCCTACATGTAAAGACGTTTGTGATATTCTTAGAGGAGGAGCGACTAAAAAATGACCTAAAAATATAACAATTCAGAGCTTTAAATGCATAGATGAAACTACAAACAAGCCTATGTGCCTTTAGAAATTAAGCTAAACCACTCTATTAGTCCAAAAGCCTTAAGCATAAATACGACTATAGCAGTATGATACTTTAGTCTTAAGAGATCTAGCAATTAGCGGCGAGTAGATGCAAAATGGATTAGCATGCAATCAAGTAGATTGCGTATAGTTTTATTCTTTTTCATTAATTAAATCCAGCACTGCTGCTCTAAAAATTTACGATACAATCATTTAAAATTTTATTTTAAAGTTCGCTTCTTATCTCAATGTAGACTCTAGTACTTTCCTGGCTTATAACATAACAGTCTAAAATAACAAGGCTTCTGATCTAGGGTATTTTTTGAACATTATAAATTCTTAGGTTAGTATTCAAAAATCTAAATTTTACAAAAATTTAGGAGTAATTTAGGCAACAAAGTGTAATATGACCATGGCAGATATTTACTTCATAGAGAATAAAGATGCTAAAATATCCTTCTTCCTATCTAGTACTTATTTATTTATGCAAAATGCAACATTTTATAAAAATTAAGGATACGAAGGAGCTTCAATATACTCATTTAACTCAGAAACTTATATAGTAAATACTTTCTTCTTGGAAAACCAAGGGTAATAAGGACCAGCTATGTATTCTTAAAATTCAAGAAACAGCTTCTAAGACTGCATTTTCGACTCAAACTTTGCCTAGTATGGAGGGGCTCTGTATTTTTTATTTTCCTACTGCTATTATATCTCTAACTGCATCTTCATATAAAACAACGTAGAGACTTATGGAGGGGCTATTTGAGCTTACTATTCACAAATGAATTAAATTAAAGGAAGCTAATTTATAAAGAACTCTGCTAAAATATGAGGAGGAGTAATTTTCGGATTCTATTCAAATATAACCTCAATTTAAGAAAGCATCTTTAATTAAAACTTCGTCACACAATACTACGGAGGAGCAATTTTTATGGCGAACTCGTATATAAAGCAGATAGTAGACATTTAAGCAACTAATAATTAGGCTTTAGCAGAGTAAGGAGGCTTTTTCTGTTCTTCAAATTTAACAATTAGCTTGATACAGAATAATTACTTTTATAACAACACAGCCTAAACAGGAGGCGTTTTTGGTTTCTATGACTTTTCTTATATCGAAGTAAGTTTTAATAATACTTATGACTCAAATTACGCATTGGATTTTGGAGGCGCTTGACATCTGGAAAACTCAAAAGTGATTTATATGTCTAAAGACTTGTTTATTAGAAATAAAGCATACAAGTATGGAGGGGCTATCGGTCTTTTAAACTCTGAGATTAGCTTAATTGAGAATTGCAGCTTTATTGAGAATATTGTTGAAATATTTAGTGGCGGTGCTTTATATATACAAAAT
Organism: Loxodes magnus; assembly: GCA_946699065.1. Classification (NCBI taxonomy): domain Eukaryota; phylum Ciliophora; class Karyorelictea; order Loxodida; family Loxodidae; genus Loxodes; species Loxodes magnus. The sequence goes on along the minus strand of CAMPDV010000340.1, from coordinate 298,734 downwards.
TCAATCATCCAAAAAATAGATAAAACTCTAGCTCATAAGAATAAAGCTCTTAGAGAGAATGGTGGGTTTTCCTTCTTCCAGTAATCTTATCTGAACGTTTTGCAGAACAGTGAATTCTTAGAAAATGAAGCTTTTTAAAACGGAGGAGTTCTTTACTTAATTTCCCAGAATTAAGGAAAATAATCTTGAATTGCAGACAGTTAGTTCACTTTAAACAAAGCAGATTCAGGAAGTGTTTTTTATTTTCAGGTTTAAAGTTTCAGTCTCAACAACTTGATAATAAAGCAAAATATTGCAACTAGGTATGGAACTATTTTAACCAATTTTTTAAAAGCTTAAATCTCTAACTTAGAAGTTACAAATAATAATGCTTTTAAAGGTACATTCATTTACAGTATTCAATCTGAGATTTCGTTATAAAATATCAATAGCATCAACAATACCGCATAATAAAGTGGAGGACTTATATACGCAGAATAAAGCAGAATTTTAATTCAGAATCTGGAAATTCTTAAAAACAAAGCGAAATATGGAGCTTGTATGTACCTTTCTGATACTGAAATCACTATTCTAGATAGCAGAATTATGGATAATTCAGCTGAAAGCAATGGAGGAAGTATAAATGCATAGCAAGGGAATATTATAATTTAAAATACTTAGTTTAGGAAGAACTCAGCTAGTGATGGTGCAGTAATGTATTTGACCTAAGTTTTATTATACTTATATAAAAATGACTTAATAGAGAACCAAGCCTTTTCAGGATCCATTCTTATTTTAATGAACTCAAATGCTTATTTAGATTCACTAGCATTCTATAACAACACTTCAGTAAATGGAAACACTTTATACCTCGTAATATCTGAAATTTTAAGCTTGTAAAAATGTTCTTTCTTGTAAAATTAAGCCAGCTTAGTTATACAAACTCTTGAAATTAAACTTATGACTGTTAGTTAAAATAACTTTTCTGAGAATCAGGCCAACTAAGGACTTATTGAAGCTAAAAATACCAAATTGGAAATGAAAGAAACTCAGCTATTAAGAAACAATGCTTCAAATGGGATTTTATTATAGATAACTAAAAGGAATTTTAGTCTGCTTGACAGTTTTGTTACAAACAACATAGCAGCTAGGGGGGCTATTATAGAGCTATAATATGCAAATGGTATAATATAAAATACAACTTTTGAGAATAATTCAGCTCTTAATGGAGGATCTATTCAGTCATAAGTTTCAGTTTATTAAATATAGAAATGCATATTTCGTAATAATAGTGCATCGAGTTAAGGAGGTGTTATTGACGCTAACTAAGATAAAATATAAATTTAGAGTTGTACTTTCGAAAAAAATAACGCTTTGAAAGGAGCAATCTTCTTATTTTAGCAAGTTAATGCTGCAATTGATGATATAAAAGGAACTGAAAATAATGCTAACATAGGAGCAGTAATTAAAGCAGATCAGTCTAATATATCAATTACTAACTCTAAATTCAGTAAAAATTACGCAAGGGAAGGAGTTATCTTTCACCTTTAATAAACAAATATATTTGTAAACTAAGTTGAATGCTCAGATAATATAGCCAAAGAAAATGGAGGAATAGGATTCATGCAACTAAGCAGTACTCTTAGAACTGAAAATTCAAACTTTACCAATAACAGAGCAGAAGAAGGGACCTTTTTATATGTACAGAATTCCTAGTTTGTAGTTTCAAAATCGCTTATTTACAATAATCAAGCAACTTCAATGGGTATCTTAAGTTTATGAAATTCAAAGTCCTAGAAGGCAAGTGAAATTAAAAATACCAATATTTTTGACAATAAAGAATAAACTTCAACTATTTTTGTTTATTAGAGCCATCTAATTCTCAAAAACACTTAGTTAAATAAAAACTAAGTAAGCTAGTTGACTTCTGGAATTATGGTTTGAAGTTCTATTGTTTCTATTGAAGATTCAGTCTTCTAAAATTAGTAAGCTAACTAGGGAGTATTTGTCTTAAGCGACCTTTATTCAGATTTAAAAATTAGTAGGAGTTAATTTATAAACGGCAGTGGAATTTAAGGAAGCTCTTTACATCTTACAAAAACGAATCTTTATCTAGATTCTGTTACGTTTGAAGAAATGGTTGCCTAATAAGGTGTAATTTATGCTATTTAATCGAACTTAACAATTTATAGAACTTCTTTTCTCAAAAGCAGTTCTAAAAATTATGGCTCGATAATCTACATGGAAGGCTCATTAATGTACATGGAAAAATGTACGCTAGATAACTTCCTCAGTACAGCATTAGCTTTTAAAGAAAGTATCATAAATTTAAACTAAACATCAATTACTAACGGTATCAGTAGCTAAACCTACAGCTCTGCAATTTATTCTTTAAACTCTTAGATAAATATTTCTAATAGTGTCTGCTCACATCAATAAGCTAAGATAGGTTCATGCTTCTCTATTATAAACGATGATTTGTAATACAATTACTTGATTAAAGATAGTTAATTCGAAGACAACATTGCATTTTAGCATGGAGGTGCAGGATTCTGTCAAAATGCTAACATAACTTTCTAAAATAACTTATTTCAAAACAATCAAGTAAAAGGAGAAGGAAGTTTAATTTCTAAGGGAGGAGCCTTATGAATAGCATGTGATAAAGGCTTACTTTGCAACTACTTATTTAAAGATAATTCTTTCTTTAATAACAGAATAACAAACTCAATAAGTGAAGGGGGAGCTATTTCATTCTAAGGAACAATACCAATGTTTGTGCCAGATTTAGATAGCTCTTTAGTTTGCGCACTGTTCAAGAATAACTCAGCTTACTATGGAAATAATGTAGCTTCATTTGCATATAAGTTAAGTAATAGTTCAGTCAATGATGTGCTTGATCATTGCAATAGTAATTTTACTGATAGAAGCTTAGCTTCTCAATTGCCTGGCTATCCTGTTCCTGAGAGTGTATTATATATAACAGATGCTTTTGGATAGATAGTTAAAACTGACAATACTTCAATAGTTTCTATTTTTTCTGAAGATGCTGAATTGTCTGGCAAGACAAGGGTATTTTCAGAACTAGGAGTTTTTAATATTAAAGACATAATTGTAAAAGCTGGTCCTGGAAAGGAAGTTAGTATTTAATTAGAAACAAACTCCTTTGATAAAGGAGATCTAATATTAGATAAGAATATGGAAAACAAACTAACAATACAGCTAAGCATTGACAAATGTCTTCAAGGCTAAGTATTGGTAAATGATATATAATGCTAAACCTGCATATTTGGCTAATATTCTTTAAATTAAAGTGATAAAACTTGCAAGGAATGCATGAAAGAAGCAAAATGTTATGGTGGCGATTTAATAGTACCTAATGAAGGTTATTGGAGATTGGACTTTAAAGCTGAGACTATACACAAATGTCCGAAACACAAAGCTTGCTTGGGTGCATTTTTAAACAATAGCTTTTAAACTTAATATTTCTAATCAATCAATCCCAAATAAAGAGAAGAAATGCTATCAGATATAAATTGACAAGGAAACTGTAAAGAAGGATATCGAGGAGTTTTATGCGATGTTTGCGAGCAAGGCTGATAAAAAAATGGATTAAACGAGTGCTAAAAATGTCTAAATAAAAAAGACACCATAATAATAGCTTCAATAGTGATATTAGTGTCTGGTGCTTTTATAATATATATAGTAGTATAGACTTTAAAATCAGCATATGCATAGGAATCTTACTATGGAGTATATTTCAAAATATTCTCCAATTACATGCAATTCTCTAATCTTATTCAAAACTTCAAATTTTAATGGCCCAACATATTCAGTGAAATTTTTTAGATAAATCAATAATACTGAGCAGCTACAGCGTCTATTTTCAAACTAGACTGTATCTACTAATAAAATGAAGATTAGTACTACAATAAAGTAATAAACAATATGGGACTACCAATAGTAATATTAATAATCGCATTCAGTTCCATTTTACTTTATTCCATAATTAGAAGAAAACGCTTCATCAAATCTATTTTCATTACTATCATGAGTGTTACTTTCTTCTAAATATATACTAACTTAATAATGGTTATTTTTAGTTCCTTTAGTTGCTATTAAGTTTCCTCCGACTTAGCAGTGTTAAATGCTTATACAGAAATAGAATGCTGAAAAGGCCATCATCGAAAGTTTGTTCTTTTAATAACTTTACCGGGTTTGATACTATATGGTATATTTGTTCCTTTTTTAGTTAATATATACCTTTATAAGAAAAGAAATCTTGTAAATTCAACTTTAATTAAGTCTTAGTTTGGTTTCCTTACGATAGGATATAAAGAGAGATTTTATTTCTGAGAGTTTATAAAGATGTACTAGAAGTTTATAATATCCTTAATATTCATCTTCCTATAAAAATCTACCATTATATTCCAGTTTTGGTGTCTAATCTTAGTTATGCTTACCTGCGTATATCTTTAGATGAAATATCAGCCTTATATTAAAAACGAGCTCAATAACTTAGAAATGAACTACCTAGGAATTTCAATTTCCATATTATTCATAGGAATTTACTTTGAGTCAGGAGAAAGTTATAAGTTACTAGACTTAATCCTGCTTGTACTGCTGATAGTAATAAATAGCTATTTTTTATTATTATGGTTCCACTATATCTTCACAGAATACGGCTACTAGACATTTACCAATTCAATGAGATTTTACTTTCGCTTGTGCTATTTTAAGAAATTCATAAAATTGGATGAAGTAGTTTCTAAATGGGAAAAGAAAGAGGAATAGTAAGTTAAGAAGAGCCAAGGAATTTTCTTCAAGCTTAAGAAAAAAATAAGCCAAGTTTTAGTTCATAATAAGAAAAGAAAAGAATAGAAAGAGGAAGTTGATTCTTATGATTTAGAATAAGAGAACAAGCATACTAAGAAACTAAAGTTAGTATTCTAGTAGCAAGATATTATTAAAATGATCAAAGAACTAGAATGAACTCTCTTATTTGGAACTAGCTTGATCGAGCTGTATAAGCAGGTTGCTTACGATCGTTTCCTATCTTAACAAGAATATTGGAATTACAGAATTTCATCGATTCACTCTAATTGGTGAAATTTCCAAGAAGCTTCGATCACATTCATGAAAAACTAAGGGGTTGAGAAAAAGACGAAAGAGTCAACGAAAAATAAATATAAAAGCTAGGAAAAAAGATCTAATGTTCTAAAGAACGAAAGTACTTTATTAATAGAAGATATAACTGAATATTAATAAATTGAAAACTAAACTACTAGACGAGAAAACCAAGAAAATGAGCAAAGTATCTTATAGTAAGAAAAAAAAGAAATTATTTCAAGTTAGATTCACGATTTTAAAAATAAAATTTAAACCAACAGATTAGCTTACTAAAAAAAATGACCAAAGGCCAAATGAGCCTTCTATGATCCCAACGAATAGTAAGAAGGCGAATAAAATTTGAAAAACTCTGTTCAAAACTACTAATTTTAGGAAAATACCGGTAAAAACGACATAATTTAAATATTTGGATAAGAATAAGAAGAAGAGAAGATTGAAAAGTCAAATGAGATTAATAGAAGTTAGAAGTGAAAAATTACTCCTTAACTCTTATTTTATATATTTTAACTTGGAATGTTTTAAATATCTCTCACAGTGTCATAAATTCAATCTATATTTAATTATCTAGCAGTAGCTTCGATAGTTCTCAAAATTATATACAAATAAAATTTATTCATTATTTAATGTATTCATTCTAAAGCTTAAAAGTAGAGATTCATAAAAAAAAATACTAAAGCTTGGGAGAAAATCATCTCATCTTTACTAACTTGTTGAGTGTTAAATTACCGAATATTTCTATTCAGTATTCTCTCTAAATAGTGTACATTTTATCTCTTATAAAGCGTAGATGTTAAATCTAATAAAGCTTTATCTTATCATGCTTAAATTAATAAAAAGTTATAATTAAAATACTTTTATAACTACTATTAATGAACTGAAGAAAATAAAGATTTTATAATTAGTTCACTTTGATAAAAAATGTATTATATGAAGATTCTGGGTTAAATCAGATACCTTATGCTATTAAAGTTTATAATGCTATACTTTTTTCCCACCTTGCTTCTTCCCTTCAAGTGTTGAAAGAAGATGCGATGAATATAGTAAAGCAAGAAGGAAGCATAAACTAGTGTTTTATAGTTAATTAATAATGGTAGAGTCATTTTACTTTATTATTATTTATTTTAAAAATGATTATATAATATACCTAGGTAGAAAGATTGGTGATATTTCTGAAATATTTCTATTTTATAAACTTTTAAGCAAATTAGGAGCAGAAGATGTAGAAAAATATACAGCATCTTTTTTAAGATTTAACTAAAAATATCATAACTATATTTGTAAAAAATCATGTACTAGAATTCTATTTCACTGCATATTTTAAATTAATAAATAGTTGGCTGTTTAGACTTTTACTATTTATAGAGCTTTATACCATTAAACATTTTCAGATATTCTTTAGCTAAAATCTATTTTCGATTTTGGAGATAGAGCCCTAAGAAATAATGAATTAAGCATATTGAAGTTGTCGATTTTTTTTTTAATAATATTCTCTTTAAAACTCTTATATAAGAATTATAATCCATCCCTTCTTCTTTATCTAATGAAAACTAATTTTTGCTAGTAATAAATATTTTCAAGATAAGCAGCTGTTCAACTATCTGATTATTAGGCTTAAGCCATATAAATTATTATACACATTAAGCCAATTAATTATATCTTATAAATAGCTTGAAATTATCTTCAGAAGTGCTTACTCATACAAAATTCAATATTATTTTATTATAAGACTTTATTTTCTTTTTTAGGCCTTTTTTAAAGCGTAAAGAACAGCACTTTAAAAAAGTAGGATAAGATAGATTAAGATAATAATTCCCTTATATCCTTTTTATTAATGGCTTTCTCTTTTCCTCCTACTTTCTTTTCTTCCATTTATCTAAATTTTTCTAAATTATAAAGCTTTTATGATTACCTAATTATCATTATTTTTGGCAGACAGTGAAAGTATTGAAACTTTTTAGACTAGAAACAAGTTTATTTTACTGTTTATGAAATTATTCTTTCTAAAGTATTAAGAAGACTTCAAAAAGCCTTAACTTTGGTCATAATGCTTGAATTATTTAAGTATATAAGATATGTTCAGATGCTATGCTTCTAAGTAAAAGAAGCTATTATAAATATATGGATACATCTGAATTAAAAGGTAAACAAATATATAAGAAAAACCAATAATTAAGCTGGCTTCAATTCAACTTCTGTTATCTATTTTAGGACATTTTAGAGTTTATTTTCTTAAAAGAATTTCAAATCTTTAGGAGTTGCAAAGGGAGGAAAACTTAAATAAGCAGAGGTCTGAAATAATTTATTTATAATATACCAAAACATTAAGATCTTTACTATCTTCGCTATTTGAATTACCTCATATATTAGTTGATCTATACTTCTAAGATTAAAAATAGATGAACATCTCTTTATCTTAACTAAGAAATATGTCTAACGGTAAAATTTAGAAAAGCAGTATTGGTAGAAGTTAATAAACTAATTAAATTCTAATTAATTTGAAAATCTAACGATAATTGATAACGTTAAAATGAATGAACGAAATCAGTCTATCTTCTTGCTCTCGCTGTTCAATGGCACTGAGTATATAGAAAACCGTTTTCTTATGGATAAAGAAAGTCTCTTTAGAATTATCTAATCGATGAAGCTAAATAAGCTTAAATTTGTCTAAATGATTAGGTAAATGATGGTATAAGATAGTAGTAGTTTAAGTGTTGGTGAGCTTTCTGAAAAATATGGAATTCCTCTAAGAGCGGTTTCAGATATTCTTAAAGAATAAGAAATATTTACTTTATAGAAAGAAAATTCAAATTTAAAGCAAGAGCTTTAGCAAATCAAGCAAAAATCTGATAATTAATAACCGAAAGATTAAAGTCCTTCTTTTTAAAATGAACAGTCAATGAATCATCAGTAAGAAACTAAGTTTTAAGCTTTGCAAGATAACTAGCCCATGAAAGAAGCATTTCATTCTTTATTTAAGTCAGAACCAGAAGAATTTAGTCAAAGAACAGGATAAAAGCTAAATGAATATGAAAGAAATATTTTGACAGTAAACAAGAAGCCAGATAATGTTAAAAATGAACAGTAAGAGTAAGGCAAACTTAATGATTAAGAAATTCCTTCGGATAAAAAGTAAAATTCCCTAAAAAAGAAGCAAGTTAAGGTTTAATCTTTTAATAAATTGAATAAGCTTTAGCAGAGCTTTGATAAGAACCATAATGGGGATTTTATATGCAAATAATGCTAAAAAATATACACTAAGTAGCATCTGTCGACTTTGAAGAGCAAGCAAGTTTTGTATAATCATTTCTACAATAAGCACGCCTAGAAATATAAATGTAATGAATGTAATCTGACTTTTAAGAAACTTAAAATTCTCGATAAGCACTTTCGCAATTCTCACGCTTAGAAATGAATAATTTTTTAATTAATTGCAATTCATATCTTAATAGATTTCCTATTATCTATTTTCCTTATTACTCTGCTCTTTGCTTCTTTCTCTTATTGTTTATAAAATTAACTTTTCAATTCTGCTACTTAATTTAAATCTTTCATAAATCATTTTATTTATTTCCTTCTATGTTAAAACCTCTTTTCAATTTTAACTAAGTATATCCATATATTTCTAAATTAAAGACTTAAGAATCATATTTTATGTATTTATAACTTTATACATTCTCTTAAAATAGCTTCTATGTTTAAATATTATAAAGATAAAGGCATAAAGAATCTATATTAAAAAGGCCTTTATATGATATAGTTACCTTTTCTACTTTTATTTCTCCATTTTTACTATATAGCTTGCCTTCTCTTTTTAATATATCTAATATAGATCGCTTTTCTCTTTCATAACGAGAGAGCAAACATAAACTTTAGAAATAGATAGTAAAATAGATATTTCATTTTAGACTAATTTTATAAAGGCTTGAAAGATGTAAAAACCTTAAGCAATATGAATCGATATTAGTTAGATGATACAAAGCTATTTTTATATGGTTCATTTTCCTTATATTTGAGTATTCAAATTTAAATAAGTTTAATGATAAATATCCAATACTTTTCTCTTAAATCAAGGAGTCATAAGGCTTTTTCTAATTTTGAGTTGCTTTTTTAGTATATCTATAATGAAACTTTTCTAAGCTAGAAAATTAAATTTTGAAATAAGGTATTAAAAATGAATTTAGTGAGGAGTATAAAGAATTATAGTAGATATAAGAAGCTGTATTACAATCATCCTTATATATGTAATTTCTTACAATATAGTTAAAAATGTATAGAAAGGAAATAAAATAAAAAAAGGATTGATACTTAAATTACAGTAACTGCAATAAATTAAATATTTGATAAGAATTTACTAAAATAGCTTGCTTCTATGAAAATAAACTTCGATGTAATTTTAATTACTTTAGACTCATCAAACAGTTCTATTTATTTCTGCAAGATTTTAAAAGCTTAAAAATAGTAAAAACCTTGCTTGCTCACATAAATTAAAGCATCATCTATTTTCTAGGATTTTCCTTTATAGAGCTTTAAATATTTTTTATTGGTTTCATTTAATTTCTAAACTTTATATAATCAATCTTTAACATATAAGCAGATAAAGAACTCTCTAATCAAACTTGAATACCTAAAAATAAAATTTCTTTTGTAATCCTTTATAATGATATACTTATTAATTAATATAGTAATGATATATAGCAAAAGGTATATATAGCTATTAACTAAATCTTTGTATATTAATACAATTATGATAACTTATAAAACTCATAATTTAAAATTAAGTTTTAGCATAAATAACTATATATATAAGCTTTAGCTTTTTAGATATTCCAAGATCATTTTTATAGAAATTAAAAGATAAAGCTGTAACTAAGTAGTTATAGCAAATCTTTGATAATTTAGAAAGAAGATTAATGTTCTTTAAGTAAGCTTAAATCTTACAAGTATCTAAATGAAGTAGTAGAGTTAACTAATATATTAAACTTAATCTGAATCTATATTAATAATACTTATGCTATTACTTTTAAAGGGTTTATAACTCTGAAATTTTATATGTGCTAGTATATTATTAGTTAGTCAAGAAATTTAATTAGTGCAATCAAAGATAAATATTAAAAGCTTAAGGTAAATTAAAAAGCAAGTTAATATTATCATTTAAAGTCATAATAGCTATCTAAAATAATAATAGCTCTCTCTTATTTAATGCTGCTATTTTTAATTTTAAAGTGACTTTTAAGATTATTTTGCTTATAATAGCTTTTTAAAATCGTTTAAAATTATAAAGAAAAATTAGATAATTTGAAGCATATAAACGAAATTTTAATTCTTATTCCTTTATAAATTGAAAATATCTCAATGATATCTGTTGTGCAAATACTATAAAATTATCTAGCTGAATATAACTATTATTGTAGTAGAACTATAATCAAACATTTTTCTTATTAATTAATTATTTTTTAACTTTTAAATTGAAATTATGAACATGATAATTATAATATATTCTAAAACTAGCTTATAAATATTAAGAATTTTAAACTAATAATCTAATATATTCTAAATAGGTTTTTTTTATTTATTAAATAATGATATATATTTCTAAACTAAGATTTATATTTTGATTTTTAAAAGTTTAAACTTTTTATTTTTTTACCTTATATGTTAATTATATATAATTATTATTTCTATTTTTATTACTACTTTTTATATTTTTTTGCATTTCCATACAATTAAATTTTTTTTTTTATAATTTCTTGAATTTAAAAAATTAAATGTTTCTTATTTAGAAAGTATAAAAATTAAAAATTAAAGTAACTATCTTTTAAAAGATTTAAGTTATATTATTTTATCTATTTTTTTAGTTTCTGCAATTTTATAAACAAAACACTATTTATTTTACTCTTATTACTTAATTTTAATCTTTAAATTTTTGACTCATTGAAACTATTTTTTTTGCATTATTTAAATATAATTAAAACCAAATTTATTTATAATTTTTATAACTATTTTAATTCATTTAAGTATATAAGTAAATAATTATAATTATTAGCTTTTTAAACTAAAATTAATTATTTTTAACTTTATTTTAATATTATAATATCGAGAGAAATCTGCTATCATTTATTATTTATTTTATATTTGCTAATAAACTTATTTCTTCTATATACAAATATTTAGAATTATTTAGTGCATTCTCTTCCAAATTTATTTGATAAATAAACTTAACTTCGCTTTTTATTTAGCATATTTCATATATATATCAAAAGGAGTTTATTTGCTAAGTTAGATACTTTAAAGATTCCTATTTAAATTAATAAAGCATATAATTAATTATAATACTCTAGGCATTAAATTATATTTCAGGGTTATAATTTCTAATTTTTAATAGATAAATATTTTAATTTATATTCTCTGAAACTTTTATTTTTTTTGTGATTCTCCCCTTTTATTGATATTTAAATGAATTTTAGACATAATAAATATTATGATCTTATAATTTATACTCATTTAACTTTATCTTATTCTTATTTACTAAATTTTAAATATTTTTTAATTAATTTAAATTGCTTTTTCTATATTCTCATTTCGATTTTTCATTAAGTACTAAAATATAAAATAATAATTAAATTTAAAAAAGCAATAAAATTTTAAATCATTTTAATCTTCTCTTAGAAATTAAATTATTTGTATTTATTTAATCCTTGTAAGTCTGTTTAATAATCTTTATTACCTTTTATTTTAAAATTAATTAATAAGAAAATTTTCCTTTTGCACATTTATCTTCTTTAATTATGTACCAAACAAGAATGTTTAATTATTTTTCTTCTATTTTATTTAAAATTTTTCTTGGTTTACATACATTTTATTTTCTAAATTAAATCCTTAGATATCTAGCATAAATATGTTTCTAAAATATGCTATTTTCTTATTTCTCTTTTAATATTTTAAAAGTGTATATTTGTATGAAAAGATAATCTAATTATAGATATATTAATATTTATTTTTTTAACTTAGTTATATACATTATTTTATAATATCAGTTCCATATATTTTTATTTAAGCTCTGTAAATAGGTTTTTATCTATTAAGAGTTATTTAGATTTTTTCGCTTTTTGCTGCTTTATTTTTTTTAAATTTATAAATGAAAATTAACATTAACAAGGAAATACATTGTATAAATTAAGAAAAATATAATGAGAATAATAGTCTTTTCTAAGACCAGCAAAGTAGTTAAGATAAGTAGGGATAATAGAGTAAAAGTAAGAAGATTTGATGATACTCTTGATTAGTTCTAGGATATTCTTTACTTTTGGGAAGTACTATCTCTTCATTCTTAGTGTATTTGCATGAAGTCCCATCTATAAATAAAACTAACTGGAGGCAAATTTATATCACTATTATATTTTTCCCTTTTTTCATTTGAGAAATCTCTAGATTAAATGCTTAAGAAATGAAAAGTATAAAGAATTTTAAAAGCTCTGTTTTTATTTTATCATCCTCTATTTTAGTCTGCTTACGTTTAGGGACTTTTACTTACAGTTTAAATTTCACGACTGTTGGCAACAGTTCTTTGCTTTCACTGATGACACCTATTTTTTTAATATTATGGTATTGCCTCAAGGGAAATAAAGTTCAATTTTGAGAAGTTTTTGGAAGTTTTATATCGATTTTAGGATGCTCAGTCGCTATAATGGATACTAGTAAACCAAAGCTAGATCAAATCTAAATAACATCTTTTGAAAAGATTGTATATGGTGATTTAATGGCTCTTACTAGTGGAATAATTGCTGGAATTTTTTACCTTAACTCTTAATATTTAGTTGAGATAAAATATCCCTTTTTCATAATGTGCTGAGTCAGAAGTTTTCTAAACAATATATTTTTTGCTATATATTCTTTTATTTACGAGGGTTGCTCATTTTTTGGAGAGGAAAAAGCAATCTTTGGATGTTTTTCAGAAAAATGATTTGTTTTTTGTTTGATATTCGGTTTTGTAACGGGACCTACAAGCTTTACTCAAATTATACTGCTAAAATGATTTGACTCTTTAGATATAACAGTTGCAATGCTTGCAATGCCAATTTTATCAGTATTAATAGCATGAGCAGCAGGCATTCAAGATTTTCCAAGTTTATTAGCCTGCTTTGGAGGAATGATAACATTACTAGGCCTTTATATGACTTCAGTTCTCGGAGAAAAATCCAAAAAGAAAAGTAAAGAACATCATACATGAACTTTGACTATTACTCTTAAATTCTTATATAAATACAAAAGGACGAAGGTTTTTAAATAAATTCCTTAAATATACATTAAAAAAAATCGGCTAATAAGCAATACAAATGATTGATAAGTTAAATAATATAATTAGACAAAAGTTTATACATTATAAAATACTTTTTAAAAATTATTAATGTACAACGGATTACATCCTTTAAGAAATATAAGCATGATTTAGTTTCTTATTGATTTATTTAAATATTTATAGAAAAATTACTAGAGGGATTTATTAAACTTGTTACTATATAATATGGATACGGATTTTATACTTTTTTACTTATAAATAATAAATAAATGAGATTATAAAGCTCGTAGTACCTCAATGGTGCGCAGTTCTTTAATAAAGATTTTTAAAGTTAAAAAAATTCCTTGATGAAATCTACCACAGTGCTAGCATTCCCTTGTGAGTTTTATCTTCTATTGGGCCACAATTGGAATACTACCCTAAGAGACCTTAATATCTGACATCTTACATCATTAATGCTACTTGATGCCTCTTCGATCTTATCTTATCTTCTCTTGGCTCCTACCAAAATTTTAGTTTGGTTCTTCACCTATGGGGTACTTCCTGGTACCAATCTTTAAATCAGTTTCAGTTTGAGGATTGCTCCTCCCTATTTATTTATATATAATATTTTATTTTATTTTTATGTTACACTATTTTTATTTAAAAACTACTATAAAACACTAATCCCTATAAATCTAGATTGCAACATTCATACTAAATAAAAAAGATCTATAATAGAAACTATATTTAGAATAATTAGACTTGAATCAAAATAAGCAAGATTAATAATACAAATATATTCTTAATTGTTTTTATAATGTTTATATAATCTTTCTTCATTTAGTTATGAGCAACTATATTATACCTCAAATATATTAATTCTCTTTCTTATAGAAAATAGTCAAACTATTTTGTAATAAATTTAATGATATATAAATAATAGATTATAGAGCAAAGTTAGAATATATAAGTATAGATTTTTAATAGTATAGAGATGATATTCATTAAACTTTAATTTGTAAGACTGATCTATTGTTAATAATATAGCATCTAAAGGTTCAGATCTAGTTCTATAATAACCACATGCATATTATAAATACAACTTTTGGTTCTAATTAAAGATTTATAGAAGCTTCTATACAGTCATAAGTTTCCATTTATTAAATATATAAGAGCATACTTCGTATAGTAATGCATCAAGTTAAGAAATATTTATCGATTTTAGTTAGGATAAAATAAATCGTGTAGTGACGAGTTAAAAAATTACTTTTAAGAAGAGTGAATTTATTGCTTCAGCAGATTAAAGCAATAACTAAAAAAATATATGAAAACAGTGCTCACATAGAGATATATATTAAACTGATCTGTTTTATATAACATTTTCAAACTCTAAATTTAGAAAAATTATGAAAGAGATTGAGCTATTTTTACCTTTATTATCTAAATATATAAGTAAATTGTTAAATTGTAATAAATATTCTTATAATGTAGCTAAGAAATACGGAAGAAAAGATTCATGCAATTAAACAATACATCAAGAAAACTTAATAAAAGATAAAAAACTAAAAGTAAGAAAGAAAGCTAAAAATATCTTAGTTTGAAGTTTAAAATTGCTTGTTCATAGCAATACTGCAACCTGCAACTTCATTTTATATTTTAAGATTAGAATATTGTGATCTTAAAAGAAAAGCGTAATAAAAAAATAGATATTTTCGAAAAAATCGGAAAATTTCAATTTTTTCATTTATAAGTATCAATTAAATCGAAAACTAAAATAAGATAAAATAAGTGATTTCTAAGCTTCTGAATCATGATAGGACTTCTATTTTTCTATTAAAAATTCACTCTTTTTAAATTAATAAGATAGACCTAAAATATTTATCTTGGATACCTTCAATCAAATTAAAAAAAAGTAGTAGTTCTTTAAAAACAGTAGCTTCATCCAAATAAGCTCTTTCTTCTTACAAAAGCCAATATATACTAAGTCTCTATTTTATTTTAAGATATTTTTGCCTTTTAAGATGTAGTTTACTCTTTTAAGTCTGATTTACATGCTTATAAAGCCTCTTTGTTCAAATCATTTCTAAAAATTATGCTTGTTAAACTACATGGAAGTTTAGTAAATACTTATGTAAAACTAGAAAATAGATGACTTCATCAGTAATAAAATTACTTTCAAATAAAATTACAAAAATTAAATTTAATAGCAATCATTAAAAGTACCTATACCAAAACCATTAGCTTTGCTTAATATTGTTTTTAATTCTAAGATCAATCATTATAAAGTGCTTGATCCCTTTAAAGTTAAGATGAGTTAATGTTTTACTATTATATATGATGTTTTTTAGCAGCATTACTAGATAAAAGCAATAAGTTGCTTAGTCATTATTAATCTCACTAATATGTGTCTTATTTGTATTGTAAGTATATCAATATAGGATTAAAATTTAAAAGCATAATAGTTGATAATTTCTCTTTTAAGAATTTTAAAACTTAAAATTCGACTTTCTTAATAAATTCGCTATTTTTGCTTCTAAACCACTCAATTAATTGTAAAATTTAATTACATAGCAAGTAATTTAAGATTGTATAGTAATATAATATAATAGTTATAATTACTTTATATGTTCATTGGTTGAAAGTGATAAAGCTTTTAGACATTAGTTATTTAGATTTACAATTATTGTATTATATATTAAATGGTTTTGTTTAACTTTGAGTAGATTATGTTTTAAAATAAGGTAAATTGATTCAAGAGTTTAGTCAAATATATTTACGAGTTTGTCTATTAGTTTATTATAGAAATTTGGTTCTTAAATAGATGAAAATTTCAAAGAGATTTTATTATTAATCATTAAAATAACTGTTCGCCTTCCAGCTTAATTGAAGTTTTAAATGTATAAAATTTCCGTTCCTTCATGTTCTGTCTTTGAATTGCACTTTTTTCTTTACTTCTCACTTTTATATAATTTGAGTTAAGATTTTTTTTCCAGATTTTCCCATTTCCCGATGGGAAGAATTCCGTCGCTCGTTACTTCAATTGCTATTAGTTAACATTTCTCCAGATATTCATTTTTATTTTTTTCTATTTGGGACATTTCCGCCATAAATTTCAAGTGCTGTTGTAAATGTAGCATTTTTTTCTTGCTCTAGAAAATGTTTTTTCTTGTTTCTCTATTTACATTGGAGTTCCTTATGAAGACTTATAGGGGTTTTCTTCTATTAATTTGAGTCTAGAATCTAATTTGACTCAGTTTTTCTTGTCTCGCTCTTGCATTATTCAAATATCATTCTCTAAACTTGCAATTTGCTCATAAACATAAAAAAAACTAAGAAACTTTAATCGAAAAAAGAAAAATCCGATAATCTGTAGAGCGACAGACTTTTAATCTGTTGGTTGTGGGTTCAAATCGACTTTAAAACCAGACATCGTTTTCTTTCTACTATCTCTTGAATATCATTTTTCAGTTTACATCATATTTTCAGTTTTTTGTTTTAAGGATTTAGATCATTTTTTGCTTTTTATGTTTTTTTAGTCTTTTTCTTACCTCTTTTGTTTTTTTAATTTTTTTATGTTTGTAAATCCTTATTTGAAATTTTTCATTTTTAAGTTTAATTGAAATAAAATTGTATATTCTCTTTAATAAAAAACTATTGTTAAGATTTTTTTGCTTTTTTTTCACTTTTATGTTTTTTCTTTCGTCTCATTTAGTTTTTGAAATTTCTTTACTTTTTTATATACTTTAATTTACTTCTTATATTTTAAATGCATACAGTTTTTTTAAAATCATTTTAGTCTTTAAACGAACTGAATTTTATAGCAAAAACTTTTTTGTTTCCCCGTTTGGCGTATGTTTACAGTAAAAGTACTAGAAATTTTTTATCGAATTTGTTTTTTCTATTATTTCATTACGCAGTTTGTTTTAAAAGGTTTAATACTCTATTCAACGTAATTTATCATATTATTTTATCATCATGCCGTGAATTCATTTAAATATCCAATTTTTTATTCTTTTTTCCTAATTTAAATCTCGAAAAGCTTTTTAACTAGAAAAGTAAAAGCTTTTACCTTTTAAAGTCTTAAATTTATGCTTTATATATTTTCCTTATCGTCTTTGTTTGAGACTTTTTAAAATTCTTAGAAATATCTTATAAATTCCATTTTACTTCTGGATGATTCATGTAAAAAGAATGTATATAAATAATAGTTGATTTAATAAATGACTATCTAAAATAATAAAAGTCTTTTCCTTTTATTAATTTTAGATAAAGGCTAAAGATATAATTCACTTATATATTATTTAACTAAGGATATATGATCAATAATTGTTGTTCTACTAATCTTAGTAAATTAGAGTAAAATCAAATAATTTATTTACCATTAAAGCTTAGAATTTAATCAACTTTTTCTTTCATAAAAATTTTAATTAGATCTATAAGCTTTAACAAGAAAAGGCAATCATAATATAGAACAAAAGATAATTAAAATTAGACATGATAAATTTCATATTACTATCTTTAGCATTGATACAGAAATAACTTTTTAAATACCCTTTTGAAATTTTCATCTAGTGAAAAGAACCAAATTTCTATAATAAACTAATAGACAAACTCGTAAATATATTTGATTAAACTCTTGAATCAATTTACCTTATTTTAAAACATAATCTACTCAATGTTAAACAAAACCATTTAATATATAATACAATAATTGTAAATCTAAATAACTAATGTCTAAAAGCTTTATCACTTTCAACCAATGAACATATAAAGTAATTATAACTATTATATTATATTACTATACAATCTTAAATTACTTGCTATGAATTAAATTTTACAATTAATTAAGTGGTTTAGAAGCAAAAATAGCGAATTTATTAAGAAAGTCGAATTTTAAGTTTTAAAATTCTTAAAAGAGAAATTATCAACTATTATGCTTTTAAATTTTAATCCTATATTGATATACTTACAATACAAATAAGACACATATTAGTGAGATTAATAATGACTAAGCAACTTATTGCTTTTATCTAGTGATGCTGCTAAAAAACATCATATATAATAGTAAAACATTAACTCATCTTAACTTTAAAGGGATCAAGCACTTTATAATGATTGATCTTAGAATTAAAAACAATATTAAGCAAAGCTAATGGTTTTGGTATAGGTACTTTTAATGATTGCTATTAAATTTAATTTTTGTAATTTTATTTGAAAGTAATTTTATTACTGATGAAGTCATCTATTTTCTAGTTTTACATAAGTATTTACTAAACTTCCATGTAGTTTATCAAGCATAATTTTTAGAAATGATTTGAACAAAGAGACTTTATAAGCATTTAAATCAGACTTAAAAGAGTAAACTACATCTTAAAAGGCAAAAATATCTTAAAATAAAATAGAGATTTAGTATATATTGGCTTTTGTAAGAAGAAAGAGCTTATTTGGATGAAGCTACTATTTTTAAAGAACTACTACTTTTTTTAATTTGATTGAAGGTATCCAAGATAAATATTTTAGGTCTATTTTATTAATTTAAAAAGAGTGAATTTTCTATAGAAAAACAGAACTCCTATCATGGTTCAGAAGCTTAGAAATCACTAATTTTATCTTATTTTAGTTTTCGATTTAATTGATACTTATAAATGAAAAAATTGAAATTTTCCGATTTTTTCGAAAATATCTATTTTTTTATTACGCTTTTCTTTTAAGATCATAATATTCTAATATTAAAATATAAAATGAAGTTGCAGGTTGCAGTATTGCTATGAACAAGCAATTTTAAACTTCAAACTAAGACATTTTTAGCTTTCTTTCTTACTTTTAGTTTTTTATCTTTTATTAAGTTTTCTTGATGTATTGTTTAGTTGCATGAATATTTTCTTCCGTATTTCTTAGCTACATTATAATATTATTCTTATATATTTAGATAATAAAGGTAAAAATAGCTCAATCTCTTTCATAATTTTTTCCGAATTTAGAGTTTGAAAATGTTATATTAAGATGATCAGTTTAATATAGATCTCTATATTAGCATTGTTTTCATATATTTTTTTAGTTATTGCTTTAATCTGCTGAAGCAATAAATTCACTCTTCTTAAAAGTAATTTTTTAACTCGTCACTACACATTTTATTTTATCCTAACTAAAATCGATAAATATTTCTTAACTTGATGCATTACTATACGAAGTATGCTCTTATATATTTAATAAATGGAAACTTATGACTGTATAGAAGCTTCTATAAATCTTTAATTAGAACCAAAAGTTGTATTTATAATATGCATGTGGGTATTATAGAACTAGATCTAACCTTTAGGTGCTATATTATTAACAATAGATCAATCTTACAAATTAAATTTATATTAGAAATTTCTATCAAGATTTCCCCATATATATTTTCCTTTGCAATTGGGCACGAAAAATTCCAAGCAAGCATTTTTAATCTATTTAGAGGTTATTTAGCTTAATTAAATAAGATAATTTTACCTAGCAAAAATCTACATTATTCAAAGAGACTTATCTACTTAACTGACAGAATTTAATAAAGACAATCTTGATAAACTAATGTTTATCTGAAAATAGAGTATAAAGACTCTATATTTAACAAATAATATTAAACAATTTTATTTAGCCTTGGTTTGCCTTTAAGTTCCTTAAAACTAAAATAGATAAACTTTGCTCTTGACAATTTCATTTTGAATTAAATCAAATGTACGTATAGTAAATGAATTGCAGCACTATTTCTAGCAAATTATATTTAAACTTAATGCTTTAATATTTTTAAAGCATTTATCATTTGCTCCGTTTTTGGTATCTAGGTATTTTTTCGCTAAATTATAATTGAATGAGTTATAATTGATGAACTTTACTTAAGACAAAAAATATTAATAGCTATTCTCAATAACTTAGCCTTATTCTAACCAAGCTTTTTCTTTCTTATTTATGACATTTAGGAAGCTAAATTAAATTGCAACTTCATCTCTTTGGTTCTGATTATATCAAAAATTCCATATTGAGATATAATAGTTTAATATAATTATTAAAAAGGATATATCTACCTTTCGTTGACGAGTTAAAGTCGAATATTCGATTTAAAAAACTGGTTCTAGAAAGTCTAGAATGAATTTCTATTTTTTGACATCCAAAAATTTCATAAAAAAGGGTTTACTAAATTTGCGTAATTTTTTTTAATATCTTACAGCTAAATATTTCTGTGTTTTATCACTTTTAGCAATGAACATCAAATTTAAATTTTTATACTTGTTTCTCTATTTTATTTTCTGATAGATTATTTCTTTGAATTTTGTTATTTTTCCTACCTCCAATTCTTAAATACTACCCAATTTGTCCAATCTCAAAGCTATTAGAGAAAATAAAGTTTTAATGTAGTTTATTATTTAAATAACTACAGCAAATCCTATTTAAGCTTGCTTTTACCTGTCTCTTTTCCCAAAAGGCTTAGTTCTGAACTAGTAGATTAAAAGTGCTATAAAGTCTTAAGCATCCTTTATAGATAAATATTAATAAATAATAATAATAATAATAATATACTTAAAGTTAGTAGAGTTTTGCATTCTCTGGAATTGCAACCAGTTCCTGCGGACAGCTTTTTTAACGTGGGTGTGATCCACGACCTTTTTATTAAGTGGAAGGTTACCACTGTAACCGTTCAAGTGGTCTTGCAAAAAGCTTTTATTTGTAGATCCCTGTTGGAGTTATTCATAGTTTATTGAGTTGTCTCCATGTTCTTTTCTGCTCTTATTCGTTTATTTTCTTTCACTATCAACAGTTTTTTAAAATATGTTGATTTGATTTGCAACATCAACAAAGTTTGTATTATTGTCTTTATTTCGTTCTTTTTTATGATAATTTATTTTCTATATTTTCTAATCTTTTAATGAAACTTGTAGCAATCATTTCTTTTTCTGGATTCAATTCTGTTTTTAATTCTATTGGTATTTTTTCTATTTCCATTTTTGTGTCGTATTTAAAATTTTATTATGATTAAGTTCAGAGTTATTCTTCCGTTATTAATTTGCTACAAATAAGTTATCTTCTAAGTATTAGTAATTCGTTGTTCTAATCTTCTATATTACTCATTAGTTCCCGTATTTTTTCGCCTAAGTTGTAAGTTGTTTCTTCATAATTTGAGATTACTTTTTACATTTGGTCTAATTAAATTTAAAGTTTTTGATTAGTTTCGTTTTTAGGTTAACTTATCTCTATTTATCCTACCATAACTTTACCTTCTGAAGAAGAGCTTGACTCCTCCTATTGTTATTATTTTTTCTAAATTTCTTTTGCCGCTTTTCTCTTTAGGTTTCTAAGTTAATTTTTTGAGAGTCGAAGAGATTAATCCATTTTAAATGTAAATATTAATAAATAAAACTAGAAAAATTATTTTCTGTATAGATTCTCTAAAATTAGGTTATAAACAGTAAATGAAGAAATAAGAGATTAAATTTAAATCAACGTAGTAACAAAATGCTTTTAGCAAATGCAGGAAAGATTTCTTATTTTTTCATTTTATACTAAAGCTTAAATTAATTTCGTTCTAATTTTGGTTCAAACAATGAAGAAGTTGACAATAATATTAGCAAAACAAAATTGCAAATTAGGATATTAATGGTAGTTGCTATTGTAAGATATTCTAATAAAATAAATCAAAATAAAAAAAGCAGTAGATGAAGAAAGTAATTTGAAAACAATTGAAGATTACTTGTATAGCAAAAAAAATATTTTTATGGAAGATGTATATGGAAAAATATCTAACAGTGATATAATCCAGCAGTTCAAGAAGGAATAAAAAATATTAAAAAAATTTAGTTTTGGACTATAGAGCCAATCATTTCGATAAATAAATTTAAGATATAGAATTTTTTGAAAGGTCGAGATAAAAAGTCTAAAAGTTTGAAGCATAAGCAAGATTTGAGGAAATTAAAAATTTTGTAAATTTACAGTGAAAATATTTATAGAGGACGAGGCAAATGCAAATAATTTAATGAAAAATTAAGCATTTTAATTTTTTATCTTAATTTTAAACCTTATTTCTTTATAATATATTAATATTGATATAAGTAATGCATCTTTTTTTAAAGACCCTGTCTTGAACATAGCTCATCGAAGTATTTTTCCAGAAATTATATTTTCTCTTTATCTTATTATTATCAATTAACTTTTTATAAATGCATATGAATAAATTCTTTAAATTTTTGCTCCGATGACATTTATATTCCTTTTTTATACTTCAGTAAATCTTTTTACTTTATTGCCTTTTCTAAAATTTATAGATCAACTTTCTAATTTCTCGCTTCTTTCAACAATTTTTTTAAAATATATTTTCTTACCTTATGAGGTTTTATTTCATTAATTTATTTATCTACTATTTATTAATTATGAACAGTAAATTACTGTTATATCAAATCTTCTATTATTATACTCTATTTGCTCTATTATTTTTCTTCCTCTATATTTTACAGATTAAAACCTTGCTCTGTAGCATTTAAATTTCTTTCTGTTGTTAAATTCTAATTTTTTAACAGTTAACTTTTGTCTTGCTTTTTGAGTTACTTTAAGTTTTACTCTAAGTCTGTTTTTATCTTTTAAGAAGGGATCGATAACTATACCTAGCTTTTTTTTTTATAGTTTTTGTATTTAAGATAGAAAAGTTTAAAAGCTATAAACAAACCTACTGAAATATTGATGAAAGTGAGTAAAGATGTAACCAATAAGACGCATTTACCAGTTTCTTTATACATCTCTTCGTTTATCAGTACTCTATGCTACTTACTATAAGCTATGAAGCAAAGATCTAAAGTAAATATCATTAAAATTGTTAACTCATTAGCAAGGTTCAACATCAAATCTAGATTGGATTTATAAGGATTTATTTAAAGTAAATAAGCTATTTGAATAGCACTCAAAGTAATTATTATAGCTAATTGCAGTTCTGGATATTCTTATGCAAACACTATAACTAAACTTATTGTAAATCTTCGTGCTATAAATAGCACATAAAAGAGACAAGAATATATACTTTCTTGGTATCTAAACTCTTCGAATAAACTTCCATATTATATCATCATTTAATTCTCTTTTTCTTTATTACTGGAGGCTTTTATTTTGTTTAATTAGATAATTTTTAAAACTACTAAAGTGATAAATAAAATCTATATAATCTATCTAAAAATCTTACCTATAAAATGAATGCTAAAACTGAGTTAAAGCAAGTATATCAGTCATAACACTGCAAATTTTTTATTTGAAGAAGGATAGCTATTTATAGTTAAAGGGTGTTAATTAGTCCAAATCTGATAAAGGTGCATCATTTAAAGTGAGAAATTAAGTTCTTAAAGAATTAATTTTCTTTCCATAAGTTTGAGATAACTAAGCAGCATAGAAGAATAAGTGACAAGATAGTTAATTCAAATAAAGCTCTATAGATATTTGAAAGTAGAGTATATTCATTGTAGTTATAAGTGCTTAGATTTTCATTGGATATCATATTTAGTTGGTTATTCGTTAAAAATATTTTTTAAATTCCAAAATTGAAGCTCAGTATTCCTATTTACTTTAGTTAATAGAAATATTTTAAGTTTTCTGGAAATATTAGATTTAGCATTCCATTTAGACTTAATAACTCGTCTAAAAATATTATTATTCAAAATAAAGTAAAACCTGCTGTGCTTCCTTATTAGAATGCAACAATTATAATTGCTGAAGTAATCATAGAGTTTGTTAAACCTTAATTTAGATCATTTGCTGATTTTATGTATTTTTTCTCTGTTTCTGAAAGCCATTCTAAGCATTTAACTATTTCCTAGTCACATCTAACACAATTTTCAATTTCTAGATTGCAATCTTTACATATGCTGTCTTAGTCATAATCTTACTCACTTTCATCACATTAAGATTTGCATTTATTCTAAGTAAGTTTCATATCCTTGCATTAAAGGCAATTTGAATCATTACAAGCTGTACAATTTTTATCTATCTAAGAACATGAGTAACATCTATTATTATAAGGATTTTTATTTCCAAAGCATTAGTCACATATAATCAAATTATTTTCTTCATGACATTTCTCACAATTTTCTATTTCATAACTGCAAGGTTTGCATTTATTATCTTTGTCAAAGTCTTATTCGTTTTCAGGACAAGAATCTAAGCATTGATTCTAGGAAATAGTTTTATTACAGAATTAGCAAATATTCTAGGAGTCATAGTAATAGTTAAAAAAGCAACTATCAACACATTTGTTTTCTTATAACTTCTTAGGCTTTTAACAGCTATAACAAGTATTTCCATTTTATGAGCAATTATTGCAAAACTAAATGCTTTCTTAGCATTATTTGCATTCAGAATTTTATTAAATCCAATAGCCATTTTCACAAAGGGAGCAAGATATTCCTTATTAGTTACACTAAGCACAATTAGAAATTGCTTAATTACACGGTCTACATATTCCATCATTATCAGAGTCTTATTCACTATTAGGACATTAAGTATCACATTGTTTATCATATCATCTTAATTTATAGGAATTAAAGCATGATATGCATTGTGAAGAATTGCAATATTAACAGCTATTTGAAAAGTTGGAACAAGAAAGGCATTAATCTTTATTGCTATTTAATTAATAGCTTGGAAAGCACTCTAAGCAGAGTAGTTCATCTGTACATTAATAGCAATTTGAAATAGCAATATTACAAGCTTGGCATATTCTATCATTATCTTTATCTTGCTCAGTACTTGGACAAGTGATAGAACACTTGTTTGCTATCTTTTCCAGTTTATAAGGAAAAATGCAATCATTACAAGGAGTTCCTCCAACAGCACAAGTTTTACAATTATTAATAGCGCAAGCATGACACTTTTAATCGCTTCCAACATAAAATCCATCACTACATCTATTGCAAGCTAAACCATCGGGTGAACATTCTAAACAGTTGGGTAAGACTTGTTTACAGAGTTCACATTTTCGATCTCCATTTAAGTCTAAATGAGTAACGGGACAGACTTCTTAGCAAGAATTTTAATAAAGATATTTATTAGCACATTATGTACAAGTAGATGCATCTGAGCAAGCTGAACAATCAGGTATAATTGAACATGAAGAGCATGTTTATTCTGAGATAAAATATCCATTTTCACATAAAGTGCAAACTGTCCCAGAATTATTACATTAAAGACAATTATTAAGATCTAAATTACATAGTTCACATTTATAGTCATTGTTTTTATCTTATTATGTGATAGGACATTAATCTTAGCAAGTTCCATCCAAATTCAAATATTTATTACTTTGACATTATGTACATATTTGCTAGCTAGAGCAAGTCTAGCAAAAAGGAATATAAAAACTACATTGCTAACATTAAAACGGATTTGTATTATTTGCAATGAACCCAGATTAACATTGACAAGCATTTAATGGGTTAAGTTCTTGATTTGCTCTACAACTATTACATTATTATTAATTTAATGGATTACAAGTCAAACAATTTTTATCACAAATTTTACAATTTTAAAAATTTCCATTAAAGCATTATCCAATTAAGCAACCATTAGAACACAAATATCAATAATAGAGATCTATAAATTCTTATTCAGTGAATTGCTTATTATTCGTTCAAAATCTAAGATCAAGAATATAACACATAAATATTTAATTTTGAGTTGAACCAATAGTAATGAAAGAATTAGAAGTAAATGGAAATTACTTGTAGTTCAAATTTTTATCTGAAATAAAACTATTTCTAATGGATGTTTGCTTGATAAAATTGAAGGTCAGATTAAAGTCTGCTTGCTAAATTAAAATTAGCGTTCAAGTATTAAAAACAACGAATTATGAATAAAAATATTTTTGGAAATCTTTACTATTATAAAACAACATTTGCTCGTGGCTGTTTTGAACTTAAAACTTACATTCCGTTTAATAACTTCCATCTTACAAAGTGACTACTGAATAAAAATTATTATTAGTTGTTAAAAATTAAAATCACCCAGTTATAGCTCAGCCAGTTTGAGAGTTGAGTGAAGGGTCGTAATTAAGCTAAGAAAATGGTATAGTTTAAATTTATCCATTAATGAGCACTATTATAGAGCTTGCGCTTGTTAGTTATAAGTACTAAGAAAAAACAAAATGAAGTTGGAAAGCAAGGAGAATCAGTCACATTTTTTAATTAAAGGGAAATTAAATTTAATAACTTTTAAGAAATTTTATTTAATTTAAAGCTTATCTAAATAATAATCCAAGGAACATTTATTTTATAAAAGGTTTTGCTTAGAGACTTTGATGAAAATTCATAATGTAAGTTTTTAGGTTATGTTGCTATTAAATAAAAAAGCTTTTAGTACTTATTTAAGAAATTAAAAGTCATTTACCCTTATAAAAGTTAAATTATTACATTTATTAATTTCTTTTCTAGTTTAACTCGATAAGTTCTAATGAAATAGTAGCTCAAGTTGTTATTACCTTACTATGATTTTGTGAAGACAGGAACAAATTTAATACTTGAATAAAACACTTTCTTAAAGTGAAGCTTAATAAATATTCTGAAGTTAGCTAAAGATATTTTAACTTTAATAGGATTATGACATTCCAGAGTATTTCTGAAGAGAAAATCAAGAAAGATGATTATTTTAATCTATTTCATTTAATAGTGATTGAAGATTAAAAACTTAAGAAAGCTGATTTATTTTTAGTTAAACACACAAAAGAGATCTTTAAGTTATAAAGTTTCCCTTTATTCCTTTTTAATCTCTCTTAATTTTATTGTTCCTTTAAAATGTTAAATTGAAGGATAATTAATTTAAAGGAGAAATTAGTTTAAAGAATTTATTTATTAACTAAGCAAAATTATTAAAGAAACAGATAAGAAAAAGGAGGCATATCAAAACTCATTAAAAGTATATGATGAAATTTAATTTCTTAGTATGAAGTAAATTAGATAGATATAATGGAAATACTAAGCTTAATACAAATAAACATTTGCTATAAATAACAAGAACCTTTGCATATCTAAGCCTTTAAAAAATGCTTAGAAATATCCCTCTCAACTCATTAGCACAAAATGAGAGTTTATTTCATAATTTAATTAAATTTTCTATAAATAATTTAAATCTTAAGCAATTTAAAAGAAAAAGACTTTGCACCATTCGAAATTAATTAAATAATACTAAAGAAATTTAGTTTAACAAGTTTTTAAATATTTTGTTTAATTGTCTATTAGCAACAATTTTGTATAGCAACTTAAATTTTAGAATATTTTTATTCAGCCCTCTTATATATTTGGCATCGGCTTCTTATACTCCATGCTATATAAGCATCATTTAACTAATATTTACATCTCAGGCTTTATATTAATAACTTAAGTGATTCTATTTTTAATTCTCAAGCTGCTTATTATATTTTAATAAACCTTTTGCTTAAATAAATCTAAATTTGCCTTTTTATTATTTATCTGATTCAAGTTGTATTTATTTACCTAAATTCGATAATTTTATTATTAAACTTCAAATTATTTTCAAATCTATCAATCTACTTACTAACTAGATCTCTCTTTATTCTTAATTTCATATTAATGAGATTGATCCATTGTTAAATGGATATTGTCACATATCTAAATTAAAATACTTAAAATTTGATAAAAAAAGAGCTGATTTTGATGAACTTAAATTTTAAATCGAACAATGAATATACTAGCTAAAATTTGATTAAAAGAGATAGTAAAATTTAAAGCAAAAGATATTGTATACTAGCTATAAGAATGCTTCAAGATTGAAGTTGCTTGATAATTTTCCAAGATTTGGAAAGATGATAAAGATCTTTTTATTAAATGATGCATTTAGAGATAAATGTATTCATAAAAATAAATCTCTCAGCAAATAATTTTTAAGTTAAATTACAATGTAAATATGACATTGCAATTTTCCATTATCTTATATCAATCACTATCTAAAGTGCAAGCTACGAAATCATAAAAATATGTTTAGATTAAATAATATTTTATTCCTAAATTAACTTCCAATCTTTTAGAGTTGATAAATACTTTGAAAAATTACCTAAATTAATTTAAAAATTTTATTAATTAGAGCACGCTACAAGATAATGATATTCATCAATAGACTTGAGTTTTCGATTTACATAAGTAACTCTTTCTGATAGATGATAACTTGTATAGCATAACTAATAATAGGATATATCAAGAGTATATTTATAGTTGTTATTAAGAATTCACTATCTAACTAGAAAGTATAATTATTATCGCTGTCTAACTTTTACAATTGAACTAGAATCTCATAATGTATCCTGATCAATTTAAATATCTAGGAGAATAACACTATGTATATGCTGAAGAAATATCAATTTTAAATAAAGCAAATTTCTATCATTTATCATATTTCCTTTCTAAAAAAGGCTGAATGATATCATCTTTAATCTAGATATACATGAGTACATATTATAAATATTAAGATGTTTTGATTTAAAAGTTAAACTGATAGTGCTTATATTCCAAGTACATGCAACAAATATTTCATGACAATACTTACTAAAGTTTATAACTTGCAATGCCAATTAAGAGGCACAAAAGTTGAATTTAGATTTAATCTATAATAATTATTCATTTTTTAAGCTTAACTTCATATAAAAATAAGTCCTTTTATGATAAATTAAAAGGAAAAATCAATCGCTAAGTCTTTTTTATTACTAGCTGCTTATTTAATTAAATTTTTACAAAATCATACCTTTTTAATATTTATATTCTCAACTAAATGCTAGATAAATATATACTCTTAATTCAAAATTAATTAAAGGAAAGGAAACGTTTTAGAATCTTATTATACCATTCGTTATTAAATAAATCCTGAAAATAAAAAATTAGAATTAAGATTTTAGTTAATTTAGGTTTTGGAAATAAATTGAGTTTTTATAAATAATTTAAAGTTTTATGAACATTTTTGAATTTAGCTCAGATGAAAGAATAAGAAAAATTAGATTAAGTTAAGTAAATAATAAATATATTATAAAAGAATTTAAAAATTTAGAAAACCTCTTTAGATATAAAATTAATTTTTTTGTTTATTGTTTTTTATTAATTTGTATCTAAAATGACTTGCAAAATTAAGTTTTGAAAGTTATTAATATAAAAGAATGTTTTAATATTTTATCCAATAAAATAAAATGGAAGGCTTAAAGAAAGGTTTCTACACCACCTCCAAGAAATAGGAGAGGAAACCAGAAGCCACTCTTAATCAGTCGTCTTACACTTAACCCTAATCTTCTTCTTAATAAGACTAAACTCTGGTGAAGTAATATTAATCTTCCTTACCCAGGGAAGAATATCCAATTGCTAGGACAAGCCATGAACTCACTCCGTCAACGCAGGAAAAGCCAAGGAAGCAGCCTAAGTCGGCTCTACATTAGGAGGTGTCGGAAGTCTATCCAACCGGGTAGTTGAGCATAGAACAATTAATTAAGGTAGTCATAAACCTATAGGAACATGTTAAGAAGCTCAAGAAGGAAAATACGAAGCTAATGGATTTAATTGAGCAACAGGACTCAAGAGAGCTTCGAATGGCAAATTGGGAAAGGGAGCTTGACACTCTCTGGAAGTATCAGTAGGAAGAGTTGAAACAGATGAACGTCTCAATAAAAACGATACAAGATTAGAATAAGGAAATAATATTAAGTTAGAGACAAGAAATTCCTAAGATCGACAAAATGGAAATAGAAGAAGAGCAGGTAATCAAGATGGAGCTGGCTAGAAAAATAAAGAAGAAATGTTACTTTTGCAAAAGCCAGAATCATCTGTACAGAAGATGTAAGAAATTTTAGAAATTCAAGAAAGAATACTGAATTAAAGAAGAAAAGGAAAGGAAGAAACTGTTTTGCAATAAAGACGGACAAATATACAAGAAAAAATAAAAACAATCAGGAACTTCAAGAATAGAGAAGATGAGAATTGGGAAAAGAGAGAATCAAGAAGAAAAACCACCAAGATTGAAAAACTTTTATTTTATGCGGCGGCTTGAAGCTACTGCAGAACATTTAAATTGAATTGAATTGAATATTTTATCCATTAATATAATATAAATTTAGTTTATAAATGTTTGCAAGAAGATTTTTCTAATTTCTCATAATTTTTCTTTATTTTGAATAATTAAGATACATTGAGTGTATTCCTTTCTTTTTATAATTAAAAAGCTATTTTCAAATTTTATATTTTAAAGTATTAATTCTAAAAAGAATTAGATAGGTATAGATAAAAAGTTTTCCTTCATTAGTGAACAAACGAAATAGTCAGATAAAATTTGATAACTCAAAAGCTTATTGCATTAATAGCATTCATTAAAGGTTAAAGATATTTATTTATTTTAAAAATTTTATTGCTTTGATATTCAATAAATAATTATAGTGAAACTTAATCTCTAAATGTAAATATTTATCAATATCTTTAATCATAAATAATTTTAAAATATTTGGAATTTTTTTATTTAAATAAGGCATGCTTTTTACCTTTAATTTATTCTGATATGTTTTTATCAATCATCATTTTTTTTTATATCTAACTGAATATTAAAATTCACAGTTTATCATAAGGTTTTCTGGGAAATAAATGCTAGCATTTAGCAATTTAAAACTTAGCCATAAACACTTTTAACTAGCTTAGTTAAAGATGTGAAAATGCAAGTAATTTTAAAAGCATAGCATTAGTTTTTTACGATCTTATTAAGAGAATATAAGATTAAAATCAAATTGCTTTGTAGAACTAAAATATTCTTAAGACTTATATTAAATATACTTATCATACAAATTTAGATTTGTTTATTTAATTAATTTTTAAAATTTAAGACATCATTTGTTTTGCTTCTCATATCTTTCTGCGAATATCTAAAAAAATTGTTATTTTTTCTCTTTGATTGAATTTACTTATTAAATAAATGCTTCATGAAAGCAGAGTTTAGTTAATAATTTCCTAATTATCTCTCTTTTAATATATTTTCTTTCAAATATTTATTATTTAAAAATTATGTTTCTTATTCTAATACTTTAAGTCCAAATCTATTTTTTATTCTAAAAATCGAAAGAGATTTTTTTCAAATTAATGGAGTTTTTTTAAATAATCTTCAAATAAATACTTTGAAATATCTAAAAATAGTTGTACAAATATAATTTAAATTTTTCCGCATATTTATCTAAAAAATTAATTGGAAAATAAATAATTAAAAGATGCTATATAATAGAAAATGATAATTAGAATAAAATAAGCAGCTAGTCTAAGGTTAATTAAAAATTATAACTATTTATCAAATCATAGTGGGAAAACTTAGCATAGGAAGCTAGCTAAAGATAAAAATAAATAAATTTACAGTTTAGAATATGAAAAGAAAGGAGCATATTATTTAATATAAATGGATTAAATTTATCTAGTTTATCTTAGATATAAACAATTAAGAGTTGCTAGATTTCCAAAAGTAAATTGAAGACGAAACCTTACATTTTGTAAACTAAATTAAATAAATAATAAAAATCTATGATATAAAAAATTAAAATTTAAAATGCAAAAATATATGAGAAGAGACTTACCTGAATTCTAATAATCTCTTTAGCTCTCAACAATAATAATAAAATAATAATTTGATGCTAAATATCTAAAAAATTTTAGTAAGTAAATAAAAAATTCAATTAAATATTAAATAACAAAATTATTATATTAAGCATAAATTACCATAAAAGCAAGGATATTTCTAAAATAATAATAGTTGGGACATTTTTTTAAATAGATAAGAAAAAAATAAGTTAGGAAGAATTGAAAATAAATAAGTAAGTTTATTAAATCTAATTCAAAAAATTAAGAAAGGTAAAAATAACTTAAAATTGAACTTTGCCTTATGATTACTATAAAAATATAATTAAAAATTATATTTTCACACGAATACACTATTAAAAAAGCAACTTATTTATTTATTTTTTAAATAAATATATTGTTAAAAATGATTTAAAAACATGCTAAATAAAAAATTTTATAATTTTTAAATTTATAAAAATAAGATATAAAACAATTTTTTATTAATAAATTTAATATTTTTTTAACAAAAATAATAAAAGAGTCTTAAATAAATTATAATATCGAAACCATTAATTTCTGAATTTTAAATCTAAAAATTCATACTAATAATAATTAGCGTACCTATATCATTAGGCTAATCACAAATATTTACTTTAATTTTAATAATAATTTATGTTTCCTTCTTGCTTTATCTCATTCAGCTTATCTTCTTTCTATTATTTGAGTTCTTCTTTCTGTTTCATTTTTTCTTAAGTAGATTAATAAGGATCTATTTTATCATAAGGTCTTTTTATAATTTTATAGATTGTTATTACATCCATTCCCTTTATATTTTTTCTTTTTCTCATGTTATCAGTTAATCTTTTTTTTCCTCTTAAATATTATTCTATGCTAGTTCGGAGTTGTTTTACATATCTTAGCTAATCTTTGCTTTTTAACTTTTGTAAATTCCTTATAAAATAAGGTATTTTTTGGATTAAACTCTAAAATTTTTTATGCAAATCCTTATTTTTTCATGATCAAAATTCCTTTACTAAAATTCTTTTATTATCGAGTCTAGTTGAGTTATTAGACTCTCTTTAATATGCGTATCCATTGCTCAAATTATATTATTATCTAAATCTATATTATGCTTTTCAATTCTTTACTATTTTTTTGGTGTATCAAATTTAATTGTTCATAGAAAAAATTTCTTGCCTCCTAGTATTCTTTACAAACCTTAATAAATATAGTTTCATATTCTTCAATTTAACAACATCTACATGAATCATTGTCTATAAGTTGTCTTTATTTAAATTTTTTAATAGCTCAATCACATTTTGTTGCATATTCTAAATAATTAGCATTTTTTTCTGTAATTGCTATTCTTAAGATAGTTCTGAGGTTCTTGTAATTAACTTTCCATTCCATTATTATAATAAGTAAAACCATTGCTCATATTTTATGCTCGTTCTAATGCTTCTACTAATTTATGGAATTTTTTATGATTGTATAACAGATTCTAACTTTTTACCTCCTTACTTTTCTTGAATAATAATTCAATCATTGAGTTATAAAGATTCCATAACTTTTGATGAAGTAACTTTCAAATATGAAATTATTCTTCTTTGCCAACTAACAAATCCAGACATCTAGCATGGAGTTTTCATTTAGAAGAAGATTCTTTCTGAATAATAGCATTCTTTTCAAGAAATATTTTTATAATAGATGTATTATAGTTTATATTATAACTGATATTTGTAATAAATTCAATTATTTTTCTTAATAAAATAGAGTTTAAACATAAATTTAATTAAAAAATAGGATTTCTGAATTATCTAAAAAAAACAATTAATAACCTTTTATATTTATTACTTTAGGTACTCTTATATAGACAAAAAAAGCTATTTCTCAAATTCTGTAGGAATCTTTATTTTCCTCTAGTATAGTGAGTTCTTTGAAGCCATTTTCATATACTTAGATATTTTATACTAAAAATATAACTCGGATTATTTGAAAGATCTACAAGGAATCAGACCAAAGATAAATATTTATTCAACTAAAATTAATAAAAACATCTACATACTATCTTATAAGTCATTGATCTTAAATCTATAAGAAAGGAAAATTATTATATTAGAATCTATTTTATTTGCATTAATTAATTAAGATTTGATTTCTAAGATAGTTAAGCTTAATTTTCTTTAATAATTTTTAACTTAATACCTCACAGTTAAATTTATATTAATTTAGCTTAGCAAATTATTAAAAATTATATTCATTAAATTTCAAATAATTAGTAGTGCTTTTCCTTTTATTTTGGTCTAAGATCATAATCTATAAATATTAAAACTTAAATTCATTATTCAATTTATCAAAAATTGTGCTTAGTAAATTGGAAAGTAAAATAAAGATTTGAATTTCTAAAACTTAGTTGAGCATTTAATTATAAAAGTATAGCTATTTACATGAGATATGATATAGCTCTTCTTTATTATACCCAAATTAATAAATTATTCAATTACTTATTACATTTTTTCAACAAGAGCTATGATCAACTTTATAAATGTGAAAATTAAAATGTTTACTTATTAAAGTAGCAGAGAACATTTAAATAGTTAATTTATAAATAAACAAATATACAAAATAAAGGTATCTATCTATAAGAGTGATTCTTGATAGCATATATTTGCTTGGAGCTAATTTAAATCAAGCTATTTATAAAAAGCTTTAACCTTAATTTCTTCACTCTAAAATTTAATTAACTTAAGAATTCTAAAATTGAAAGAGATATTTTCACTTAACTAGAATAGCCAAAAAATAAATAATAAAGGTAAAATAATTTATTAGTGGAAAGTCTAAAATATTCTATCTTCTTCTCTTACAAAAGCTACTAATTTAATAACGCTAATAAAAATATAAAAATTAAATTTCCTATAATTGACTTAACTTAATCTTTAAGAGTATTGCTATTCTATAACTATATACTTTTAATAGTTCTAGTTAGAATAAAGCCACATATTATGCAGAATTTTCTTATTAAAGGAATGTGGATTTTGATTTTATTAGATAGGAAAATAACAAGTTTCAATGATTAATAGAGTATTGGTTTAATTATCTAGGACTGATATTTTTAATCTAATTGTATTAAGATAAATTTCTTTTACTAGTAAATTTATTAAAAATTACTATTTTTCTTCCTTTTGTTGATAAGTTTGGCTGCTTTTTAATATTATAACTTTCAAGCACATCAATTCAAACTTATTTCTCTGGAAAAAGCTTTTCCACAAGCATTTTTTCTTAATTACCTACGCTTCTTTTATTTATTAGAAAGAAGCTTGAACATAAAGGATGATTTAGAATTTATCTAATTGATTTAGGTTAATTTACGACACTATAGCTTATAATAATGGATTTAATAGTATAATTCACACCATAAAAGTTATTATTTTATAAGAATTAACTTAAACTTAAGAAATCGAAATTTTAATGGTAGACTATTAATTATCAAACTTGGATTTAAAAATACTGATTTTTCCACTTAATTAAACAATTAACATTTTTGCTTAAAGCATTCTACGCTAAAAAAAATAGCAAATCTCTTATCTATGCATTGAAATAGGTTTCGATTATTTTCCGTTAAGCAAGTTAAATAAAATTTTAAACTTAAAATAATTAGAAAGAAGCATAAATATCCAGAAAATGGTAAAATGCATAGTAAGCAGTAATCTAAGCAAACAACAAAGAAGAGTTAAAAGTAGAAGAAGTTCGATATAGTCATTAAATTAAATAAAGAATGCTTTTATCTAAAATTATATTAATTCTAAGTTACTAATAAGAAATTATCAAGTCATGAATCTATAAAGGTTCATTATAATTAAGCGGATTAAAAATAAGTCTTCAAAGATGCTCGTGTAGATCATAATTTAAAAATTGGATTCTTTTTAGTCTAAGGTAAAATAATTCAAAACTTGTTTTCCTTTTTAGAAATGTGTTTGATACTTTTTTAACTTAAATTTTAAATTTTTTTTTCGTTTCTATGTTTACAATATTATTATATCATTAATACTTATTAATTTTATTTTACTTATATTTTACCTTATAAAATAAGATAAAGACACAAAGGTTTAAATAAATAAATAAAAATGATTATAAAGCGCGTAGCACCTCATTGGCGCGGAGCTCTTTCAATGTTAATATTTAATATTAAGAAAAATATTCTCATGTTTCTTGTTAAAATTCTAGAGGTCTGATGAGTCATGTCAATTTCTCCAAATGGAGAATCTTCTTATTAAAATCTGTTCTTAAATCTTGAGTCAAATGCTTCAGTCTTCTTGAATAAGGTCCAAATAAGAGATAGTTATTAAGTCGGTAATTAGAAGGCCCGTCAGTCAAACTTTCATACTGCTAGAGAGAACCCTCAGGGTAAGTTAGGTATGTCTCAACGGAGTTTATCCACCCTTCCCCGTGGTGGCATCTAGTGCGAGATTACTCGCAATGCAGTATACACTGCACCAGATTACCTACTAGTTTGGCTGACGCGGTCGACATCCATTTTATATAATTTAATAAAATAATTATTATATTAAGTTTTTTAAAAATTAGTTAAATAGGAAATAATTTAAATATTATATTTCAAAATTAATAGCATTTCTATTTATCCTATTTTAAGCTCTCAGATAAAGTTTTATAATAAATTAGTCAATTAATAGAGCAAATCTTTCTAGAAATTCAACTTTAAAATTGAAAGCACTATCTTCAATCTAAATTAGTTTTTTAAGGAAAAATAACTGATATAATCAATAGTATCTACTTGTAGTTCTCTTATATAAGTCTAAATTCTACTTTATGAAGGTATTTCCAATTAAAAAACTTAAATTTTTATAATTTTCATTCTAATTTTTTCTTTAGTTATGTAGCCTTTTCGTATTTACATTCTAATATAGATATAAAAAATTTAAATCTTAGGATTT
The DNA here is from genome assembly GCA_946699065.1 of Loxodes magnus. Classification (NCBI taxonomy): domain Eukaryota; phylum Ciliophora; class Karyorelictea; order Loxodida; family Loxodidae; genus Loxodes; species Loxodes magnus. The sequence continues at coordinate 261,820 of CAMPDV010000340.1, read as the reverse complement.
ATTAAAAATGGAAATAAAAGACTGATATTCTTAATTTTAAATTTCTAACTAAAGTTAGATAAAAAATATTATATCATTTACTAGCTTTTGTAGAATGGAAAGCTAAGGTATAGATAATTAATTACTAATATTAAATTATTTTCTAAGTAAAACAATCTTAAAAGACTGGATAAATAATATTAAAAGTCCTTATTAAGAGAGAGATATTTAAAGTTTTAGATAGTTATTTTGACTTTAAAATGATAAATATTGGCTTATGCTTTATTATTCCTTAGAGTTTTATTATATATATCTTTAATTGCGTTTTTTTATTTCTTAACTAGCTATAAACAGACTAACACTTATAAAAAAAGCATTTGAGAGTTATAAACTCTTTCACATTAATAGTTTAAGTATAAATAAAACTTAAGCTATTATATAATAGCAATTCTACCATTTAATTTTAAATTATTTTTATCACTACTGTTTACACTTGCAATATAAGTCTTTCTTTCTAGATCATCTAAGTTTTGCCATAACTACTTAGTTTAGTTTCTAGATACTAATTTCTATAAATTTTATTATTTCTAATGCTTATAAATTTTAGTTACTTATAGCAATATATTATACGCCTCTCCTTTGAGAATCTATCTAAAAGCTATTAAGCTGAACTTAGTTAATTTTATTGCAACTATAAAGTAGTGACTACTTGAGATAAATAGTTATTAATACTAAAACTTTAATTACAAATGATGGGTTTAACTAAGCTTTGATAATGCTTATTTATATAGTCAGATTAAGTTAGTAACTATATACCTTCATCCAATATGCTCCATATTAAAAATAAAATCTTAAGAATTATAAAAGAAAACTGGATATCAAAAGATAAGGATATTAAAAGAGTATTTTTATCTTTAATTTAAGGTATTCTCGTTTGATTGAAAACTCTCATATCTACCTCTTATATGTTGAAGGTCATTTGTATAAAGTTTAAACTTAGAATTAAATCAATAAAGCCTATTTAAAGTTCTACAATGGAATAAACTAGTTTTTAATAAACGTGGCCAAATGAGATTTTTCTTAGCTTTCAATCTTTTTAAATTGTTAAAGAAATAAATGAAATTGCTTGATTAGTTCAAATAAATTAAAACCTATATAATAGTTAACTTCTAAAGAGGTTAATTATTCTACTAAACTCCATCACTAATATAAATTTTAATTAATTACAGCTACCTTAATATAATTATAAATCCTTTACATTTAATTCCCTTTTTAAATATTTTAACTATATTATCAAGAAATTTACATATATAAGGATAATTGCTATATAGCTACTTATATCTACTCTAATTCTTTATATTCTTCACTTAATTCATTTTTAATACCTTAGTTAAAAGGTTTAAACTTCTGTCTTGGAAAAGTTTAATTATAGATATATTTAGAAAATATTAATTTTACATTTGAAAAAGTAGCTTTTATGAACCCTTAATTAAGAGAAAAATAGAAGACCATTGCAAATTAACTTCCTTATAATTAAATACTCAGACATAAAAAAATAAAGGTAAAATAAAATGTAATTAATCTAATAAAATATCACTCATACTACTTAGCAATGCTTTGCTTTTCAATGCTTTTATAAAATGAGAGTAAATAGAATAGCTTATTATTTACTTATAGAGCTATGTTAACTCTTCATTAATTATAAAAGCTAGAATGATATAATGCTTATTAAGTAGAAATTGTCTAATTATATAATAATTAAGGATAATTAAAATCAGCCATGCTTTTATACCATATGCATAACTTATTTCCTATTACTTTAAGTATTTTCCTTTAAAGTATATTAAATATTTTAGAGAAAGGGAATAAAATTCTAGATTTTTAAATAAGATTCTTGATACTTTCATCACTTTCATATTATGCAAATCTTATTTTTAGAAATCTATAGGATAATGCTTACATTAAATAGAAAATAATTATAGTATAAAAGATTAAATTTTCAATTATGGTCAGATATGGAAAATTTAATTTTCTTATAAATTAGCAGAAAGAAGGAAAGAATGTAGCAGTAAAGAAATAAATAAAGAGAATGTGCTATTAAATATAAATTACAATTAATTAAAAATATTATTCGTTTCTAAGTGTGAGAATTGCAATAATGCTTATCGAGTATTTAAGATACCTAAAAGTCAGATTACATTATCTACACTTAAATTTCTAGATGTGTTTATCATAAAAATGATTAAACAAAACTTAATTTTTCTTCAGAGTTGAAAGATACTATTGATTATATATTTTTAGCATTGCTGTGTGTATAGTCTACATTATGGATTGCATCAAAGTTCTGCTAAAATCTATTCAATTTATTAAAATAAATAATTATAAAATGGCACCTAAGAAATAATAGACATCTATTAACGAATACTTGAAAAAATAAGAATAACCTAATTTAATTGAAGAATAGCCTTAATAAGATAAAGATTAATAATCTAAGGAATCCTTTGCATAATCAGTTCAGCAAAGGATATCAAATATACAATATGACTTGAAAAAACAAAGATAGAAAATAGAAAATTTAGAAAACTTACTAGAAAAATTAATGGAATAATTAAACCTATAATTCCCATCCATAGATGAATCATTAAATAAAATCTAATCGTAAATAGTAATTAAATTGGAATAAATTGATAAATAATTTAACGAAGTCCCTCAAATATTCCAATTTCCTTTTTCTTAAATTGAATATCAAATAAAGCAACTTTAAGAAAAACAAGAATAATAACAAGTAATAATTTAAAAATTATAAGATTAATAAGATTAATAATCAAATATCCCAATGGAAATCGAATCGGAATTCTAATAATAAGAAATAAATAAGATCAATTATTATCGCAAAAAGATTCGGTGCTATTTATGCTAGAAAAATCATTACTGGAAAAAATGCTGGAAGAAACAAGAAATTGAAAAAATTAACAAGTAATAAATATTAGACTAACTTTTCAGAATATGACCAACAAGAACAGGATAAGTATACAGAAAGAAATTCTACAACTCAAGAAGCAATGAGTTTTATAAAAATGGAAGAAGAAACTATAACGATAATTAGTGGATGAGGGAGAGACAAGGATGGCGGACTAATATATTCCTACGCAGTCCTATAGTTCAGGAGAGAGCAGGAACAAAAACAAGAACCCTGGAGCTCTTTTATAAAACTATAAACTTAATTTTATCCTTTTATCCTTTTTATATATATTTAACATATAAGATAAGAAAAATAAAAAGCTTAAACTTTTAAAAATCAAATTATAAATCTTAATTTTAGAAATATATAGCATTATTTAGTAAATATTTAAAAACCTATTAAGAAAATATTAAGCTTGTTTTTATAATTTAGATTATTAGTTTAAAATTATAAATATTTCTAAGCTAATTTGGAATATATTATGTTTATTATGTTCATATCTCAATTTAAGAGTTATAAAAATGGTTAAATTAACAAGAAAAATGTTTAATTATAATTCTATTACAATAATAGTTATATTAAGCTAGATAATTTTATAGTATTTATGCAACAGATATTATTGAACTATTTTCAATTTATAAAGGAATGAGAATTAAAATTTAGTTTATAATATTTTAAATTTTCTAATTTTTCTTTAAAACCCTAAGATTTAAAAAAACTATTAAATTTTCTAAGAATATAATATTAAGTTTATTTAGCCAAAATAAAAATAAGATATTTTAAATAGAGGGATTAATGCAAAAAGTGATTAAAAATATATTAGAAATAAATTTTAATTTAATTTGAGTCAAAATTTTTATAAATAAATTTATTCTAGCATTTTAAAATCGAAACGGAATTGAATAAAACGTTAAATAATTGCATGGTAAATTTTCAAAGAATTAGAACATTTAAATTATAGCAAAATGTAAGAGAGATATTTTATTGATTATAGAGGTAGAAGATATCATTTGAAAATAAGACTCTATCATATACATAAGATATGCTCTTATTGATTATAATCTATATAATCATTCTTACATAATCTAAAAGTTAATTGTTAGAAGATTTTTTATAATATAAAATATAAATATAGTATCTTAATTAATTTCTTATGAGATATAATATAAGGAGATATTAATTGTAAACTTAAAAAATTTCTCTTTCAAGGGACTCTTTCCAAATAGAAGATCAGGGCCCTCTCTTAGAGCATATAATGTAGATATCCTGTTAATTAATTCAATAAGATTCAGCCAAATGTTCCATAACTAATGGCTAACAGGCTAATAGACTTCAACCTCTTAGAGAGAATGGATAATCGGAAAGATTTTGTTCACTTGCTGAGATTGACTCTAACCAGGAACTTTATCAGCAACAGAATAAAATCTTTCCGATTATCCATAAAATTAAAAAATTAAATCAGAGAATCAACCTCAGCCCCCACCATCTTTTTAATAATCCCAGCTTTATGATTTTTAATAATTTCAGTTTTATGATTAATAACCTAATAACAAAAGCCATAATTCCAATTTGTTTGAACTAATTATTTATAAAGGAATGAGAACTAAATATCAAATTAGCTTAAATAAAGTAAATATTTTGTAAGGTATAGAAGATAAAATGACAATACATTACTAAAAAGGAATAATGTTTTAATATTTAAGGTAGAGTGTTATAATATGATTAAGTTCATTATATTAGATATCATAAAAATAATTATATGCATTATTTTATTTAATTAGCATATCTAAACGGTAAAATAAAGAGAACAGAATAAAGGTAAGAGAAATAATCATTTATTTGTTTAATTACCTATAAAATAATCTGAATAAATTAGATTCTAATTTAAGCTCATTTAAAATAGAGCTGATATTTATTATTCATTATTTTAAATAGGGTGGAAAGCTCTTTCATTCGAATGTTGTTTGGAGGCCCAGAAAGGCAACTAAAACAATGAGCGTAGACGGAGGAAAAATCGGAGAAGGAGAAACCAATAACAAGAGAAGGGAGATTCGACAAGCTGGAGAACTCTGAGTGCCAGGAGATAACCTTCTTTTTCATAAGTCGGGGGGAAGATGTACTCGTAATCGCATATTGCATCCTATGCTTTGGAAGGAAAAATTACAGGGACGTACTGCAGGAAGAGAAAAAAGGATAGAGAAACCCATAAAAAAATTGTCGACATTAAATAAAATTAATTTAAAGAGCTGCACACCAACGAGAGTGCTACGCACTCTATAATCCAATTTATTTATTATTTATTTTTTTAATTTAATTAGATAATATTTTCATTCATCTATAAATCATAATTACTAATATAAAAAAATCTAAAATTTATATCAAAAACTTTCTTAGAAAAAGGATAACTCTCTCTTAAACAGAGATTAGTAAATCATCCTTAAAAAATTTCAAAGCATAAAAATTTAAAATAAAAGCTTATGAACCAAGTACAAGAACTTGAATGAAAAATATAGTAATTTATTCAAGCATCATAAGATCAAAGAACGAAAATCCACAATCAGATAAGTTCAGAATTGAAAAATCGAAATAAAATAGAATTAATCAATTAATAGATTTGACTGAAAAATATTTCTTAAAAGCATAGCATAATAACTAAAAACTCTAAGGATGTTGAACCGAATATTCAGCTAGCAAAAATTTCTCTAATAAAGAGAATAAAATAATGCTAATATTGCAGGGCATATAAAAATATTTTAAGATAATACTCAAGATTCTAACGAAAATAAGAACTAGAAAGCTTTAGGATATGGAAATCGATAGGTTATTTATACTGCGGATCAAAAGTTCTATTATTTTGATAAAAAGCTAAAATGATAAACAATAATAATTATTTGAAATTTAATGAATGTAGTTTATTATAATTTGCTAAGCTAAATTAATATAAATTTAACTTAGAGGTATTAAGTTAAAAATTATTAAAGAAAATTAAGCTTAACTATCTTAGAAATCAAATCTTAATTAATTAATGCAAATAAAATAGATTCTAATATAATAATTTTCCTTTCTTATAGATTTAAGATCAATGACTTATAAGATAGTATGTAGATGTTTTTATTAATTTTAGTTGAATAAATATTTATATTTTGTCTGATTCCTTATAGATCTTTCAAATAATCCGAGTTACATTTTTATTATAAAATATCTAAGCATATGAAAATGGCTTCAAAGAACTCACTATACTAGAGGAAAATAAAGATTCCTACAGAATTTGAGAAATAGCTTTTTTTGTCTATATAAGAGTACCTAAAGTAATAAATATAAAAGGTTATTAATTGTTTTTTTAGATAATTCAGAAATCCTATTTTTTAATTAAATTTGTGTTTAAACTCTATTTTATTAAGAAAAATAATTGAATTTATTACAAATATCAGTTATAATATAAACTATAATACATCTATTATAAAAATATTTCTTGAAAAGAATGCTATTATTCAGAAAGAATCTTCTTCTAAATGAAAACTCCATGCTAGATGTCTGGATTTGTTAGTTGGCAAAGAAGAATAATTTCATATTTGAAAGTTACTTCATCAAAAGTTATGGAATCTTTATAACTCAATGATTGAATTATTATTCAAGAAAAGTAAGGAAGTAAAAAGTTAGAATCTGTTATACAAGCATAAAAAATTCCATAAATTAGTAGAAGCATTAGAACGAGCATAAAATATGAGCAATGGTTTTACTTATTATAATAATGGAATGGAAAGTTAATTATAAGTAACCTCAGAACTATCTTATGAATAATAATTACAGAAAAAATGCTAATTATTTAGAATATGCAACAAAATGTGATTGAGCTATTAAAAAACTTAAATAAAGACATCTTATAGACAATGATTCATGTAGATGTTGTTAAATTGAAGAATATGAAACTATATTTATTAAGGTTTGTAAAGAATACTAGGAGGCAAGAAATTTTTTATATGAACAATTAAATTTGATACACCAAAAAAATAGTCAATAATTGAAAAGCATAATATAGATTTAGATAATAATATAATTTGAGCAATGGATACGCATATTAAAGAGAGTCTAATAACTCAACTAGACTCGATAATAAAAGAATTTTAGTAAAGGAATTTTGATCATAAAAAAATAAGGATTTGCATAAAAAATTTTAGAGTTTAATCCAAAAAATACCTTATTTTATAAGGAATTTACGAAAGTTAAAAAGCAAAGATTAGCTAAGATATGTAAAACAACTCCAAACTAGCATAGAATAATATTTAAGAGGAAAAAAAAGATTAACTGATAACATGAGAAAAAGAAAAAATATAAAGGGAATGGATGTAATAACAATCTATAAAATTATAAACAGACCTTATGATAAAATAGATCCTTATTAATCTACTTAAGAAAAAATGAAACAGAAAGAAGAAGAACTCAAATAATAGAAAGAAGATAAGCTGAATGAGATAAAGCAAGAAGGAAACATAAATTATTATAAAAATTAAAGTAAATATTTGTGATTAGCCTAATGATATGGTACGTTAATTATTATTAGTATGAATTTTTAGATTTAAAATTCAGAAATTAATGGTTTCGATATTATAATTTATTTAAGACTCTTTTATTCTTTTTGTTAAAAAATATTAAATTTATTAATAAAAAATTGTTTTATATCTTATTTTTATAAATTTAAAAATTATAAAATTTTTTATTTAGCATGTTTTTAAATCATTTTTAACAATATATTTATTTAAAAAATAAATAAATAAGTTGCCTTTTTAATAGTGTATTCGTGTGAAAATAGAATTTTTAATTATATTTTTATAGTAATCATAAGGCAAAATTCAATTTTAAGTTATTTTTTACCTTTCTTAATTTTTTGAATTAGATTTAATAAACTTACTTATTTATTTTCAATTCTTCCTAACTTATTTTTTTCTTATCTATTTAAAAAAATGTCCCAACTATTATTATTTTAGAAATATCCTTGCTTTTATGGTAATTTATGCTTAATATAATAATTTTGTTATTTAATATTTAATTGAATTTTTTATTTACTTATTAAAATTTTTTAGATATTTAGCATCAAATTATTATTTTATTATTATTGTTGAGAGCTAAAGAGATTATTAGAATTCAGGTAAGTCTCTTCTCATATTTTTTTGCATTTTAAATTTTAATTTTTTATATCATAGATTTTTATTATTTATTTAATTTAGTTTACAAAATGTAAGGCTTCGTCTTCAATTTACTTTTGGAAATCTAGCAACTCTTAATTGTTTATATCTAAGATAAACTAGATAAATTTAATCCATTTATATTAAATAATATGCTCCTTTCTTTTCATATTCTAAACTGTAAATTTATTTATTTTTATCTTTAGCTAGCTTCTTATGCTAAGTTTTCCCACTATGATTTGATAAATAGTTATAATTTTTAATTAACCTTAGACTAGCTGCTTATTTTATTCTAATTATCATTTTCTATTATATAGCATCTTTTAATTATTTATTTTCCAATTAATTTTTTAGATAAATATGCGGAAAAATTTAAATTGTATTTGTACAACTATTTTTTAGATATTTCAAAGTATTTATTTGAAGATTATTTAAAAAAAACTTCTGTTAATTTGAAGAAATCACTAGCTATTTTTAGGTTAAAAAATAGTTTTGAACTTAAAGTATTAGAATAAGAAACATACATTTTAAATAATAAAAATTTGAAAGAAAATATATTAAAAGAGAGATAATTAGGAAATTATTAACTAAACTCTACTTTCATGAAGCATTTATTTAATAAGTAAATTTAATCAAAGAGAAAAAATAACAATTTTTTAGATATTCGCTAAAAGATATGAGAAGCAAAAGAAAATGATGTCTTAAATTTAAAAAATTAATTAAATAAACAAAATCTAAATTTGTATGATAAGTATATTTAATATAAGTCTTAAGAATATTTTAGTTCTACAAAGCAATTTGATTTTAATCTTATATTCTCTTAATAAGATCGTAAAAAACTAATGCTATGCTTTTAAAATTACTTGCATTTTCACATCTATTTAACTAAGCTAGTTAAAAGTGTTTATGGCTAAGTTTTTAATTGCTAAATGCTAGCATTTATTTCCCAAACAACCTTATGATAAACTGTGAATTTTAATATTCAGTTAGATATTTAAAAAAAATGATGATTGATAAAAACACATCAGAATAAATTAAAGGTATAAAGCATGCCTTATTTAAATAAAAAAATTCCAAATATTTTAAAATTATTTATGATTAAAATATTGATAAACATTTACATTTAGAGATTAAGTTTCACTCTAAAATTTATAATTATTTATTGAATATAAAGCTATAAAATTTTTAAAATAAATATCTTTAACCTTTAATGAATGCTATTAATGCAATAAGCTTTAGAGTTATCAAATTTTATCTGACTATTTCGTTTATTCATTTATGAAGGAAATTTTTTATCTATACCTATCTGATTCTTTTTAGAATTAATTCTTTAAAAAAATAAAATTTGGAAATAGTTTTTTAATTATAAAAAGAAAGGAATACACTCAATGTATCTTAATTATTCAAAATAAAGAAAAATTATGAGAAATTAGAAAAATCTTCTTGCAAACATTTATAAACTAAATTTATATTATATTAATGGATAAAATATTAAAGCCATTCTTTTATATTAATGACTTTCAAAACTTAATTTTGCAAGTCATTTTAGATACAAATTAATAAAAAACAATAAACAAAAAAATTTATTTTATATCTAAAGAGGTTTTCTAAATTTTTAAATTCTTTTATAGTATATTTATTATTTACTTAACTTAATCTAATTTTTCTTACTCTTTCATCTGAGCTAAATTCAAAAAATGTTCATAAAACTTTAAATTATTTACAAAAACTCAATTTATTTCCAAGATCTAAATTAACTAAAATCTTAATTCTAATTTTTTAATTTTCAGGATTTATTTAATAACGAAGGATATAATAAGATTCTAAAACGTTTCCTTTCCTTTAGATAATTTTTAATTAAGAGTATATATTTATCTAGCATTTAGTTGAGAATATAAATATTAAAAAGGTATGATTTTGTAAAAATTTAATTAAATAAGCAGCTAGTAATTAAAAGACTTAGCGATTGATTTTTCCTTTTAATTTATCATAAAAGGACTTATTTTTATATGAAGTTAAGCTTAAAAAATGAATAATTATTATAAATTAAATCCAAATTTAACTTTTGTGCCTCTATAATTGGCATTGCAAGTTATAAACTTTAGTAAGTATTGTCATGAAATATTTGTTGCATGTACTTGGAATATAAGCACTATCAGTTTAATTTTTAAATCAAAACATCTTAATATTTATAATATGTACTCATGTATATCTAGATTAAAGATGATATCATTCAGCCCTTTTTTAGAAAGGAAATATGATAAATGATAGAAATTTGCTTTATTTAAAATTGATATTTCTTCAGCATATACATAGTGTTATTCTCCTAGATACTTAATTTGATTAGGATACATTATGAGATTCTAGTTCAATTGTAAAAGTTAGATAGCGATAATAATTATACTTTCTAGTTAGATAGTTAATTCTTAATAACAACTATAAATATACTCTTGATATATCCTATTATTAGTTATACTATACAGGTTATCATCTATCAGAAAGAGTTACTTATTTAAATCGAAAACTTAAGTCTATTGATGAATATCATTATCTTGTAGCGTGCTCTAATTAATAAAATTTTTAATTAATTTAGGTAATTTTTCAAAGTATTTACAACTCTAAAAGATTGGAAGTTAATTTTGGAATAAAATATTATTTAATCTAAACATATTTTTATGATTTCGTAGCTTGCACTTTAGATAGTGATTGATATAAGATAATGGAAAATTGCAATGCCATATTTACATTGTAATTTAACTTAAAAATTATTTGCTGAGAGATTTATTTTTATGAATACATTTATCTCTAAATGCATCATTTAATAAAAAGATCTTTATCATCTTTCCAAATCTTGGAAAATTATCAAGCAACTTCAATCTTGAAGCATTCTTATAGCTAGTATACAATATCTTTTGCTTTAAATTTTACTATCTCTTTTAATCAAATTTTAGCTAGTATATTCATTGTTCGATTTAAAATTTAAGTTCATCAAGATCAGCTCTTTTTTTAATCAAATTTTAAGTATTTTAATTTAGATATGTGACAATATCCATTTAGCATTGGATCAATCTCATTAATATGAAATTAAGAATAAAGAGAGATCTAGTTAGCAAGTAGATTGATAGATTTGAAAATAATTTGAAGTTTAATAATAAAATTATCGAATTTAGGTAAATAAATACAACTTGAATCAGATAAATAATAAAAAGGCAAATTTAGATTTATTTAAGCAAAAGGTTTATTAAAATATAATAAGCAGCTTGAGAATTAAAAATAGAATCACTTAAGTTATTAATATAAAGCCTGAGATGTAAATATTAGTTAAATGATGCTTATATAGCATGGAATATAAGAAGCTGATGCAAAACATTATAAAATTTAAGTTGCTATACAAAATTGTTGCTAATAGACAATTAAATAAAATATTTAAAAACTTGTTAAACTAAATTTCTTTAGTATTATTTAATTAATTTCGAATGGTGCAAAGTCTTTTTCTTTTAAATTGCTTAAGATTTAAATTATTTATAGAAAATTTAATTAAATTATGAAATAAACTCTCATTTTGTGCTAATGAGTTGAGTGAGATATTTCTAAACATTCTTTAAAGGCTTAGATATGCAAATGTTCTTGTTATTTATAGTAAATGTTTATTTTTTTATTTGTATTAAGCTTAGTATTTCCATTATATCTATCTAATTTACTTCATACTAAGAAATTAAATTTCATCATATACTTTTAATGAGTTTTGATATGCCCCCTTTTTCTTATCTGTTTCTTTAATAATTTTGCTTAGTTAATAAATAAATTCTTTAAACTAATTTCTCCTTTAAATTAACTATCCTTCAATTTAACATTTTAAAAGAACAATAAAATTAAGAGAGATTAAAAAGGAATAAAGGGAAACTTTATAACTTAAAGATCTCTTTTGTGTGTTTAACTAAAAATAAATAAGCTTTCTTAAGTTTTTAATCTTCAATCACTATTAAATGAAATAGATTAAAATAATCATCTTTCTTGATTTTCTCTTCAGAAATACTCTGAAATGTCGTAATCCTATTAAAGTTAAAATATCTTTAGTTAACTTCAGAATATTTATTAAGCTTCACTTTAAGAAAGTGTTTTATTCAAGTATTAAGTTTGTTCCTGTCTTCACAAAATCATAGTAAGGTAATAACAACTTGAGCTACTATTTCATTAGAACTTATCGAGTTAAACTAGAAAATAAATTAATAAATGCAATAATTTAACTTTTATAAGGGTAAATGACTTTAATTTCTTAAATAAATACTAAAAGCTTTTTTATTTAATAGCAACATAACCTAAAAACTTACATTATGAATTTTCATCAAAGTCTCTAAGCAAAACCTTTTATAAAATAAATGTTCCTTGGATTATTATTTAGATAAGCTTTAAATTAGATAAAATTTCCTTAAAGTTATTAAATTTAATTTCCCTTTAATTAAAAAATGTGACTGATTCTCCTTGCTTTCCAACTTCATTTCGTTCTTTCTTAGTACTTATAACTAACAAGCGCAAGCTCTATAATAAGGTTCGATAATGGATAAATTTAAACTATACCATTTTCTTAGCTTAATTACGACCCTTCACTCAACTCTCAAACTGGCTGAGCTATAACTGGGTGATTTTAATTTTTAACAACTAATAATAATTTTTATTCAGTAGTCACTTTGTAAGATGGAAGTTATTAAACGGAATGTAAGCTTTAAGTTCAAAACAGCCACGAGCAAATGTTGTTTTATAATAGTAAAGATTTCCAAAAATATTTTTATTCGTAATTCGTTGTTTTTAATACTTGAACGCTAATTTTAATTTAACAAGCAGACTTTAATCTGACCTTCAATTTTATCAAGCAAACATCCATTAGAAATAGTTTTATTTCAGATAAAAATTTGAACTACAAGTAATTTCCATTTACTTCTAATTCTTTCATTACTATTGGTTCAACTCAAAATTTAATATTTATGTCTTGTATTCTTGATCTTAGATTTTGAACGAATAATAAGCAATTCACTTAATAAGAATTTATAGATCTCTATTATTGATATTTGTGTTCTAATGGTTGCTTAATTGGATAATGCTTTAATGGAAATTTTTTAAGTTGTAAAATTTGTGATAAAAATTGTTTGACTTGTAATCCATTAAATTAATAATAATGTAATAGTTGTAGAGCAAACCAAGAACTTAACCAATTAAATGCTTGTCAATGTTAATCTGGGTTCATTGCAAATAATACAAATCCGTTTTAATGTTAATAATGTAGGTTTTATATTCCTTTCTGTTAGGCTTGCTCTAGCTAGCAAATATGTACATAATGTCAAAATAATAAATATTTGAATTTGGATGGAACTTGCTAAGATTAATGTCCTATCACATAATAAGATAAAAACAATGACTATAAATGTGAACTATGTAATTTAGCTCTTAATAATTGTCTTTAATGTAATAATTCTGGGACAGTTTGCACTTTATGTGAAAATGGATATTTTATCTCAGGATAAACATGCTCTTCATGTTCAATCATACCTGACTGTTCAGCCTGCTCAAATGTATCTACTTGTACATAATGTGCTAATAAATATCTTTATTAAAATTCTTGCTAAGAAGCCTGTCCCGTTACTCATTTAGACTTAAATGGAGATCGAAAATGTGAACTCTGTAAACAAATCTTACCCAACTGTTTAGAATGTTCACCCGATGGTTTAGCTTGCAATAGATGTAGTGATGGATTTTATGTTGGAAGCGATTAAAAGTGCCATGCTTGCGCTATTAATAATTGTAAAACTTGTGCTGTTGGAGGAACTCCTTGTGATGATTGCATTTTTCCTTATAAACTGGAAAAGATAGCAAACAAGTGTTCTATCACTTGTCCAAGTACTGAGCAAGATAAAGATAATGATAGAATATGCCAAGCTTGTAATATTGCTATTTCAAATTGCTATTAATGTACAGATGAACTACTCTGCTTAGAGTGCTTTCCAAGCTATTAATTAAATAGCAATAAAGATTAATGCCTTTCTTGTTCCAACTTTTCAAATAGCTGTTAATATTGCAATTCTTCACAATGCATATCATGCTTTAATTCCTATAAATTAAGATGATATGATAAACAATGTGATACTTAATGTCCTAATAGTGAATAAGACTCTGATAATGATGGAATATGTAGACCGTGTAATTAAGCAATTTCTAATTGTGCATAGTGTAACTAATAAGGAATATCTTGCTCCCTTTGTGAAAATGGCTATTGGATTTAATAAAATTCTGAATGCAAATAATGCTAAGAAAGCATTTAGTTTTGCAATAATTGCTCATAAAATGGAAATACTTGTTATAGCTGTTAAAAGCCTAAGAAGTTATAAGAAAACAAATGTGTTGATAGTTGCTTTTTTAACTATTACTATGACTCCTAGAATATTTGCTAATTCTGTAATAAAACTATTTCCTAGAATCAATGCTTAGATTCTTGTCCTGAAAACGAATAAGACTTTGACAAAGATAATAAATGCAGACCTTGCAGTTATGAAATAGAAAATTGTGAGAAATGTCATGAAGAAAATAATTTGATTATATGTGACTAATGCTTTGGAAATAAAAATCCTTATAATAATAGATGTTCCTCATGTTCTTAGATAGATAAAAATTGTACAGCTTGTAATGATTCAAATTGCCTTTAATGCAAGGATATGAAGCTTACTTAGAATAAATGCAAATCTTAATGTGATGAAAGTGAGTAAGATTATGATTAAGACAGCATATGTATAGATTGCAATCTAGAAATTGAAAATTGTGTTAGATGTGACTAGGAAATAGTTAAATGCTTAGAATGCAAAGAAGGATTCTATTCACAGGATTAGAAATGCATTTCATGTTTCACAATTAACGAAGATTGTATTAAGTGTTAAGATAAAAATACTTGTACATAATGTTCAAATAATAAAAAATTATATAGTAATAGTTGTATAGAAAACTGCTCTTAAACTTAATATTATGACTGGGATAAAGAGACTTGTTCATCTTGCTAATAAAAAATATCTAATTGCTCATTATGTTCAGAAAATGGAAGTAAATGCATAGCTTGCTTAGATTAATTTAACTTAAAAGAATAATCAACATGCGAATAGACATAAAATTAAGAGGAGAGCTAAAAAAATGAAACTTAGAATGTAGATTAGGATGAAAAGAAATAAAATAACTATGATTAAGAAATAAATATTGGTAGCTATAACATATCAGATCAAGAAAAATAGTTTATTTAAGCAAGCTAGTATGCAGAATTATCAACCTTATTGACAGGATTATGTTCAGCTGCTACTACAAGTTTGGCATTTCCTCAATCAAATACAATTGGGAACTGATTTACTTTTATGATTGCAACTGAGAACTTCTATTCAAATGCATATATTTAAGTAGAAAGACCAGATATTCTAAATGCTTATTACTATCAATAAAGTTCTAGCTTCATTAACAAACTACAGGACTAAATAAACTTTGACTCAAAAAATAGTAAAGTCCATAAATTTAATTTAAAGCAACTAGGATATGAAAGCTACAATTTTTTAGCTAACTCTTTCATATTCAACATGCTTATTTTATCAGTTTTGCTTGTAGATATTCTTCTACTCACATCTCAAAAAGTTTGAAGCTTCACTTGATTAAGAACGCTAAGAAATTAATATTTTCATTATAGGATACCTTTAACATTATATCTACTCTTCAGTTTTAAAATTGGATAATCATGCATTCTTCAAATTTTTAACCCTAACTTCTCAACCGCTTTCACCTCATTTAATGTCCTAGCCTCGTGAATAGTCTTAGTAAGTTTTTAAATTTAGATTTTATAAGTTTTAGTCTTTGTTCGTTTGATCTTTGTTATAAAGAATTATTTTTAAATTAAGAGCTAAATAAATACTGAAGACACTGAAAAGAAGAATAAATTGGAAGAAATTACAACTAAATACTATCCTGCGTTTGATGAACTGAAAAATGAAAGGAAAGATTTGATTTTCTATCCTTTATTCCTGTTTAGAAGAATACTGCTGCCTATAATCTTAATAGGTTTATAGGAGCATGCATTAACTTAGATAATCCTTTGCTTATTAACAAGTTTATCTTAGCTTGTTTACATTCTCAAATGTAGACCTTTTAAGTTCAAAGCGCTCAACATAGTTCACATCTTTTAAGAGATTTGACTTTCCGCTTTATACTCTTTTAATTTCTACTTCTATCAGCTTAGTAAAACATAATAAAATAGAAGTCTAAATTCAGTTAACTCAGACTAGTCATATAATTTAGGAAGAGCCATAGTCATAATTTCAAGTTTGATAACAGCCATTGGAATACTATTTTGCATAATAGCAATGATAAAGGATATTATCACTTAAATCAAAGAAAAGAAAAAGAAAAAAGAACTAAAAAAATAAGATAACTAAGCTTAGTTATAAACATTGAATTAACTAACTAGCTGTTAAGGTTAATAAAACAAAAATACAAGTAGGATAGATAATAAAGATACTTTCATTGCTGAATAGCCTATCTTAGATAACTCTATTATTCTTTAAATGTCAACTTCAAGACAATTAGTGAACTAGGTAATAGAGTAAAACTAAAATGGAAAATCATTATTTTAAAAAGGAGATGCTTAAATTAATCTTTAGGGGGAAGAGGAACAAGAAATTAAAAAAATAAAAAAGTTAAAGGAGAAAAGTAAGAAAACAAAGAAAACTTAAAATGCCCCAAAGATTTAAAATCTAGATAATAATTGGCTTAAATGGTTATTAGCACAATCTGATTAGGAATTTATAAGAAATGCAACACATTAAGCATAAAATTCTGATATGAATCAATAATCTTAAGTTTATGAGGCGAATTAAAAGTAATCAAAAAAGAGTAGAGAGCACAAGAAAAAAGAAAATAAGAAAGAGTTAGAGGAAGAGGAAGAGGAAGAGGAAGAGGAAGAGGAAGAGATAAAAATTGAAGAAATATGAGAATCGAAGCTTAAACTTATTTAACTAAGTATTATTATCTTTATAATTATATTTCACCTTCTTAAACTATGCCTATTAAAGTTAAAAGTCTGGCATAGTACTAGAGAGAATTTGTAGAAGGGTTAAAAAATTCAAATCACTAAGGAAAAATATAGATAATCAATAAATAAAAAAAATTTCGATATAATAGGAAATTCTTTGAAAATTTTTGAATGAGCAAGGTTAAAAATGATTTATCTCTTTCTTCTAGTTTCTCCTTAGTATCTAAATTTTTTTAATTTTCCAAGCAAAAAGTTTTAAATTATTAGGTATATAAAAATACATTTAATCAACCAACTTTAAATTTTTAAGGATATAAATATCTCATTTAAAAAAATACAAGAAAATAAATAAAGACCTACTATTAATCTTATAAGCCCAACATCTATGATTATTATAATTTTATACTTAGTTATTAATATTCTTTAATAAACGTTTAAAATAAAAAAAAACATACTAAAATCTTTAATTATTTATCCTCTATTTTTAACTTTATTTTTTATTTTCAGCAATTTATTCATAAACCTTCACTTTTCTTTAAAATAAAGTCTCACTCATATTTTAAATTATTATCTTCTTATACTCTTTCAACGATATAAATATATTACCTTACCTTTATACTTATTTTTATAAAGATATTTATTCGATATTTTAATTTACGAAAATTTAAGCTTATGGCTTTTGTATAGCTTTAGTTCTATTTATGAGTTTCTATTTTATAAAGTGTTATTATTTGAAAATTTTAGTTCTTCTTTATATTAATAAGACTTCTAATACTAAAACTTAATACTCTACTCTTGGAAATCTTTTTTATTGCTGAAAATTAGCAGCAAGAAAATCAAAAAATTTTATTGTTTAGCTGATAAAAAATAGTTCCAAACTCCTCAATTTAAAGAAAATAGAAAAGGAAATAAAGCAAGTTGGATTAAAATTTTAATATACTGTTTAAGTCTTCCAACACATCAAAAATATACATAATGGGAAATAATATAAAAAAGTAATGACAAAGTAAATACTTAATTGAATTTGCTTGCTATGATGAACAAACAAGAGCTTTTATCTTTTTTAGAATTATTTATATAGAAATTTAAATGTATCTGAAGTTATTTTTTTAAAGAAGCTTTAAAAAATTCTAAATAAATGATTTAAATTCTTATTAACTATTATGTTTTACAGAGATATTCCTTTATTCAGAGTGCTTCTTTTTTCTTCTTCTAATTAACATAACCTTTCTTATTAAAATTAAACTTATATTAATGAATAAATTTTTATTCTTATATACTTAAATCCACATTATTCTACTTGTATTAATTATGCTTTATTCTTTAGACAGCTAAATGTAATTTTTCATAGTAGATAAATTTTAAGAACCATTAATTCATTTTGGAACGAGATGTCTTCTGATATATTAATCCATAACACCTTAATCATAGATATCCTAAATAACTATGTAATAACTTTGTTTCATTATATAGCAAGCATTTACTCAATAAACTCTTCGAGAAAGGAGGAGGAAGATAAACTTAGAAATAAATAGCAAAATAATTTTTCTACTTAACCTTAATTTTTTATAAAATGCTTTAAGTTAAATCATATTAATAGTAACTTAATTAAACTAATTACAACCAATTATGATGGAAATTATTTGACTATTTAGTCTTTGCTTACAAGTAATTTCTTAGTTAAATTAATTTTCTTTCATTAAAGGGAAAAGAAACTATCTACCTAATTTACATAATTAATTAATTATTCAGATGATAATTTTATTTATTAGCAGTTGAATCCCCTTTGTTTCAAATTTTTCTCAATTTTATACATAAAATTAAAATATTTAAACATGATAATACTCATAAAAAGATAAAATAATAGACTGACTCATTTTAAATAATCCTTATATTCAGTTGCTGTAAAATAATATCGCTTCAAATATATTTTAATATATATCTAAAATAAAAGCTTTTCATTTTTATTTCGAATTTGTTTTTCTAAAAATTTCAGAAGTCTTTCTATTTTATTTCTTTATAGCTAAATAAATTATTTCATATATATAGTCACTTTTTATATCTACTCTATTGCCTAATCAATTTCTTAGATTATTTTTTTAGTGCTTTTCTTTTTATAAATTTTAAATATCTAGATTTTAAAATTCTTCTCAGTGCAAACCTTTCAGTTACTATTATATCTACTTGTATGAACGAACCTACTAAAAGAGAAATTTAAAAACTAATGCTGAGTATATTTTATATCTGATATACTTCTAATATATTTTCTAGAAACGTTTGTCTTATTAATTTAAGTTTTATATCTGAATATTTATCCTAATTATACACTTATTGGATTTCAACTTCTCTAAGCATAAACTAATTCTTCTATTGCAAATAATTTTTATTGTCTTAGTAAGTTAAATTTATAGAATAAAATTGTTAAACTCTTTTTATACCAAAAGCTTTAGTAATCTGATATTTATCTTATATAGTGATGTCTATATTATTCCTTTTTATATACTTTATGGCTTCTAATATTCTCTAAGTTTTCTATTTGTTTTTATTCAAATTACAATAACTGACTGATTAAGCTATATTAATAAATTTAAGTCTAATAGTTATATAAAATTAAGTTAGATAAATGTCTTTATTTACTTATCTCAGATTTCTTAGTATAATAAAATATACCAAAGCTTTAAAGTTTCGTTTGTATATTAAATCATAAATATCATAAATAAATACTATCTATATAATAAAAGGTTTAGAAATTTGCTAACTGAGAGTTAAAGGTACAACTACCTACTCTCTATAAGTATCTTTGGACATAAATTTAAATTAAAGCTGTTTAGTATCTTAAATTAACAAATAATTTCATTAAATTTTTGAAATGTAACCTTAATTGTGAGATGATGAGTATTAAAGGAATAAGTTTTTGAAAACATTTAAGTATTAAAATCAATTTTGGAAGATTAGGAACAAATAACCTCATATTTTAAATGAAATTATCTATGTTAAATAAACTATTTTACATGCATGAATAGTAATATCTTTTTGTCTTATTTATTCTATTATATTTCAATTAACTGAAAAATATATAGCTTAGATATTCCTTTGTTAAGCTTGCATATATATAACGACTTTATTTTAAAGTTTAAGTTAATGACGGATGCTATCACTTTGTATTTTCAAAATAGCTCATTGGAAACTTTTACTTGTAGATACTATTTACTTTTATCCAAAGTAGATTTAATAAGCGTCAATTTTTATATTAATTTCTTTCATTTAATTTTCTTCATTTTTAGCAGCTTCGAAGAAGATGATTCCAATTATTGCAATATCAGCATCTTTTTACAATAGGTGTGGTTAAATGGCTAGTTTCAAATATTTAATATTTTGTAATCTATCTTCGAAATTTTGATTAATAATTTAAGGTTCTGCTTTCTATTTTTTCTAAACTTCAGCTTGAGTTTTACTAATTTCTATCTTTGAATTTCTTAATGAATACTATTGAGATTTAAGCCAAATATGGGTATAGGTTTCCAGCTTATTTTCGATCAGTTGCATTTTAAATATATCCAATGCTTTGCTATTATTCTCATAAATGTTAGTGATTAATTCGCGTATTTGGCAACTTTAGTTGAAATCAGTCTCTTCTTGTTGTTTAATTACCCTGTTCAACTTCTCAATCATGTTTTGGATTTCTTTGGTAAACAATGATATCCAACGTTCTGCTTAAAAAATGTCTGTAAACATAAATCCTTTGAAAAGAACAAAGATTTTCTTGCTTCTTTTTAATTTACAGCGATCTTTAAACTTTTGTCTCATAGAAGTAATCATAAATTTTTTAAAATTTATACAGTTTTTTAATGATTTTTATTGTAACTATTTATACAGAAACAATGTAAAAAATAATTAAAAGTTATTGAGATTCTCTTAAAATGATAAAAAAGAAATTAAGCTTTTTCTGAGTTAGTTTATCTTAATCCTGAAAATCAAATCGAGAACTCATTCTAAAAGAAAAAACATAAGAAACCAATTTATTGATTCATTATTATATGATAAACTAAAAAATAAAAGCTAAAAATTCATAAACTAGTTGAAATCTGAAAAAAAGGACTGTAGATAAAATGAAAAAGACGGATTGAAATGAACTATTTTCTTATCTTAAGAAATATCATGAACAAAAAGTATCTTCTTATGAACAATGAAATAAGTAACATTAACACAAATAATATTTTTATCTTCTAATTTCTAATTTCAAATCTCTTACACATATACTATTTTTTGAATTCCTAAATTGAATTTTGTATCAAATAAACTTCTGAATATTCAAGAGTCAACAAACATTCAAAACAGTTAAACAGTAAAAAACTTAGAGAATACAATTATCTTAATAAAAGCTAAAACTATCAAATATTTGCTTATGAAAAAGCTAAGAAAAAATTAAAGAAAAGAGATTGTAATCATAAGAATAGAAAACTAATTGATAACACTCACTATAGCTGAATTATTTTAAAGAGGATTGTATTTAATTATATCAAAACTTAATAGAAAGATTGAAAATTGTTAGAAATAATAAAAATTTGCTCAGTTAAATTATATATAGAATCTTAGCCCAACGAGATAACTTTAATAAGTAATTTTGCTTTTAAAAATTTTTACTAACCATAAAGCATTATATCAGAAAAAATAAAAAATATAAAGCTATTCTTTGATCTAAATTTATTTACCAGTTTTCATATTTTCTCAAATTTGTTTGCATTTAGAAATAGGAAACATAAGTGGACATATCTGTTTAACTATATCTTTATATTATAATTTTTTAAGTAATATTTTTGTTATGATTAATAGAATGATAATTCTCTTCTTATTAAATTTAATGTAAATAATCATTATAAAGTATAAATGTTTTTTAAGATAAATGATTCTCTAAATACTTACTTATTTGATCTAAAGCATGGTAATTATTATATATACAATATGCCAATAAGTTATTAATCTTAAATACCATTATAACTATCTTTTATATTATTGCCTATAAGACACTTTAATATACTTTATTTTAAATTTACTTTATTCCTGCTATATAAGCAACTTACTATTTTCCTCTTATTTGTCTTTTTTACTTGGTATGAATATTTTTAAAACTGTAATTGTAGCTTAATTATTATGTTTTTAAACTAAAAAATTAATTGCATTTGATCTAATTTGCTTTGTACATAAATTTATAAACATATCTGCGAAATTTTTCTTATAAACTATAGAGAAAATTTCGAAAGAATGTTTCATTCACTTATGTTCGATGGTTTATAAATATGCTAGATTATGCTCATATCCCAGTATATGTCATTTTATTTATAAGATATAAGAAGAAGCATGAATAAGCATATGGATAAATCTGAGTAAAGAATCTAAAGTTTATATTAAGATAAAAACTAAATAATAGAATATTTAACTTGACTACCTTGATTCAATTTTATTTCTACTTTGGAACTATTTTAAGTAAAGTCCGAACAGGGAGAAAATGATTAAGAGATAAATAGAAGTTAATCTTTAGCAAATAGAATTCTAAACGTTTATTTATAATATACCAAAACAATAAAAATCTCACTATATATGTAACTTCAATCATTTCATAATTGCTAGATGATTTATCTCTAAGATTTTAAGTAGATAAATATCTCTTTGAAATATATAGATTTTATATATCATACAACATAGTTTCTTCATCTTTAAGAATAGAACTAATTAAATAGTATAGATTAAGTAATATAAAGTAAAATGATAAAAAAGCAGGAAAGTTTGTTTGTGAAAATTAGAATCCAAGAAAGTTTATCAAGCTCTTTTCTCCATGTATTTTTATTAATAATCAGCTTAGTTACTCTTTTTACACAAGATTATCAAGAAGATAAAGTTTCTATTTTAATTTTCTTAAGTGTATTCAATTAGTTGCTTACTTTTAATAAATCCTTATAAATAAATAAATAAATTTGATTATAGAGCGCGTAGCACTCTCATTGGTGCGCAGCTCTTTAAAAAAATGTTTCATACTGACAAGAATGTTTGTTACTGATAAAATTATCAGATACTGATAAACCTTGTTCAATACTGGTATAATTATTCAGTACTGATAAAAATGTTTAATACTGATATAATTTTAGAATACTCGTAATCTTTAATACTTGTTGGAGGTCCAAGGACATGGCAGGGTTGTGTCTCATTGCATCACCAAGCAGAGGACGACATGTGTCAATTATGGGTACTTAAATTCCCCACCTCTGATGAAGTTCGCAATATTATTTCTTTTTCGTTCCAGAGTAAATCCAAATTAAGCCAGTGCCGAAGGTCTAAGAGTCTTATGTCTCGAGGCCAAACCAAAGCAGAGGAAGACATAAAGTCGATTATGGAAACTTAACTTCTCCAATCTCTGATGAAGATGACCTTGTTGTTCACCTTCGAACAACTATGGCGGTTTTAAAAAATAATATATATATAATAATAGCTAGATTTTTAACTAAATCTATAAAATTAGTTAGATACTTTATTAGCTTAATTTTAGGAGGTTTCTTCATAGCCTTTGATAAAAGTAGCATAAATTGTTGATTATATAAAAGTTTTTTGAAGAGCCTACTAAATGCATTACCATATTATCAAGTTTTTTCTCTTCTTTAATACTTCATAAAAGTAATAGAATAAATAATATATAAGTGTAAAGTTATTTCCTCAAAAAATAGATGATATAGATTAAAATCGGGAGTAATAAGAAGATTTAAGAGAGAATTATTAAACAGTTAATCATTTAGAACTGAAAGGATCTTGAATATATCAGAATATGATTAAAATAAATTAAATTATTTAGAAGAAAGCAAACAGCTAAATCAATTGTTTTACTAAAGATTAACTTTGGTAGTGAAAATCCTAATGATGGTCTATAATAAATTTATGGGAAATTTTAATATTTCCATTCTTCTAAGTAATGAAAAATATATTTAAAAATCTTAGGAAAGAAGAGCAAAATCTGAATGATAATGTATCAAGTTTAGTAAAAGCTTTTAATAATTTAGAATTTTAGAACTTCAAATAATTTTCATAAATATCTCCAGAAGAGATATTTAAAGATTTTATCCAAAAAAATGCGTAGAAATTAGTAAAAAAATTAAAAAAAAGAAAGGAAATAAAGTTTTTTCTAAGAGATTTAGCTGATTTGTGCTTACAACAAGAAACTAAAGAAGTATGATTAAAAGTTTAATATTTATATATCTTAAATAAAATAAACTTATTCCATAAATAGATATTTCTAGTTGTAACTAAACTAAAAAATTTAAAATTTGCTATAATTATAATAAATTTATTTTATAATTTAATTATTTATTTTAAACTAAACTAGCTATTCTTAAATAAAGGATTATAAAATATGAATAAAAGACTAATTTAAAAATAAAATGTTTGACAATGTTATAAGTAAATTTGATATAAAGTACCAAATATAAAATTCTTTTTCTTTAGCTTTGAAATTACAGCAAACGATCTACTTAAAGTAAAAACTATGCTTATTATTGAATTTTTCTTAAATAAAACTATCTTAAAAAATTAAAGATAAGGCTTATAGTTTATAAACTCAAGATTTATACATGAGATCATCAAATTTTTAGGTTTTATAATTAATTTTATCTGATTTAATTATGAAGATAAACAATAAAACATTTTGCCCAAATATATGCTAAAATAAACTTGCTAAATGTTTTTATTTAAATTAAATCAAATATTTAAAGAGAATTTATTACTAAAATTTATATATTATATATTTTAACTTGATGACTGGAAGATTTTGTCGTTTATTATTCTCTTTTTAAGCAATCTGAAATAGCTTAACTGCAACTTAAGCATATTCTGTTGCTATCTTTATCTTACTCAACACTAGGGCATTTTGTTGAGCATTTGCTTATTTAATATTCTAACTTATAGGGAGAAACACATTATATACAAGATGTTTCTCCAGCGGAACAAATTCCACAATTTCGAATTGTGCAAGATTGACATTTTTAGTCAACTCCAATATTAAATTCATCGCTAAATTTTTGCAAATTAAGCCATCATAAGTGCATTCCAAACAGTTATTTAAAGTCTAATTACAGGGCTCACATATCCAATCTCCATTTGAATCTTAATGAGTAACAGGACAAAAGTCCAAGCAGTATTCTATTAAAGATTCTACAATTAGTTATCTTTCTTTACCTTCTTCGTTTATTTCTTATTTCTTAATTATTATTTTTAGAGATTCATTTGAGTCATCTCTTTTCCAGTTTTCAGTGAAGGAGTTGAGAGCATTGCTAACTTTTATGATAGAATTTTTTCTAAAAAACTAATTTTTCCTTCGAAAGAGGAAAATCGCTTTAAATTTTTTATTAATAAGGATTTTATTTCGAAGGTTTTAAGTTTCCTAACTGCTGATCAATTATTGGCTTCAAGAAGGATGGTTATATAAAGTTAAGGTGTGGTAAGAAAAAATTATGCTGATTTTTCTTCTACTTTGAGGAGGTAGTAATAAAACTCTTCTAAAAGCCAGCCAACGATTATTATATTATTTTATTTTGGCGTTTAATCACTAAAGTGTTAGTGATAAACACAAAAAACCAATATCGATTATTCAAGAAATATCAGCTGGAGACTTATGATTATTTAAAAAGGCTATGAAAAATAACCAACAACAGCAATAAAGTATAGGCATAATAATGTTTAAATATAATAAAGCTATTAAATTATATTTGAATTAGATAGCTATGATATATAATAGAATCATTATAAATATCTTAATCTAGACACTTTAAAATAAATTTCATTAAATATAATACAAAACTAAATTCCAGAAATGTAATTAAAGCTTTTTATCATATCATTCAAAATACTTGTATTTTAAGTTGATACCAAAATATATGGTTAAGGATAAAGATATGTCAATTATTAACATTAAAGGTTGCTTATCTTATTTTTATTGATTAATAGGTATATTTTACTCTTATTAAAGTATGAAATAATGATTTTAAATTATTTACTTGTATTAATTTCCTTTCCATGCTTTAGTAATAAATTCCTTTTTTATACTCTTTAATAAATAGAACCTTCTTTCTTTTTATATTTAAAGCTATAAAAGATTAAAGCATTCTTAATTAACTAACCTTAAGTTTTATTAGTTTAATATTTGACTAAGTTATATATAGGCTTTATTTCTAAAGTGTATGAAAGATATTTAAAAATGATTTAAATTAAATTGATAGTAGCTGCTTAAAATTAACTATCTGTTATTATACAATTAATCTGGACAAAGATTAACTACACTCATTACCTTTTAAATAGTAAAATTAAAATGAGAAAGTCTTAAAACTTAACCATTACTATATAAATAATTAATTAGGCTAATTTAAAAAGGTACATTTCTAACTTATCTAAGGTAAAGGAAAAGTTTATATTCTTTTTAATACTAAAAGTCTTTATAATTGTTTGTAGTAGCTATAATTTAAAAAGAAGTTAGTTTTAAAAAGGATTAAAATTCCTTTATCCCTATATTTATCATAAGCAAACTTAAATTTTTCTTAAAGCACTAACTAATGCTATTCAATAGTAAATTGCTATAAGAAATTCCCTAAACTTTTAGAAGACTAAATTTATTTGAAAATACCTAACGTAGGTTTCTTTAATAAAATATCTTTAAATTGTATATAACTAATTATATATAAAGCTTAGCTTATAAATTAAATAGAAAGTATCTTAATTAAAAGGTAGAAAAACTTCTAATTATCAATGTTTATATAAGTGTATTTAGAATGATTAAACTACATTTTCTAATAATTTAGTTATTTAGCTTATTTTACTATAATAATAATTAATAGGAATAGAAACATTTTTAACTGGGATTTTAAGGATTTAATAAAAGCAGGAATTCTTTAGTCTGATTTTTTTGAGTTATATTTTAATTTATTGATTTAGTATTTTATTTTCTATATAAACTAAAATATATAAAAGGGTATTACATATAATGCAACCATTAGCTATATTAAAAGATAAGAGATTAAGTCTCTTATGATTATACCATCCAGTTTTTAGATTATAAGATAGAATATTTATTTTTAAGATCTTAAGCATTTATATATTTTAATTTAAATTGCTTACACTCCTAAGTAATTAAACAATCATAGTAGAATATTTAAAAACATTCTATATTAACTTAAATTTTAACTGTAAATAGAAACTAATTTTTAAGTTTAGGATGTTTTTAAATTTTAAAATAATACTAATTTATAATGAAATCATTAGCCTCTTACAATTATAACTTATCTACATTTTTTAAGTTATCTAAAACTTGTTTATCATCTTTGAGTAATATTCCCTTATAGAATATTTACTATTTATTCTTTATTTTTCTTTTAGTATCTTTGTATTTTATTTCCTAATGAAGCCACTTTATTGAATATTCTTATCTTTATTAAAATTAGAGTATTTTGTTCTCTTTAACTTTAGACTAGATGTTGGATTGCTAAGCAAAACTAAAGCTATTTATTGCGAAACTTTTATAAACTTGATTATACTTTTTTATTTAAAAAGTGAAGCTAATAAATAAGTTAAATCATAGATATTTTAATTTTTATCTTAGAATAACTAGAAATTCCTTTAATTTAGTCATTATAGGTTGTTTTAACCCTTTATACTTATCATTTATTTAGTTAAGCTTTAAACTTAATTTCCTTATTATTAAGATTATAGTAATCAAGGTTTTACAGCTATAAATCTTGCTATATATTTTGCTAATTAACGTAGAATTTAGAAATTATTCTAGCCTTTAAAGGATATAGCAAAGAAATACTAATTCCTTATTTTATTTAAATATTAATTAGTTTAAATAGATAGCATCTCAAATAACCATACAGCTAAGTAAAATCAAAAGCTTAGCATTATTATACTTCAAGCAAGCTTGTACTCTTAAATTATTTCCATCAATTAGCAAATTTTGCTTTAAGATTGTAGATAAAGAACATTACTAGAATATAAAGCTTTTGTATAATTAATAGAAGCAGTACAATAACATTTTAGACTATTTAAAAGAGTTTAAAGTATTTTGCTAGAAGAAAAACTTTAGAGTTATATATAACTCAAACTAAAATTTCACTAGCTATGTAAACCCTTTACACTTAAATCAGCTCAAATAACTCAAAATTTGTTTAGTTCTACTAACAGGAAATAAATGAAGGAAGCAATTCTCTAGCTTAATTAACTAGAATTTATAAACTAAGAGTTCTATGCTAAGAAGCCTTTATTATTTAATAGGTAATAAAAATGAAATTAGCATAAATACATAGTTCTAGAAATTAATTGAATACATTTTAATCTATTAGAGATTATTCCACTAAACTTGCTAGCAATCCTTCTAAAGTTTATTGGAAAAGCTTGAAATTTGTAATAAGAAAAAACAATTAATTAAGTCTCTAATCTGACATTTTTTCTTCGATGTTTTCTATTATCTATTTTGGAATTATTTCTAGTTAATTCTTAAAAGAAGAAAACACTTAGGAGTTACAAATGGAGAAAATATTAAACTAATATAAGTCTAAAATAAGTATATTTGTTATATGCCAAACAATAAAAATTAACTATCGATGAACTTCAATAATGTCATAATTGCTATATGATTTATACATTTCTAAGAATAGAAGGAGAGAAATATCTATTAACCAAATTTAGAAATATAGCTATAATTTAAATTTATAAAGATGGGCTAACAGAAATTAATTGTTATGTTTAATTTAAATTAGTTTTAAAATCTAAAATATATCAAAAATTAAAATGAATGATTGAGCTGAATCTGTCTTTTTATTCTCTTTATTTAAGGGAACTGAGTATATAGAAAATCGTTTTCTTATGAATAATGAAAACCTTTTTCGAACTATCTAATCGCTTAAGTTAAATCAACTTAAGTTTGTATAAAGGATTAGACAAATGATGATAATGGATAGTACTAAACTCAGTTTAAATGAGCTTTCTGAAAAGTATGGAATTCCTCTGAGAATTCTTTCTGATATAATTAGGGACTAAGAAATCTTCACTTCCTAGATAGAAAATTCTGACAAAAAACTGGAAGCTTAGCTTATCTTACTAAAGAATTAAAATGAATCCTCAAAAGATTTACCTCATTAATAATTGAAGATAGAACCTGAAGAGTTTAGTCAAGGAACCAAAAAAAGGCATAATGAATCTGTAAGAAATATTTTGACAATTAGTAAAAATTCTGAACCTTCTGAAAATGAACAGTAAGAGTAAAACAAACTATTACCATTTACTTGCAGTACATTCAATGATCAAGAGACTCCTTAAGACGAAAATTAAAATTCACAGAAAAAGAAGCAAATTAAGGTTCAAAGTCATAATAAATTGAATAAAATTTAACAAAGCTTTGATAAAAACCATAATGGGGACTATATATGCAAATAATGCTAAAAGATATATACTCAATAACGACTGTCAGCTCTAAAGAATAAGCAAGTCATGTATAATCATATTTACAAAAGGCACAGCTAGAAACTTAAATGTGATCAGTGTAATTTGACTTTTAAGAAGCTTAAAATTCTCAATAAGCACTATAGCAATGTTCACCCTTAGGAATGAACAAAATTTTACTTAATTGCAATATATTTTTAGTTTTTTATCTTTTTTAATTCCTTTATTGCTCTTCTCTTTTCTCCTTCAGTCACCTAGATAGAAAATTGATTTTTCAACCCTTAAACTTATTTTGGGTTTATTTTCTAATCTTATATCTTTAATTTTATTTTAAGCACTCTTTTCTTTTTCATATAAGTCTATTCAATCCATATCTAAAAATAAGCTTTACACAAACTAGAAGTTTAATTAAACTTTCTAAGGAATCAAAAGTGGATTGTAAATAATTAGAGTAGATAAAAGGCTTGTTATAAGGTTTATTCAAATGATAGAATATTTCTTTATACTAGATAGGAAGTTTTCTAAATTAAAGCAATAACGAAAATAAAACATAAAGGATTGATACTTTTATAATACTCGCTGTTAAACAAATATTAATAGTTAGATGGAATTAACAAGAGTATTCTGCCTCTTAAAAAATAAAATTTTTTATAGCTTTTAATTATTCTAGAATCCTTGTATAATTACAGTTTGCTTTAAAAAAATAAAGCACTTAAAAGTTAAGAAAAGCTTCCCTTGGACACATAACTCACTCTTTCAATAATTACCTACTTTTAATATCTAATTTCCTTTTACCTTTTTAAGCATTTTTTATATCTCTTAGTAATTAATTGGGCAGAGATATAGAACTATTAACTTTATTTGTTTAGGGAAATAAAAATAATTGTAGCTTAATAAATTAAATAATTTAAACTGAAGCTTTAATATAAATTAATAAATACAACTAAGGGATCACTGTTTATTAATTAAAATAATAAAGCTATAACTTTAGCTGTGTTAGTTTGGTATATGAAATTCGGTTCCTTTGTAGTAAGAAAATAAAAATTAAGAAAAGATAAATTTATAGAAAATAAAATCAAAAATCTAGGATAACTAGCATTAGTAAAATTTAGATAATAGGAAATTAAATTAAGCTTTTTACCTTAAATTAAATCTTAAAAATAATAAAAAATTGAAATAATAGAAAAAGCTTTATATATAGCAATTTCAGTATAATATATATTAATAATAGTTATGTTTTTAACTCTAGATGAGTATATAATTTAGTTTTTTTCATATGTACTAATATACTAATAGTTTCTTAGGAATTTTAATTATTATTTAAAATCTACAAATTCTTAGGTAAAATGAAAGCTAATTTAATGTTTATCATTTCTAAAGTCAAAATAACTATCTAAAATAAAAAGAATTCTATCTTAATTTTTACTTTTAGTTTGATTTCTAAAGTTATTTTTTAAATTCTTTATACTATTAGCTTTTATCCAAAAGCTAATAGTATATGATATTTTATTTCATTTTAATTAGATCTTATAAATTAAGAATGCAATATTTATCATCTATTTATGGATTAAATTAAAGGCTTTAGTTTTATTTTTATCTTTTAAGAACAAAATTAAAAAATCTAAACAACTTGAAAAAAAAATTTGGAAATGAACAAAGAACAAAATTTTTGAATTAAATACCTTCATAAATAAAAAAGTTAAATACATATAAGAGAATTACAAGTAGATATTTTTATCAAGTTAGCTATTTTTTATTTCCACAACCAAATTAAAATTAATTTTCCTAATTTAAAGTTGAATTTATAGAAAATTCCTGTCTATCAATTAACTAAATTATTTTAAAGATTTAAATGAATTTTTCAAAATTAGATTATCTAAGAAAAAAGTTTAGATTGTTTTATAAACTTAATTATTTTTTTAGCAAGCTCAAAACTAAGAAGCATAGAATCAATTTACAATCTAATTAGCTTTTAGTTTTATATAATAACCAATTAAATAATCAATTGTATTGATTTAACATCGACCTCAAGGGAAATAAAATAATTATATGGTTATATTTTACCTAATTTTTTCTTAAAGATTTAGAATAAATTTGATTATTTATTTTATTAGCGTAAAATAATTAATAACTTTAGAGAAAAATGTTTGTTGTAAACTACAAGAATTGTATAAAGCTTCTCCTAATTTAAATTATTTGTTTTTACTCTCTCATATTACTATTATTTTTAATTTTACTCTTTTCTACCTTTCTATTCTTCTTTTTTATAATTTATTATATATGGAGATAATTTTAATCTTTTTACTTCTATGGAATGAATTTTTAAAACTGCTAAGTAGATAAAAATTCTATCAAATTTAAATTTTTATTTTATTATATTTTTGTCTCTAATTATTTATTTTACTTTTTTCACTTCTATTCCTTCTCAACTAAATAATCCTCTTTTTTCTCTTCTATATAAAAAATAAATTATATTTGAAAGAACCTAATATTTTAAATTTATCCTATGCAAAATTATAATTAATCAACTACCTTGAATTTGATAATTGCAATGTAGCTTAACTTTCCAAGTGTAGAGTTGATTCATTATTTATTTTTCTGTTTTATTTTTATTTATATTTTCCTAAATATTTTAACTATTTTTATCAGTCTTTTTATCATTTTAGTTAAAATACTCAAGGATTTATATAATTTTCTAATTTTTCTTTTTCTTTAACTCTTTAGTTGATTTCTTAACATTACTATATCATGCTAAAAAGCCAAATTTGTAATGATACTTTATAAATTTAAATTTAAATTTTTGGTGCTCTTGGAGGTATTTAAACCTCTTTACCGTGCCTCTTGATTTCTCTAGAGGTAAATATAAATTTTGGATATCTTTACAAGTATTCTCCTTGCCATCTAAGTGGTCTTTAATTATTTTTTCGCCTAGATAATTCTGGATATCTTTTTTTTGAAAAAATTTCAAATCTTATTACAATATAATCCTTCTATTTATAGTTTTAGTTGTTGTTGCCACTACTTTTTGTTCAACAACTTCTTTTACTAGTTTCATTATTCTTATTCTTATTTAAAATTTTCTAACATCTTTTCTACAGATGATTTTGAGTTTTGAAGTAGTAATATCTTTTCTTTTCTCGTTTAGTTTTAAATCTTGAGTTTTTTCACCTTCAATTATCATTGAATAATTATCTTATTCTCTCAGTTTCATTTAATGCTGTAATTTTTGCTAATTATCTTCTATTTTTTCTATCTTGTTATCCAGCTGTTTCTGCTTCTATTATTTGTTTTTTGATTAGTTGTTCTAGTTTTTTTAAATATTTCTCTCTTAAGTATGAGTCTCGATTCTATTTCGTCGGCATTTGCAAGTTTTTCCATCAATATCTTATTATATTTCTCGACCTCTTCCTGGAGATTAATCACCACTTTTATTAGCAAATCATAGCTTATTTACTGTTTTTTGGTTTAATTTGAGAATTCCAAGTTCATTATATATTTATCTATTTTCTAGACTTCTCTTCAGAGGTGGGAAACCTTTTTGGTGCCTAATTCCTAATACAAACCTATCTAGGATGTTGTTAACCTCGATTTTCTTGTAATCCCGAAAAATTCTGGCTTAATCCCTGAAATATTTTAATTGAGACTTAATTACTAAATTCATTGCTATTTTGCTTTTGATTTTAATTAATTACAACAAATTAGATCAAACAAAGGACTTACTTCTGGTATTTAATAAATAAAGGAGATATGTTACTTTCAGGTTTATAGTTATTAAAACTAAATAACTATGAAAAGAATATTATTGCTAGTTTAAGATTCAATTTATCTAATTAATATTAGCTTTTAGTTTTTTCTTATTTGGAATATTTTTTTAGTTTGGATAGCTAGAAAATTCACATTTTGACTTAATAAAATTAGATTTGCATGGATTATATTTGATCAGCTAAGCTTAATCATAAAGCTTAAAGAGTATTTTATAATTTAAATAGGTATTTTTAGTTTATTTATAACTAAAATTTTATGTTTGTACTATGGTTATTTTACCAGATAGAATGATATGAAAAGTAATAATTATCAAATAGCTTTGCATTTAGAATAATCTCTATCTAATTATTTTTAAATATTATTAGTAGTTTATCTAATTAAAATTTTCTAAAATTAAGAAAGTTTATATGAAACTTGTTGAAGTTAAGGAGTGAAGCTTAAAATACGAATTTGTGCTATATTTAAGTAAGATTTCAGGTAGTAATTTCTTTTAGTAGGCTAGAAGAAAATAAAGAATCTATCAGAGTAAAAATTACTTAAAGATAAAATTGATAATTTCATTGATTTTATTTCGAATTTTCAATAACTAGATTTTTAAAGATTTAATAAATCAATTAAGAATCTAAATGCTTTGATTTGCGTAAATTTAAATTTACTCATAAATATGTTTAAGATAAAGAAAAATAAAAATAATGCTTAATTGGAAATTAATTTAATATATGAGATATTTTCTTTGAAATTATGTTTAAATAGAAGAGAGATATCACACTAATATCTTTATTTTTTTTATTTATTACTTGGATTTAAACAAGTTATTAAAGGTTAATCTTGTAGATGCATTTTTCTTAATCTTATGATTTAGTATTTTCATAATATCTTATCTACTTATTAGAAAAGAAATAACAATATAACAATCCTTCTTTCTATAACTAATTAAGCTTTAAGTATTTAGTTAGTAGTCTTGCATTTATTTTATTTTTCATGTAAAAATTCTTTATATTATTTTATAGAAAATAATTAATTAATTATAAACTAAATGTATAAAAGAGTTTAACATTCTCTGGGATTTCAACCAGGTATACTTACTGCCATTTTCTTAACGAGGATGGATACCACGACCTTCTTGATTAAGTTGTAGGTAACCACTTTTGCTTCTCAGTATATCCAGCAAATATCTTTCTCTTATAAATTCCATTTGATGTAATTCAGAGTTTGTTAATTTAAGTTCATGTTCTGTTTTGTTCTTTTTCGTTCAGTTTTTTTTCAGGTTATGCATTTCCTTAATAAA
Source organism: Loxodes magnus (assembly GCA_946699065.1). Taxonomy (NCBI): domain Eukaryota; phylum Ciliophora; class Karyorelictea; order Loxodida; family Loxodidae; genus Loxodes; species Loxodes magnus. The sequence goes on along the minus strand of CAMPDV010000340.1, from coordinate 227,129 downwards.
TGAAATCTTAATTTGTAGTATCAACATTGTTTAAGTTCTTATCTTGATTAATTTTTTATAAATATCTTGTTTTCTATCTTTTCTAATCTTTTTATTATATTCTGATCTTAAATTTCGATTTATGAGATTTCTTCTTTTTTATTTATTTAAGTTGGAGTTTTTTCTAATTCCATTATTTGATTATTTGGTAAGTTTGATTAAGATTATCTTCCTAATTATTCTTCTGTTATTAATTGATTTTATATTAGTTATTTTCTTAAGATTGTTAATTCATTATCCTGAAAATCAATATTACTCATAAGTTCTCTTATTTATATGCTTTGGTTATATATGATTTCTTCATATCTGGAAATTTATTTTTTCATTTTTTTGACTTAATTTTAGAGTTTTTAATATGGGTTATTTATTTATTCTTCTATTTATTATATTCCAACCATCACTTTACCTTTGGAAGAAGAACTAGATTCTGATGTAGTCATCCACTTTTATTTTTCTTTGCCCGCCTTTCTTTTGGCTTTGTTATTTTAGTTTCTAGAAAGGCGAATCGACTATTCCGTTTTTACCGCGTAATTTTCCATTTTTAATTTTTTATAGAAAATAATAAAATAGATGCTTGATAAAGTTTAAAAAATAGCAAAAAGGTAGTGCATAGCATAAAACTTATAAAGTATCCTAGCTTTAAAAATAAAAAATAGCTAAAAATAATTATAATTAGCTTTATCCTTAATTATCAAAATCATACTATTATTTACTATTTCTAGTTACTAACTTTTCTAAATTATCTATTTAGCTATTTTAAATGTCATAGACATAACAATTAAAAATATCGAGGGCAATATTCAGAAAATATATAAATTCAAAGAGTTAAAAGGTTTGTAAAAGAATTTGAATAAAGTAAAAGAGTTGCTTTATATAGATAAAGTATAAATTAAAATTAAAAAGTTAAAATATAAGCCTCAGTAGCTCAATAGGTTAGAGCGTTTGGCTGTTAACCAAAAGGTCGGTGGTTCAAGTCCACCCGGTGGCGTTTTTTGTTCAAATTTGACTTAAAGAAATTCTAAAAACATTTAAATAATCGCATTTCAAATAAATTAAAAAATGGAAGGATTCAAAAGAGGTTTCTATACCACCTCCAAAAAGTTGCAGAGGAAACCTGAATCCAATCTTGGATAGTCTTCTTACCCTTAACCCTAACCTTTTTCTTAATTCTAACAACCTGAAGAGGAACAGAAATAAGCTCAGAAGACAACACATGAGATAATTCCAACCTCAGAAGAGAAGCCCAGAAAGCAGATGAAGTCTGCTCTGCACCAGGAGGTCTCAAAGTTCAATCCTTATGGCCAGATGAGCATGGAACAGCTCATCAAAGTGGTACTAAACCTCCAGGAAGAGGTTAGGAAACTGAGAAAGGACAATGAGAAACTGATGGAAAATTCAACATAGCGGAAGGAATAGAATCCAGACTTATGTCCTAGAAAGAGAACTAAGCGCTTTCTGAAACATATCTTAAGACCAGAGTAGCTAATCCTAAAATTAGCTTCAGAAACAATCTGATATGAGTATTAGATTGGAAATACTAGAAAAGAAATTAGATGAACAAAGGGAGATCCCAATTATGATTGAAGAGACCAATAGGAAGACTAAGGTTAAACTCCAAAAAGTAGTGAAGAAATGTTACTACTGCAATTCGACAGAACACTTATGAAAACGCGGTAAGGAATTCCAAAATTTCAAGACGTAGTACTAGAATAAATAAAGAACCATACAAGCATATTAGAGGAAGAAAAAACAAATGTAGTAGAGACAAATAAGAGAAATATTATACTTAAATGAATAAGGATACATTTATAAGAGAAAATTTAATTAGAAATAAGACTAGATCCGGAAATGACAAGAGTAATTGGAGGAGAGAAGAGTAGAGAGGAGTAGAGACATCTAAAACTTTATTTTTAATACTGCAGCAATCTGGTATCCAGCATGAAGAGATGAAAATCCTCGAAAATTGCTAAACTTAATTTATCCTATTATTATAATCACATTTCATAATTTTATTCAAATTTGTAAAAATAAGTTTCATGTTTTTTTTGTATAATACTAGGTAGTTTTATTTTACAAAACTAATAAAAAGGAATAAATTTATGAGATATCTTGCTAAATTTACAAATAGTGGATTAGAGTACAAAAAACTTTATTTTTTATGACTATAAAATGATTTAAATTATAATAAGATAATCATCATATTAAGGTTAGCTATAAAGAAATAAAGATATATATCATGAAGGCTTTAAATTTGAAAGTTAATATTTATAAAGCCTCTAATATTATCACAAAAAATAAGAATTACTTAGTCTACTAAAGAAAAAGCCTTACAATATTCTATATTATATAAACTTAAAATATCTAAATAAAATTTTGCCTTATTAATTTTAAACTTACGATTCACTTAAACATATTCAAATTAGAATTTCTTTAATCTATAGCTCTATAGTTATTTTTTAGTTCTAATATAATTTCCGTATAAATAAAGATTTAACTATAACCTTATTATTTTACATCTTAAACTTAAATTAAAATTTATAGATATTTATTTAATAAATAGTTATTCTAAAAATTAAAATATATATAAGCTATATATAATTTACTCTTATATTAATTAAAAGTTATATCTCTAACTAATGTTCTTTAGTGCATAGACAATCATAGTTAAAAAATTATGTAATTTTGATTATTTTAGGTATTTTATCTTACTATCTAATAGAATATTTTGCTCATCAGGTTAAACTAAAATTCTAAATATTTTCCTTGCATTTGAGTTGTCTGGCAATTAGAATAGATTTTAATTGACTTTGATAAGATCAGAAATATTAAATTTTATTTAGTAATTATAAAATAAAAAATGCTTAAAAGGTTATTTTTAGTTATAATTTATAAATATAGATGCTTTAAAAGGATTATAATAAATGGATTGTTGCTTTATTTATATTGCTAGATGTTTAAATATTTTTTAGTTATTGTCTTATAATTTACGAATAAAAAGTTTCTCATTTTTACTTTTTCTCTTTTTATTTTTCTTTCATAAAATAACTGATATTTAGGTAGCATACTTAGATTTAATTATTGTCCTCTGTATCTTTTCAGTGAATAATATATTTAAAGAAATAAAAAGCTTTGAGGTATAAGTATTTGCTTTTATCTTTCTTAAGGAAATCATTTAGATAGAACTCCAATATCTATATTTTAAAACTTAAATTTCTCTTTTTTCTTCCGTTAAAAATAAATATTTTAAGATCTTAAACTTATCAACTTTAGTCTATAGCTTTATTTAAGCAACAAATCATAATATAAAAATGTAACAATTAACTCTAAAAGATATTAGTTTGATAACTATATTATAGTAAAATAAGAAGATAGAATATTAAATAGAACTGTATCTAATTTAAGTTTAATAGCTTTATTAATTTATATATTAAATTAGTAGTTGGAGAATTGCTTAATTAGCTTTGCTTATAGTTATTTCTTTAATAACTTAGTAATTAGTTAGAAGATATGTAACAGGCTTATCTCTAGTTGCTTATATTTATCTATTTTCTATCATGAAAGAAACTAAATACTTTTAGTAAAATGGGATGTATAAAGAAAGTTAAATGAGAAATTGCTAAGTGACTAGTTTTAAAGTGCTTATCTTATCTAGTTATTAGAATAAATAACAAGATACAGGAATAACAATCTAAGTACAGGGTAATAAATAAACATTTGACTTACAAATTAACCTAATTTGCATAATATTTTAAGAGAAAACTGGTATAATACTTAGTAGAAATAATTGAAGCTTTACAAAAAGAATCTAGAATAACTTTACTAAAGCAAAAGGTTTACATTAAATCAAATAGATAAATCTTAAGAAAATCTAAATAAATAAAATAGCTTAAATAGATATCTTAACTATAACTTAAGTATATTTAGAATTTAAGCTTTCCTTAGTAATTATGCTTGTAAGGGCATTTCAAGTTATACTTCAAAAAGCAGAAATAAAATTATCAAATTAATATTTTAATATGATTCTCGAACATGAACTTTTTAAAATATCTAAGAAAGTGATAGTTAAGTTTATAAATGAGAGTATTTTATAAACAACGTATTTTAAAAACATGGCTATAAATAAAATTCCTGAATTGTAATATATCATTAAATCTTAGTAGAAGTTCAAATTAAATTCAAATATAAAATTGATTAAAAACTATTTAAATAAATTAAGGAAAAACAAAAAAGATAAAAACATTTAATAAGAAAAATTGAATAATAAGAGTATAGGCATCTATTTTAAAACCTCTTTGTATAATAAAGAATTGCTTCTAGATAATCAATTTCTTAAATAATAACCAAAAATAGTAACTCGCAAATTGAATTTCTTAGTTTTTAGATTTGATCATTTGAATAAGAATAATCGCTTTTGAGCTTTGATTATAAACTTATGATTAGAAGGAAATATATATAATAGATTATTTTAATTATCTAATTAAGATTATAAAAATAAAGCAATATTATGATAACTTAAAATCTTTCAAAGATACACCATTTGAAAATGAAAAAAATAGATTAATTAGTTCCTTAATAATATGTACTTATTTTGTATTTTTGATTAAGTTTAGAGCTTTACTATTTATTTATTTTTGTCTTAAACTAATTTTGTTAGATGAAATATGGTCTTATATTTACAGCATGACTAATCTTTTAGAAAATGGGTAAGTTCATATTATTTATCAAATTAAATTTAAGATTAATTATAAAGTATTGATGTATGAATATTTTTCGTATTAATTAATTAAAGCAAGTTTAAAATAAAGAAGCTTAGATTTACATGCCTTATATACAATGAACTATACCAGCAAGCTCTTATAGTCAAAAAAATGTATTTAACAATATTTTAAGCATTTGTCAAATCAATTATGTATTTATTATATATAAATAAATAGGGAGGAGTAATCCTCCAACTGAAACTTACTTAAACTCTGGTACCAGGAAGTACCCCAAAGGTGAAGAACCAGCCAAGAGAAGAAAAGACAAGATCGAAGAGGCATCAAGTAGCATTAACGATGAAAGATGCCAGATACTAAATCTCTTAGGGTAGCATTCCTATCACGGCCCTATAGAAGACAAATTCACAAGGGAATGTTAGCATTGTGGAAAGACTTCAGCTAGAATTTTTTTAAGTTTTCTTAATTCAGATTTAAAAATTAGTAGGAGTTAATTTATAAATGGAAGTGGTAGTTAAGGAAACTCTTTACATCTAGCTAAAACTACCCTATATCTAGGTTCTGCTTCATTTTAAGATATGCCTACCTAATAAGGTGTAATTTACGCCATTTAATCGAACTTATCAGTTTATAGAACTTTTTTTATCAAAAGCAGCTCTAAATTTATAGTTCAATAATCTACATGGAAGGTTCATAAATGTACTGGAAGAATGTATGTTAGTTGATTTCATCATTAATGCAATAGTTTTTAAAGAAAGCTTCATAAGCTTAAACCACACATCAATTACTAATGGTATCATAGCTAAACCTACAGTTCTGTAATTTATTCTTTAAACTCTTAGATCAACACTTCTAATAATGTCTGTTCGCATTAATAAGCTAAGATAGGTTCGTGTTTTTCTATTATAAACGATGACTTGAGATATAATTACTTGATTAAAGACAGTAAGTTCGAAGATAATATAGCATTTTAAACGGTGGTGCAGGATTCTGTCAAAATGCTAACATAACCTTCTAAAATGACTTGTTTCAAAATAACCAAGCAAAAGGAGTTGGAAGTCAAATTTCTAAGGGAGGAGCATTAAAAATAGCATGTGATAAAGATTTACATTGTGACTACTACTTCTAAGATAATTCTTTCTTTAATAATTAAGTAATAAACTAAATAAGCGAAGACAGGGCTATTTCATTCTAAGGAATAATTCCTACATTTATGCCTGAATTAGATAGCATTTTAGTTTAGAAATGAATTACCTAGGAATTTCGATTTCCATATTGCTCATAGTAATTTACTTCGAATCAGGAGAAAGTTATAAATTAATAGATTTAACCTTATTTGTGCTGCTGATAGTGATAAACGGGTATTTCTTAGTAGTATGGTTTCATTATATCTTCACAGAATACGGATACTAGACATTTACCAATTCTATGAGATTTTACTTTCGTATATGTAACTTTAAGAAATTCATAAAGTTGAATGGGATAGTTACTAAATGGGAAAAGAAAGAGAGATAATAAACTAAGAAGAATCAAGGATCACTTAACAAGCTTAGGAAAAAGATAAGCAAAGTATTATTTCATAATAAGAAGATAAAAACAATAAGAAGCAAACTAAGAGTTATAATGATTTAGATTAAGAGAACAAACATAGTAATAAACTAAAGTTAGTATTCTAGCAACAAGATATTATTCAAATGATCAAGCAATTAGAAGAAATTCTCTTATATGGAACTAACTTAAAGAAGCTGTATTAATAAGCAGCTTATAATCGTTTTCTCTCTTAATAAGAATACTGAAATTACAGGATTTCGTCAATTTAATCTAACTGATGAAATTTCAAAGAAGCTCCAATCACATTCATAAAAAACGAAATGATTTAGGGAAAACATAGAGAGTCAATAAAAAAAGTAAACTTAAATCAAAGCTCGGAAAAACACTCTAATATAACAAAGAAAGAAAGTATACTGATATTAGAGGAAATAGCTGACTATTAATAAATAGAAAAATAAGCTACAAAGCAACAATATAAGATAAAGAGCCAGCTATCTTATACTAAGACAGCAAAGAAATTATTTAGAGATAACATTTAAATCTAAAATAAAAAATCTAAACCACTAAGTTAACTTAATAAACAAAGTGACCGCATGCTAAGTCAGCATTTTAAGATCCTTATGAAGGGTAAAAAAGTGATTATAGTCTGAGAAATACAGTCTAAAGTTTCTCATATTATGAAGATGGAGATTAAAGCGATTTGATATCTACATTTAGAGATGAAGAAAAAAGACTGAGAATTTTAGTGCAAAAAATAAAAGCAAGTATTGAAATGTTTATTATTAACCTAATACATAAATTCATTTAATTATAACTTAAAACCATCTTAATCCTTAATAAATCTATTTAGTAAGTTATTGACATTAATAATAATTTAAATACCTTCAATTATTTTAAAATGTTTGAACTTATTGATATATAAAGGCTTCGATAGTCAAATTCAAGTACTTTAAGAATTAAAATCGACAAGTAAGTATATTCTAATAAACTCATTTTATTTTCATTATCTATTAATAATTGTCTGGTAGTTTATACATTAAGGTAGTGTAAAGATATTTTATAAAATAGATAAAAGGGAGCTCCTGAAAATTATGGAGTTTTCTCTAATATCTATTACATTAACAATAATAACTTTAATCAATACAAATAAAAATAGACAAAGGTTTTAAAGTATTTGGCTATGACTCTTTTAATCCTAAAATTTACTTTAATATTCAAAAAGAAATCCTTTTTTGGTTTATATTGGAACTGGATAAAATTAGTCTAATTAGTTAATTTTAGTTTAAGTTGACAAGAGACTTAATTGTATCAGTTTCTATAATTTTTAATAGTTTTTACTATTTCATAAGCTAGTGGTATATATAATGTTTAATTATTACTTGGAAGGTTAATAAACAAATGCTTTAAAGTGCTTTGATTTCAATTATTAACTAAAAATTAAGGATAAATGTATATGAAAGCTTGCTAGTATTTAAAATTGAAAAATTTGCTTCAAATAAATCTAAAATATTTATAAGCTTTATACAAAAAAAAAGGCTTCTTAATTCAGAAAAATTAAAGAGTTTGAATATTTTATTACACATGCTTAAGATAATCTTCGAATAAAATCAAGCTCAAAATATTTTCTAAATGGTTTAGTATTAATAAACTAACTATAAGCTTTGTAGATCTTTTATACTAAATTTTTGCTTTTAACTGAAAATGTAGTTATTATTTGCATGCTTCAAGTTGTATGAAAATCAAGCATATGAAGTTAGTGGCTGACAGATATAGTGAAAGTAAATTTATTTAAACTTAGTTTATAAACTAATTTGATGACTCTTATTGCAATAAATGCAATAATTTAGATTCTTAAGGTAAAGCTAATAATCTACATCTAAGTCAGAGCAATCTAAAAATAGCTTTTATTCAAGTTGAGAATATTTATATTAGCTGTATTTATCTAAAGTTGATCTAATGACATTAATAAGCTTTTTTTTTGCTTTGATAAGCTTATCGTTCCTTTTTTAAATTAAGACTACATTAGTTTGATGTATACTAACTACTAATTATAATATAAGTTAAGCATACTGATTGCTATCTTTATTTCTCAGAATTTATCTTTATTCTTTAAATAATACAAAGCTTCATCTATATAGTTGATAGTGTATCAGTAACTACAAATATAGAATATGCTTAATTAAAAAAAGTAAAAGGGATATGACTTATTAGTCCAGTTAGATAACCAGAGACTTCGTAATTTATAAGATATTAAATAATTGAGGCATCAGTGAATTAATAGATAAACTGATCCTGCTAAATGTATTAATGCAAATCTTTATAGTATAAGTTAAAAAATCTAGGCTAGTGCTCAGTAATTTTGATATTAGAAAAGTTTCACTTAAGAAATGAATTATTTGAACGTTAAATTAGAACATTCAATCAAATTACCTTAAAGCATTTGAAGCAAAATAGATACTTTTGCTTCAAATAATAAAATAAAAAGAATTTAGTTAAACAAATATAAATCGTTAATAAATTAATCTTTCTAGTATAGTAATTAAGTATGTTCAAGCTTTAACGAAGGAGTAAATTATAAATGCTCGCATACTGTTTATTGGGAAATAATTTAGAGAAAAAGATATTAACAGATAGGCTAATTTTATATTCCAAAAGATTCTATAAATTTTTGAAACTAATGAGAGAAACTTAATGCTATTTGATAAAAGTATTTAACTATAATAACTAACTAAAAAGATAGCTAGACATTCTTAATTTTAGTTATAAGGATCTTAATGCATTAATTTTGCATATTTTATTTATTTTTCCAACAAACTTTCTTAGTCTAACTTGCTAGGAATAAGAATTTTTGTATACTATAACATCTTTTATTAATGGATTCTGATTTCATACTTATCAAATAGTTTTTTATTTAGCTATTATACTTTAGATCAATAAATAAACTTGATGAAATGAAGAAATAAAGAGACTACTAAGTAAATTAAAAAAAGTATTTGGTGCTTATTTTTTAGAAGGTTAATAGAATTGAAGATAGGCAGAATATGATAGATCAATGAAAATAAGAAAAGATAAACTTTGATTTCTTTTAAACTAAAATTAAAGTGACTAGGAATAAATTTAAATGCTAGTAAGAGGGTTTTAACTTGGATGCTATTTAATTCTATATAGCCTTTATTAATTGGTTTAACCCTAAACTATTTAAATAGCAATAAATTTTTATAATTTAACTTTTGCTATTCCTCAATCCAGGAAAACTTTGCTGATGGAGATATCAAAGCTAAAATATTCTGTAATATCTTCCAACTTTTAAAATAAAACAAGTTACTTAGAGCAGACTAGAATTTGGTCTAAAAATTTCAATTTACGGAGACTCACATATATGTAGAGCTACAGTTGACTAAAAATTATTAACAAAGAGAATATTAAATCAAGATAATAAGCTACAAGAAAAGATAGTTCAATAAGCCAATCTGGAAAGTTGATAAAGTAAAAGATAAAACAACATAATATGAAATCCATTAATTAGGAAAAAATATACTTAGATAAAAAGAATTTATAGAAAAACAAACTCCAGATTTTTGTTAATTAAAGGCAAAGAAATTATTGCTAAGTTTTATTATAGACATTTATAAAATTTAAGCGAAAATATACTGTTTTTTTATCCAACCGAATATAATGATAATTTAAATCACTTTTCTATTATTATATATTATTATTAAATAGTTGTTCGAAGTTGAGCAACAAGGTCATCTTCATCAGAAGTTGGGGAAGTTAAGTACCCATAATTGACACATGTCGTCCTCTGCTTTGGTAATGCAATGAGACACAATCCTGCCATGTCCTTGGACCTCCAACAAGTATTAAAGATTACGAGTATTCTAAAATTATATCAGTATTGAACATTTTTATCAGTACTGAATAATTATACCAGTATTGAACAAGGTTTATCAGTATCTGATAATTTTATCAATAACAAACATTCTTGTCAGTATGAAACATTTTTTTAAAGAGCTACGCACCAATGAGAGTGCTACGCGCTCTATAATCAAATTTATTTATTTATTAATTATTTATATATGCTTGTAATTTAGTAGAATATGCATAAATTTGAAAGGCTTTCAAATAAAAACAATTATAGTACTTATAAATAAAATTAGCTTATCTAAATAACTTATTAGTTATAGAGATAAGAAAGTTAGTTATTTATGCATTTTAGATCAACAAGAATAATAGAGCAAAAGGAATAATTGATACTTCTTAAATTAGTAATCTCCTTAACTTCTGTGTGAATATAGACAAAATATTTTAAATTAATTACCTATAAAAATGAATAGTACTTAGATAAAATCCTTGGTTTGATTTTATGGCTATTAAAATTAAAAAAAGTAAGAAAAGCTAATTTCTATTTTATTTGTATATTTACACAGTTAAATATGAATAGATATAAAATTGTTTATTAGAGGTATAAATATCTAGATTTAGAAATATATTGTTGATATTGGAAAAATAATTATCATATATAATATAATCTAGATGCATATAGAGCAAGCATAATTGATAAAAAAGAAATTATGCATATCGAAATTAAAGAAAAAATATGCTTTATTTATTAATAAATCTTAAAGCTAATAAAAAATTGCTAAATGTAGAAAGGTGAAAAAAGAATGGGAATAAATAAGAGAGAACTGTAATAATAAATTTAAAAATGAAGCTCATTTATTAATACCTTTCATTTAGATAGAGCTTTTAGAAATTTTAAGCTATTAAAAATATTAAGCATTAAATTAAATTTCTAGAGATTTATTTCGTAAAAGCTTTAAACTTCATTTGCTTATTTCATTACTTAAGAAGTTTAAGACCTAATATATAATTGAAATTAGTTAATGAAAATCTGACTTATACTGCTGGTAATATGACAAGTCTCTGAATATTTCAAGTGTAGAGATAAAAATTTAAATGATAAAATAGTCCAAAATAGAAGAGAAAAGCAAGAATATTTAACATTTTATGATATATAAATCTAAAGATAATATGAAGGCTATATTAATAATCAAATACTTATACTTTCCCATATAAAATAAGCATATATTTAAAATCCTAAATTTAGTAAATAAAGAGAATAGAAAGAATATTTATAGACATCTATACATTGCTAAATAAGTTTAAGAAAGAGAATAAACTGAACTAGAGTAAAACTTTATTTTAAAAGAAAAAAGAAAAAATAAAGAGAAAAATGATGAAAAAATGAAAAAAGTATTTGAAGAATTGAGATATATAATAGTAACCTTTTTCTATGTTTTTTTCAATTAAAATTTTTTTATTTATTAATATCTAATGGAGCTTTAAGATATAGAAGTAAAGTTATTTAGAAAATCGTAAAGAAGAAAATATTAGAAAGTCAAATTAATAATATTATCCTATATTTTGATGATATATAAAATTAATAATCTTCATAATTTCCTTTGCATAAAAAGTAAATTAAAAATTGAAAGTTAGATATTATTTTCAATTTTTTTTCTTTGTTTTTTAACTTTAATGCTTGTAAAAATTTCTAAAATAAACTTTAAGTATGCATGAAGATTAACAAGTGTTTAGTAGGTGAATGAAGGATTAGAAATTACCAAGTGAAATATTATAAAAGTTTTTAGAAATACAAAAGTTACCAAAACTAAATATTAGATAATTTACCTTTAAGCTTTATTAAACATAACCTTAGATTAAACAAAAATAAATAGGTAAATATAATAAATTTATTTATATCTTTAGCTAAAATTACGACTAACGTTTGGTGGCATTTCTTTAAAATTCATAATTTTTAATTTTTCAATAAGGAAACTTTTTAAAAACTTAACAATTAAAATGTTTATTTATAATCTATAAGCATAATAAATATCAAACTTTAAATGAGTGCTTGAGCTCTGTCAAGATAATTAGTGTTATTCTAATTTTTTTGTTTAAATTAAAATTTTTATACAATCATTTAATATTCTCGTGCTATGTAGTTGCTTTACAAGTATCTACATTAGATTATAAAGATAAATAAAACTTGAAGAAATAAAAAGGATAAAATGCAGGCAATTAAAGTAATTAAATAAAGAATAATACCATAGAAACATTTCTAGCCAGATACTAATAATTCTAATTAGTCATATTTTAAATCTTAGTCTATGATATTTAAACATATATGACTTTCAGTTTCTTTTGATATTTTTAAATAGATAAATATTAATTTTCCTTTATCATTTATAATCTTTCGATTGAATAAGATATGAGAAATGGGAAAAAATAAAAATAATAATAGAAATCTTGATCGTTCATAGAATCAGTATGAAAATGCAAACAATTTATCAATCTATATTGGTGTATTAATTAGTAATTATATGATTTTATACAGCTTCTATTTTTAATTTAGATTGTAAGATATCAAATATATCCTAAGAAATAAGATGTGCATAACTCCTTAAAATACATATACTAACTTGAATAAATATTTCAGAAGAAAGCTACAAATTTATTCAAGCTTAGCTCCACTTAAAAACTTTCGTTAGATCTTTGTTATCGTAAAATATTAAAAATCCTTAATGTTTGTATGAGAACTAAATAAAGTTCATCATAAGAATGTAAATATATTTGCAGATATAATTGATGACTTTAAAAACAGGTTTAAATATATATAGAGTGTTACATACTGTAGAATTAATTGTAAGTATATTTATCTCCTTTAAGTTATTAGTAAACATTTATAATTAACAGAAAACTTTTATCTTGTACTAGTAACTAAAGCAATATATATTACAAAAAGAGAAAAAGTAAATATGCTTAGGAATAGAAAATAATAATAGAAATTAAGAAAAAAAGAAGATTTAAGAATTTGAAGAAAATGATAAAATGAGGTTATCAGCAAATATTTGATAACCAGAATTTAATGATAAAGAAATTGGAAAAATTAAAAAAAAGAAAAATATTGAAGAATTAAGATAAAAATAAAAGCAAGTAAAAGATCAAGGAGAGACACTATGAAATAGATAGATATAATTTAAGCATTTAATTTCATATTAGAGAGTAAAACTGGATAATAATGTTCAAACAATTAAGCAACTAAGTATAATCTTAAAGGTTTATTTACAAATCAAAAAGTTTTTATTTGTTGTTTAATTCTTAATTGAATCCTTTGCTACTTTTATTCATTTTATCCTTACTAAAAAGTTTTAAATAGTTAAATTTAATTTAATTTATGAGGCTTATCTTTACAATTTCCAATATGATATCTTAGTTAATTTATGGAAAAGTAACTAAACAAGAAAAGTAAAGTAGAAAAAAAATTAAAGAAGGTTGGAAATTTATTATTTTACTTTGTGGGAATTTTTATTAATATAAACTCTTTTAGTCTATAGTAAAACTTAATTACTAAATATAATTACTATGATTATCTTATTATACATTAAGGTCTCGACTTAAAAGAATCACATAATAAAAAAAAAATTGGTTATGCTTACTAGTATAAATCTGAAAGAACTTTAACAAAATGTAATAAGCATCACATTTCAATATTCAAAAGAATTAATAGTTATAATAAATACATATCTGATTTGAAAAATGCTTAAAATATTGTTAAATACATTTTTTTGACTATAAGAGCTTGATGATATAGTTCATTGTATATAAGGCATGTAAATCTAAGCTTATTTATTTTAAACTTGCTTTAATGAATTAATATGAAAAATATTCATACATCAATACTTTATAATTAATCTTAAATTTAATTTAATAAATAAGTTGAACTTACCCATTTTCTAAAAGATTAAGTCATGCTGTAAATATAAGACCATATCTCATCTAACAAAATTAGTTTAAGACAAAAATAAATAAATAGTAAAGCTCTGAACTTAATCAAAAATACAAAATAAGTACATATTATTAAGGAACTAATTAATCTATTTTTTTCATTTTCAAATGGTGTATCTTTGAAAGATTTTAAGTTATCATAATATTGCTTTATTTTTATAATCTTAATTAGATAATTAAAATAATCTATTATATATATTTCCTTCTAATCATAAGTTTATAATTTAACCTCAAAATCGATTATTCTTATTCAAATGATCAAATCTAAAAACTAAGAAATTCAATTTGCGAGTTACTATTTTTGGTTATTATTTAAGAAATTGATTATCTAGAAGCAATTCTTTATTATACAAAGAGGTTTTAAAATAGATGCTTATACTCTTATTATTCAATTTTTCTTATTAAATGTTTTAATCTTTTTTGTTTTTCCTAAATTTATTTAAATAGTTTTTAATCAATTTTATATTTGAATTTAATTTGAACTTCTACTAAGATTTAATGATATATTAAAATTCAGGAATTTTATTTATAGCCATGTTTTATAAAATACGTTGTTTATAAAATACTCTCATTTATAAACTTAACTATACTTTCTTAGATATTTTAAAAAGTTCATGTTCGAGAATCATATTAAAATATTAATTTGATAATTTTATTTCTGCTTTTTGAAGTATAACTTGAAATGCCCAGACAAGCATAATTACTAAGGAAAGGTTAAATTCTAAATATACTTAAGTTATAGTTAAGATATCTATTTAAGTTATTTTATTTATTTAGATTTTCTTAAGATTTATCTATTTGATTTAATGTAAACCTTTTGCTTTAGTAAAGTTATTTTAGATTCTTTTTGTAAAGCTTCAATTATTTCTACTAAGTATTATACCAGTTTTCTCTTAAAATATTATGAAAATTAGGTTAATTTGTAAGTCAAATGTTTATTTATTACCCTGTACTTAGATTGTTATTCCTGTATCTTGTTATTTATTCTAATAACTAGATAAGATAAGCACTTTAAAACTAGTCACTTAGCAATTTCTCATTTAACTTTCTTTATACATCCCATTTTACTAAAAGTATTTAGTTTCTTTCATGATAGAAAATAGATAAATATAAGCAACTAGAGATAAGCCTGTTACATATCTTCTAACTAATTACTAAGTTATTAAAGAAATAACTATAAGCAAAGCTAATTAAGCAATTCTCCAACTACTAATTTAATATATAAATTAATAAAGCTATTAAACTTAAATTAGATACAGTTCTATTTAATATTCTATCTTCTTATTTTACTATAATATAGTTATCAAACTAATATCTTTTAGAGTTAATTGCTTCATTTTTATATTATGATTTGTTGCTTAAATAAAGCTATAGACTAAAGTCGATAAGTTTAAGATCTTAAAATATTTATTTTTTAACGGAAGAAAAAAGAGAAATTTAAGTTTTAAAATATAGATATTGGAGTTCTATCTAAATGATTTCCTTAAGAAAGATAAAAGCAAATACTTATACCTCAAAGCTTTTTATTTCTTTAAATATATAATTCACTGAAAAGATACAGAGGACAATAATTAAATCTAAGTATGCTACCTAAATATCAGTTGTTTTATGAAAGAACAAATAAAAAGAGAAAAAGTAAAAATGAGAAACTTTTTATTCGTAAATTATAAGACAATAACTAAAAAATATTTAAACATCTAGCAATATAAATAAAGCAACAATCTCATTTATTATAATCCTTTTAAAGCATCTATATTTATAAATTATAACTAAAAATAACCTTTTAAGCATTTTTTATTTTATAATTACTAAATAAAATTTAATATTTCTGATCTTATCAAAGTCAATTAAAATCTATTCTAATTGCCAGACAACTCAAATGCAAGGAAAATATTTAGAATTTTAGTTTAACCTGATGAGCAAAATATTCTATTAGATAGTAAGATAAAATACCTAAAATAATCAAAATTACATAATTTTTTAACTATGATTGTCTATGCACTAAAGAACATTAGTTAGAGATATAACTTTTAATTAATATAAGAGTAAATTATATATAGCTTATATATAATTTAATTTTTAGAATAACTATTTATTAAATAAATATCTATAAATTTTAATTTAAGTTTAAGATGTAAAATAATAAGGTTATAGTTAAATCTTTATTTATACGGAAATTATATTAGAACTAAAAAATAACTATAGAGCTATAGATTAAAGAAATTCTAATTTGAATATGTTTAAGTGAATCGTAAGTTTAAAATTAATAAGGCAAAATTTTATTTAGATATTTTAAGTTTATATAATATAGAATATTGTAAGGCTTTTCCTTTAGTAGACTAAGTATTTCTTATTTTTTGTGATAATATTAGAGTCTTTATAAATATTAACTTTCAAATTTAAAGCCTTCATGATATATATCTTTATTTCTTTATAGCTAACCTTAATATGATGATTATCTTATTATAATTTAAATCATTTTATAGTCATAAAAAATAAAGTATTTTGTACTCTAATCCACTATTTGTAAATTTAGCAAGATATCTCATAAATTTATTCCTTTTTATTAGTTTTGTAAAATAAAACTACCTAGTATTCGACAAAATAAACCATGAAACTTATTTTTACAAATTTGAATAAAATTATGAAATGTGATTATAATAATGGATAAATTAAGTTTAGCAATTTTCGAGGATTTTCACCTCTTCATGCTGGAAACCAGATTGCTCCAGTGTTAAAAATAAAGTTTTAGATGTCTCTACTCCTCTCTCCTCCAATTATTCTTATCATTTCCGGATCTAACCTTATTTTTAATTAAAATTTCTCTTATAAATGTATCCTTATTCATTTAAGTATAATCTTCCTCTTATTTGTCTCTACTACATTTGTTTTTTCTTCCTCTACTATGCTTGTATGGTTCTTTATTTATTCCAGTACTACGTCTTGAAATTTTGGAATTCCTTACCGCGTCTTCATAAGTGTTCTGTCGAATTGCAGTAGTAACATTTCTTCACTACTTTTTGGAGTTTAACCTTAGTCTTCCTATTGGTCTCTTCAATCATCATTGGATCTCCCTTTGTTCATCTAATTTCTTTTCTATTATTTCCAATCTAATACTCATATCAGATTGTTTCTGAAGCTAATTTTAGGATTAGCTACTCTGGTCTTAAGATATGTTTCAGAAAGCGCTTAGTTCTCTTTCTAGGACATAAGTCTGGATTCTATTCCTTCCGCTATGTTGAATTTTTCCATCAGTTTCTCATTGTCCTTTCTCAGTTTCCTAACCTCTTCCTGGAGGTTTAGTACCACTTTGATGAGCTGTTCCATGCTCATCTGGCCATAAGGATTGAACTTTGAGACCTCCTGGTGCAGAGCAGACTTCATCTGCTTTCTGGGTTTCTCTTCTGAGGTTGGAATTATCTCATGTGTTGTCTTCTGAGCTTATTTCTGTTCCTCTTCAGGTTGTTAGAATTAAAAAAAAGGTTAGGGTTAAGGGTAAGAAGACTATCCAAGATTGGATTCAGGTTTCCTCTCCAATTTTTTGGAGGTGGTGTAGAAACCTCTTTTGAATCCTTCCATTTTTTAATTTATTTGAAATGTGATTATTTAAATGATTTAGAATTTCTTTAAGTCAAATTTGAACAAAAAACGCCACCGGGTGGACTTGAACCACCGACCTTTTGGTTAACAGCCAAACGCTCTAACCTATTGAGCTACGGAGGCTTATATTTTAACTTTTTAATTTTAATTTATACTTTATCTATATAAAGCAACTCTTTTACTTTATTCAAATTCTTTTACAAACCTTTTAACTCTTTGAATTTATATATTTTCTGAATATTGCCCTCGATATTTTTAATTGCTATGTCTATGACATTTAAAATACCTAAATAGATAATTTAGAAAAGTTAGTAACTAGAAATAGTAAATAATAGTATGATTTTGATAATTAAGGATAAAGCTAATTATAATTATTTTTAGCTATTTTTTATTTTTAAAGCTAGGATACTTTATAAGTTTTATGCTATGCACTACCTTTTTGCTATTTTTTAAACTTTATCAAGCATCTATTTTATTATTTTCTATAAAAAATTAAAAATGGAAAATTACGCGGTAAAAACGGAATAGTCGATTCGCCTTTCTAGAAACTAAAATAAAAAAGCCAAAAGAAAGGCGGGCAAAGAAAAATAAAAGTAGATGACTACATCAGAATCTAGTTCTTCTTCCAAAGGTAAAGTGATGGTTGGAATATAATAAATAGAAGAATAAATAAATAACCCATATTAAAAACTCTAAAATTAAGTCGAACAAACGAAAAAATAAATTTCCAGATATGAAGAAATCATATATAACCAAAGCATATAAATAAGAGAACTTATGAGTAATATTGATTTTCAGAATAATGAATTAACAATCTTAAGAAAATAACTAATATAAAATCAATTAATAACAGAAGAATAATTAGGAAGATAATCTTAATCAAACTTACCAAATAATCAAATAATGGAATTAGAAAAAACTCCAACTTAAATAAATAAAAAAGAAGAAATCTCATAAATCGAAATTTAAGATCAGAATATAATAAAAAGATTAGAAAAGATAGAAAACAAGATATTTATAAAAAATTAATCAAGATAAGAACTTAAACAATGTTGATACTGCAAATTAAGATTTTATTTATTAAGGAAATGCATAACCTGAAAAAAAATGAACGAAAAAGAACAAAACAGAACATGAACTTAAATTAACAAACTTTGAATTACATCAAATGGAATTTATAAGAGAAAGATATTTGCTGGATAGACTGAGAAGCAAAAGTGGTTACCTACAACTTAATCAAGAAGGACGTGGTATCCATCCTCGTTAAGAAAATGGCAGTAAGTATACCTGGTTGAAATCCCAGAGAATGTTAAACTCTTTTATACATTTAGTTTATAATTAATTAATTATTTTCTATAAAATAATATAAAGAATTTTTACATGAAAAATAAAATAAATGCAAGACTACTAACTAAATACTTAAAGCTTAATTAGTTATAGAAAGAAGGATTGTTATATTGTTATTTCTTTTCTAATAAGTAGATAAGATATTATGAAAATACTAAATCATAAGATTAAGAAAAATGCATCTACAAGATTAACCTTTAATAACTTATTTAAATCCAAGCAATAAATAAAAAATAAAGATATTAGTGTGATATCTCTCTTCTATTTAAACATAATTTCAAAGAAAATATCTCATATATTAAATTAATTTCCAATTAAACATTATTTTTATTTTTCTTTATCTTAAACATATTTATGAGTAAATTTAAATTTACGCAAATCAATGCATTTAGATTCTTAATTGATTTATTAAATCTTTAAAAATCTAGTTATTGAAAATTCGAAATAAAATAAATGAAATTATCAATTTTATCTTTAAGTAATTTTTACTCTGATAGATTCTTTATTTTCTTCTAGCCTACTAAAAGAAATTACTGCCTGAAATCTTACTTAAATATAGCACAAATTCGTATTTTAAGCTTCACTCCTTAACTTCAACTAGCTTTCATATAAACTTTCTTAATTTTAGAAAATTTTAATTAGATAAACTACTAATAATATTTAAAAATAATTAGATAGAGATTATTCTAAATGTAAGGCTATTTGATAATTATTACTTTGCATATCATTCTATCTGGTAAAATAACCATAGTACAAGCATAAAATTTTAGTTATAAATAAACTAAAAATACCTATTTAAATTATAAAATACTCTTTAAGCTTTATGATTAAGCTTAGCTGATCAAATATAATCCATGCAAATCTAATTTTATTAAGTCAAAATGTGAATTTTCTAGCTATCCAAACTAAAAAATATTCCAAATAAGAAAAAACTAAAAGCTAATATTAATTAGATAAGTTGAATCTTAAACTAGCAATAATATTCTTTTCATAGTTATTTAATTTTAATAACTATAAACTTAAAATTTTATGAAAGTAACATATCTCCTTTATTTATTAAATACCAGAAGTAAGTCCTTTGTTTGATCTAATTTGTTGTAATTAATTAAAATCAAAAGCAAAATAGCAATGAATTTAGTAATTAAGTCTCAATTAAAATATTTCAGGGATTAAGCCAGAATTTTTCGGGATTACAAGAAAATCGAGGTTAACAACATCCTAGATAGGTTTGTATTAGGAATTAGGCACCAAAAAGGTTTCCCACCTCTGAAGAGAAGTCTAGAAAATAGATAAATATATAATGCACTTGGAATTCTCAAATTAAACCACAAAACAGTAAATAAGCTATGATTTGCTAATAAAAGTGGTGATTAATCTCCAGGAAGAGGTCGAGAAATATAATAAGATATTGATGGAAAAACTTGCAAATGCCGACGAAATAGAATCGAGACTCATACTTAAGAGAGAAATATTTAAAAAAACTAGAACAACTAATCAAAAAACAAATAATAGAAGCAGAAACAGCTGGATAACAAGATAGAAAAAATAGAAGATAATTAGCAAAAATTATAGCATTAAATGAAACTGAGAGAATAAGATAATTATTCAATGATAATTGAAGGTGAAAAAACTCAAGATTTAAAACTAAACGAGAAAAGAAAAGATATTACTACTTCAAAACTCAAAATCATCTGTAGAAAAGATGTTACAAAATTTAAAACTTTAAATAAGAATAATGAAACTAGTAAAAGAAGTTGTTGAACAAAAAGTAGTGGCAACAACAACTAAAACTATAAATAGAAGGATTATATTGTAATAAGATTTGAAATTTTTTCAAAAAAAAGATATCCAGAATTATCTAGGCGAAAAAATAATTAAAGACCACTTAGATGGCAAGGAGAATACTTGTAAAGATATCCAAACTTTATATTTACCTCTAGAGAAATCAAGAGGCACGGTAAAGAGGTTTAAATACCTCCAAGAGCACCAAAAATTTAAATTTTTATTTATAAAGTATCATTACAAATTTGATTTTTTAACATGATATAGTAATGTTAAGAAATCAACTCAAGAATAAAGAAAAAGAAAAATTAGAAAATTATATAAAGCCTTGAGTATTTTAACTAAGATGATTATAAAACTGATAAAAATAGTTAAAATATTTAGGAAAATATAAATAAAAATAAAACAGAAAAATAAATAATGAATCAACTCTACACTTGGAAAGTTAAGCTAAAGTACAATTATCAAATTCAAGGCAGTTGATTAATTATAA
The DNA here is from genome assembly GCA_946699065.1 of Loxodes magnus. NCBI lineage: Eukaryota > Ciliophora > Karyorelictea > Loxodida > Loxodidae > Loxodes > Loxodes magnus. The sequence continues at coordinate 205,757 of CAMPDV010000340.1, read as the reverse complement.
TTTTGCATAGGATAAATTTAAAATATTAGGTTCTTTCAAATATAATTTATTTTTTATATAGAAGAGAAAAAAGAGGATTATTTAGTTGAGAAGGAATAGAAGTGAAAAAAGTAAAATAAATAATTAGAGACAAAAATATAATAAAATAAAAATTTAAATTTGATAGAATTTTTATCTACTTAGCATTTTAAAAATTCATTCCATAGAAGTAAAAAGATAAAAATTATCTCCATATAAAATAAATTATAAAAAAGAAGAATAGAAAGGTAGAAAAGAGTAAAATTCAAAATAATAGTAATATGAGAGAGTAAAAGCAAATAATTTAAATTAGGAGAAGCTTTATACAATTCTTGTAGTTTACAACAAACATTTTTCTCTAAAGTTATTAATTATTTTACGCTAATAAAATAAATAATCAAATTTATTCTAAATCTTTAAGAAAAAATTAGGTAAAATATAGCCATATAATTATTTTATTTCCCTTGAGGTCGATGTTAAATCAATACAATTGGTTATTTAATTGGCTATTATATAAAACTAAAAGATAATTAGATTGTAAATTGATTCTATGCTTCTTAGTTCTGAGCTTGCTAAAAAAATAATTAAGTTTATAAAACAATCTTAACTTTTTTCTTAGATAATCTAATATTGAAAAATTCATTTAAATCTTTAAAATAATTTAGTCAATTGATAGACAGATATTTTCTATAAATTCAACTTTAAATTAGGAAAATTAATTTTAATTTGGTTGTGGAAATAAAAAATAGCTAACTTGATAAAAATATCTACTGTAATTCTCTTATATGTATTTAACTTTTTTATTTATGAAGGCATTTAATTCAAAAATTTTGTTCTATGTTCATTTCTAAATTTTTTTTTCAAGTTGTTTAGATTTTTTAATTTTGTTCTTAAAAGATAAAAATAAGACTAAAGCCTTTAATTTAATCCATAAATAGATGATAAATATTGCATTCTTAATTTATAAGATCTAATTAAAATGAAATAAAATATCATATACTATTAGCTTTTGGATAAAAGCTAATAGTATAAAGAATTTAAAAAATAACTTTAGAAACCAAACTAAAAGTAAAAATTAAGAAATAATTATTTTTATAGTTATTTTGACTTTAGAAATGATAAACATTAAATTAGCTTTCATTTTACCTAAGAATTTGTAGATTTTAAATAATAATTAAAATTCCTAAGAAACTATTAGTATATTAGTACATATGAAAAAAACTAAATTATATACTCATCTAGAGTTAAAAACATAACTATTATTAATATATATTATACAGAAATTGCTATATATAAAGCTTTTTCTATTATTTCAATTTTTTATTATTTTTAAGATTTAATTTAAGGTAAAAAGCTTAATTTAATTTCCTATTATCTAAATTTTACTAATGCTAGTTATCCTAGATTTTTGATTTTATTTTCTATAAATTTATCTTTTCTTAATTTTTATTTTCTTACTACAAAGGAACCGAATTTCATATATCAAACTAACACAGCTAAAGTTAAAGCTTTATTATTTTAATTAATAAACAGTGATCCCTTAGTTGTATTTATTAATTTATATTAAAGCTTCAGTTTAAATTATTTAATTTATTAAGCTATAATTATTTTTATTTCCCTAAACAAATAAAGTTAATAGTTCTATACCTCTGCCCAATTAATTACTAAGAGATACAAAAAATGCTTAAAAAGGTAAAAGGAAATTAGATATTAAAAGTAGGTAATTATTGAAAGAGTGAGTTATGTGTCCAAGGGAAGCTTTTCTTAACTTTTAAGTGCTTTATTTTTTTAAAGCAAACTGTAATTATACAAGGATTCTAGAATAATTAAAAGCTATAAAAAATTTTATTTTTTAAGAGGCAGAATACTCTTGTTAATTCCATCTAACTATTAATATTTGTTTAACAGCGAGTATTGAAAATATCATCCTTTATGTTTTATGCTTTTCGTTATTGCTTTAATTTAGAAAACTTCCTATCTAGTATAAAGAAATATTCTATCATTTGAATAAACCTTATAACAAGCCTTTTATCTACTCTAATTATTTACAATCCACTTTTGATTCCTTAGAAAGTTTAATTAAACTTCTAGTTTGTGTAAAGCTTATTTTTAGATATGGATTGAATAGACTTATATGAAAAAGAAAAGAGTGCTTAAAATAAAATTAAAGATATAAAATTAGAAAATAAACCCAAAATAAGTTTAAGGGTTGAAAAATCAATTTTCTATCTAGGTGACTGAAGGAGAAAAGAGAAGAGCAATAAAGGAATTAATAAAGATAAAAAACTAAAAATATATTGCAATTAAGTAAAATTTTGTTCATTCCTAAGGGTGAACATTGCTATAGTGCTTATTGAGAATTTTAAGCTTCTTAAAAGTCAAATTACACTGATCACATTTAAGTTTCTAGCTGTGCCTTTTGTAAATATGATTATACATAACTTGCTTATTCTTTAGAGCTGACAGTCGTTATTGAGTATATATCTTTTAGCATTATTTGCATATATAGTCGCCATTATGGTTTTTATCAAAGCTTTGTTAAATTTTATTCAATTTATTATGACTTTGAACCTTAATTTGCTTCTTTTTCTGTGAATTTTAATTTTCGTCTTAAGGAGTCTCTTGATCATTGAATGTACTGCAAGTAAATGGTAATAGTTTGTTTTACTCTTACTGTTCATTTTCAGAAGGTTCAGAATTTTTACTAATTGTCAAAATATTTCTTACAGATTCATTATGCCTTTTTTTGGTTCCTTGACTAAACTCTTCAGGTTCTATCTTCAATTATTAATGAGGTAAATCTTTTGAGGATTCATTTTAATTCTTTAGTAAGATAAGCTAAGCTTCCAGTTTTTTGTCAGAATTTTCTATCTAGGAAGTGAAGATTTCTTAGTCCCTAATTATATCAGAAAGAATTCTCAGAGGAATTCCATACTTTTCAGAAAGCTCATTTAAACTAAGTTTAGTACTATCCATTATCATCATTTGTCTAATCCTTTATACAAACTTAAGTTGATTTAACTTAAGCGATTAGATAGTTCGAAAAAGGTTTTCATTATTCATAAGAAAACGATTTTCTATATACTCAGTTCCCTTAAATAAAGAGAATAAAAAGACAGATTCAGCTCAATCATTCATTTTAATTTTTGATATATTTTAGATTTTAAAACTAATTTAAATTAAACATAACAATTAATTTCTGTTAGCCCATCTTTATAAATTTAAATTATAGCTATATTTCTAAATTTGGTTAATAGATATTTTTCTCCTTCTATTCTTAGAAATGTATAAATCATATAGCAATTATGAAATTATTTATCTACATATATAGTTAATTTTTATTGTTTGGTATATAACAAATATACTTCTTTTAGACTTATATTAGTTTAATATTTTCTCCATTTGTAACTCCTAATTGTTTTCTTCTTTTAAGAATTAACTAGAAATAATTCCAAAATAGATAATAGAAAACATCGAAGAAAAAATGTCAGATTAGAGACTTAATTAATTGTTTTTTCTTATTACAAATTTCAAGCTTTTCCAATAAACTTTAGAAGGATTGCTAGCAAGTTTAGTGGAATAATCTCTAATAGATTAAAATGTATTCAATTAATTTCTAGAACTATGTATTTATGCTAATTTCATTTTTATTACCTATTAAATAATAAAGGCTTCTTAGCATAGAACTCTTAGTTTATAAATTCTAGTTAATTAAGCTAGAGAATTGCTTCCTTCATTTATTTCCTGTTAGTAGAACTAAACAAATTTTGAGTTATTTGAGCTGATTTAAGTGTAAAGGGTTTACATAGCTAGTGAAATTTTAGTTTGAGTTATATATAACTCTAAAGTTTTTCTTCTAGCAAAATACTTTAAACTCTTTTAAATAGTCTAAAATGTTATTGTACTGCTTCTATTAATTATACAAAAGCTTTATATTCTAGTAATGTTCTTTATCTACAATCTTAAAGCAAAATTTGCTAATTGATGGAAATAATTTAAGAGTACAAGCTTGCTTGAAGTATAATAATGCTAAGCTTTTGATTTTACTTAGCTGTATGGTTATTTGAGATGCTATCTATTTAAACTAATTAATATTTAAATAAAATAAGGAATTAGTATTTCTTTGCTATATCCTTTAAAGGCTAGAATAATTTCTAAATTCTACGTTAATTAGCAAAATATATAGCAAGATTTATAGCTGTAAAACCTTGATTACTATAATCTTAATAATAAGGAAATTAAGTTTAAAGCTTAACTAAATAAATGATAAGTATAAAGGGTTAAAACAACCTATAATGACTAAATTAAAGGAATTTCTAGTTATTCTAAGATAAAAATTAAAATATCTATGATTTAACTTATTTATTAGCTTCACTTTTTAAATAAAAAAGTATAATCAAGTTTATAAAAGTTTCGCAATAAATAGCTTTAGTTTTGTTTAGCAATCCAACATCTAGTCTAAAGTTAAAGAGAACAAAATACTCTAACTTTAATAAAGATAAGAATATTCAATAAAGTGGCTTCATTAGGAAATAAAATACAAAGATACTAAAAGAAAAATAAAGAATAAATAGTAAATATTCTATAAGGGAATATTACTCAAAGATGATAAACAAGTTTTAGATAACTTAAAAAATGTAGATAAGTTATAATTGTAAGAGGCTAATGATTTCATTATAAATTAGTATTATTTTAAAATTTAAAAGCATCCTAAACTTAAATATTAGTTGCTATTTACAGTTAAAATTTTAGTTAATATAGAATAGTTTTAAATATTCTACTATGATTGTTTAATTACTTAGTAGTGTAAGCAATTTAAATTAAAATATATAAATGCTTAAGATCTTAAAAATAAATATTCTATCTTATAATTTAAAAACTGGATGGTATAATCCTAAGAGACTTAATCTCTTATCTTTTAATATAGCTAATGGTTGTATTATATGGAATACCCTTTTATATATTTTAGTTTATATAGAAAATAAAATACTAAATCAATAAATTAAAATATAACTCAAAAAAATCAGACTAAAGAATTCCTGCTTTTATTAAATCCTTAAAATCCCAGTTAAAAATGTTTCTATTCCTATTAATTATTATTATAGTAAAATAAGCTAAATAACTAAATTATTAGAAAATGTAGTTTAATCATTCTAAATACACTTATATAAACATTGATAATTAGAAGTTTTTCTACCTTTTAATTAAGATACTTTCTATTTAATTTATAAGCTAAGCTTTATATATAATTAGTTATATACAATTTAAAGATATTTTATTAAAGAAACCTACGTTAGGTATTTTCAAATAAATTTAGTCTTCTAAAAGTTTAGGGAATTTCTTATAGCAATTTACTATTGAATAGCATTAGTTAGTGCTTTAAGAAAAATTTAAGTTTGCTTATGATAAATATAGGGATAAAGGAATTTTAATCCTTTTTAAAACTAACTTCTTTTTAAATTATAGCTACTACAAACAATTATAAAGACTTTTAGTATTAAAAAGAATATAAACTTTTCCTTTACCTTAGATAAGTTAGAAATGTACCTTTTTAAATTAGCCTAATTAATTATTTATATAGTAATGGTTAAGTTTTAAGACTTTCTCATTTTAATTTTACTATTTAAAAGGTAATGAGTGTAGTTAATCTTTGTCCAGATTAATTGTATAATAACAGATAGTTAATTTTAAGCAGCTACTATCAATTTAATTTAAATCATTTTTAAATATCTTTCATACACTTTAGAAATAAAGCCTATATATAACTTAGTCAAATATTAAACTAATAAAACTTAAGGTTAGTTAATTAAGAATGCTTTAATCTTTTATAGCTTTGAATATAAAAAGAAAGAAGGTTCTACTTATTAAAGAGTATAAAAAAGGAATTTATTACTAAAGCATGGAAAGGAAATTAATACAAGTATTTTGAATGATATGATAAAAAGCTTTAATTACATTTCTGGAATTTAGTTTTGTATTATATTTAATGAAATTTATTTTAAAGTGTCTAGATTAAGATATTTATAATGATTCTATTATATATCATAGCTATCTAATTCAAATATAATTTAATAGCTTTATTATATTTAAACATTATTATGCCTATACTTTATTGCTGTTGTTGGTTATTTTTCATAGCCTTTTTAAATAATCATAAGTCTCCAGCTGATATTTCTTGAATAATCGATATTGATTTTTTGTATTTATCACTAACACTTTAGTGATTAAACGCCAAAATAAAATAATATAATAATCGTTGGCTGGCTTTTAGAAGAGTTTTATTACTACCTCCTCAAAGTAGAAGAAAAATCAGCATCATTTTTTCTTACCACACCTTAACTTTATCTAACCATCGTTCTTGAAACCAATAATTGATCAGCAGTTAGGAAACTTAAAACCTTCGAAATAAAATCCTTATTAATAAAAAATTTAAAGCGATTTTCCTCTTTCGACGGAAAAATTAGTTTTTTAGAAAAAATTCTATCATAAAAGTTAGCAATGCTCTCAACTCCTTCACTGAAAACTGGAAAAGAGATGACTCAAATGAATCTCAAAAATAATAATTAAGAAATAAGAAATAAACGAAGAAGGTAAAGAAAGATAACTAATTGTAGAATCTTTAATAGAATACTGCTTGGACTTTTGTCCTGCTACTCATTAAGATTCAAATGGAGATTGGATATGCGAACCCTGTAATTAGACTTTAACTAAGAAAATTAAATTCAACAACCATCTAACTGTACAAAGTAGAACTTTAGTTATTATTGAATTAATCAATCCCTTTTTATAATTAAAACTAGATTAAAATATAAATTTTAGAATGATCCTGCAATATTTTTAAGGTTTGAAAGAAGATATTTTTTATAGTAATTTTATTTTTATTTAAATATTATAATGAAATAGTTTAAAATTTTAATTTTAATTTGATATTAAACCTGTAAAGTATTTTAATATTAATAAAAAAATTTTAAATTTATTTTCATTTTTTTGATTTCTAAATGATATTCATTTTGAAGAATTGTAAAAAAATTAAAATAATATTATTTAAATTTAGATTATAATATTTATAACATTTTAAACTTTCTATAAACTTTTTCTTTAATTTTATCATTACTCTTCATTAAATAAATCATGAAATATTTTAATTTTATTATTTTGCGAATTAAATGTTTAAAATTAAAATTATTTTCTAATTATTTGCCCAATTAATTTTGCTTTTTGAAAATTTACTTTTATCTAATATTTTATTACTCATTTTATAAAAATCTTAACTTTATTTTTCGTATTTTTATTTATTTCCCCTATTTTATTTTACTAATTCATATTTAATTTTTTTAAAGATTTATAATAAAGAACAACAATATTAATATAATTAAATTTAAATTATATTAATTTTATTAATATTTTATCTTAATAATACTAAAAATGCAATTATTATATTTTAATTATTAAGATTTATTTTTACTATTAAATTTAAATATCTATTTTGATATGAGTTTCTTTTCTTTATAAGTTATTACATAATTACCATAAAAGAAAATTTATTTAATTTTATATTTCATTTAAACTAAAATAATATTCTTATTCTTAGTTTAGTTTTATTTAATTCGCTTTTAACTTTTAACTTCTAATATCTTCTTTTTATTTCTACTTTTTCAACAATAAATACTTTTTTTATACTTTAATTTTATTTATATTCCTTATAATATCAGGTACAGTATTCTTTTAGATATCCTTCATATTTTACAAGTATTTATAATCCCTAATATTTATTTTATTGATTGATATTTAAGAAATAGATAATAAAATAATAGATTCATTTTTTAATTTTGACAGAAATAAAAAATACTAAATGAAACAGTAAAAGTATTAAAAGGTAAAATTATTTATTTGCTTTTTATTTATTTTTTAGTATATTTTAGTTTAGACTTTTAACTTTAATCTCATATATTATAATCAGACTATTATTAATTTACAAATATAAATAACCTTAACTTTTTTCATATTTCGAATTTAATAGTTTTTAATTTAATCTCCTATACAGTTATTCATATGATAAATAAATTATTTAACTAGTTCACTTTTAATCTACATAAAATAGTGAATATCTCAAATTTTTTTCAAATATTGATTATGGAGATTTATTTTTATCCTTTTTCTTAGTAGCGAAAAGTTTTGTTAGCCTAAATAAATTATAATTTAAATAAGTATAGTTAAATGAAATAACCATATTGAATAATAACTATTCTTATTCCTAAAAGTTAGAAACTTATTATATTAATTATTCATTTAAATCTTATATATTAAGTTGATTCTTAAACTTAACTAAAAAAATAAAAATAAAATATGAGAATTATTTTCATTTATATATAGAAACTAATAGCTCTATATTAAATCATCTAAATTTTATATAATTTTTCATATTAATAAATGAAAGAAAAATTTCCCTTTTTTTTTGCTTATAATCATAAAAGTAACTTAATTGAAATAATTAACTAAAGATTTGTATAAAATTTTAGAATTAAAATTAAATATTTTTTAAGCTTGGTAAAAATAAAGATTCATAAGTTTAAAATGTGTCATACGGATAAATAAAAAGAATAATAACTATTTAAAAAATAAAAATTACTTTTACTAAAATTTAATTATTTTAAGCTATTGAAAATTTATTTATGTTTAGAAAAATTTAATCCCTTAAGATTATAAATTTATTGGTTATTATTTTTTATAAAATGTTAGTTTATAAAATTCTAAAAAATCTAGATAAAATAAAAGTTAATAAATAAAGCACAAATAATAATAATAATAAATAATTAAATAATTAAGAAAAAACTATGTTTTAAACTAAGGATGAATAATTAATTTAACTACCATCTCAAATTTAAAATTAAGTAGTTTGAAAAATAAATTTTATCCTAAATTTTGATTTTAAGTTATTCAAATAAATTGTTGGGATATCATATGTGAAATTAAAATTTTACATACCTTTTTAAGATTTGTAAAAAAAGAGAGTATTTTAAAAGAATTTATTAATTTGAATAAATAGATAAGCTGAAATAAAAATTTTAAATAGTTCATTAGTCTTTTTTGATAAAAATGATTTAATACATTTTAGCTGAGGGAAAGTTTCCAAATAATATAGAATATCAATTAAATCTTTATATTTTTTAATTTTATTTCTTAGAAGCTTAAATACCTAAATCTTAATATATTTATTAAGTAGTTAGGAGATAATTAAATAACTAATAGACTGAATAAATTTTATTTGCTTCTTAAATTATTTTTGTAGAAGCAATGGATATATTGTATTTATTTTTTATTTTGCTTAGTCAGGAATTTTCTTTTAATGTAAGTTTTATATCTTATCTTAATGCTAACTAATTTTTAGATTTAACTTAACTATGAACTTAAATTTTAGTATGCAATATGGCTTCAGATGATAATTTTTTTTTTATATTAAGTGTATTTATAAAAAACTTAAATAAAGCTAAAGCAATCTATTTTAAATTTTTGCATTAATAAATCGGTAAGATTATATTACGAAATTCGCTTTTAAGTTCTTTTAGGTTTTTTATAAGTAAAAAAACACTGATAATTCAAAAAATTCTAGTTAAGATGCTAGTTTTACTTGCCATTCTTTTAATTATTGATGAAATAAATCCTGGATATTTTACTGCTAGTGTCTTGATTAGATAGAATTTACTTGATTAACTTCGTTATGCATGAATATTTACCTCTTAGTTTATTATGTAGATAAAAATGACTAAAAAACAATAAATTCTCCCACGAAACCTAGTAGAATCTATTAGGAATAGTTAACGATCTATTTCTACTTTAGATAGAGAACTTAAAATTAACAAATGCTGTTTAATGATCTGAATCATCAAGCCCAAAAAATTAATGAGCATAATAGAAATATTAAATCAGAAAAGTCAAATTTAAGAAAGGAGTTAAAGCAACAATATTTTTCTACAAATCTAAGGAGAAAAACATAGATTGAGATGATCTTATTGTATATTCAAAACTCTAGAAATTGAATATCTAAAAAATAATAATTTTTTGTTTATTTTTCATAAAAATTACATATTATAAGATATTTCATATCAGCAAATCTAAAAAATAATTTATTTATAGTTTAATTTAAACATGAAAGAACAATCTTCACACTTAAATTGAAATAACTATGATACCAGGAAATACCATGTGTTTGAATATGAAGTAATAATCTTGGCAGGAGTAAAGAAGTAAAAGACTAGAGGTATCAAATAGCACAAGCGGAAAGATGCTGACACTACAGTCTCTTTGGGGTAGCACTCCGATTAAGTTCCGTCCTATAAAGACATATTCGTAAAGAGAGAGGCTAGTACTGAAGGAGATTTGCAAGAAAGAATATTTAAATTTAAAAAAAATTATTATAGAACTGCGTGGCATTGAGGTGCTATATACTCTATAATCTGAAATTTTTTTATTAAGGAATAAAAAATATCAAAGCATTTGTTATTTTATTACTTGAAAGAAATCAAATAAAAATAAATAATTTTTGATATTATTTTACAACTTCATGAGAATATAAACTTTTATAATAAAACAAAGAAATATAAGCAAAGTTTCTATGAAGAACTTATTAAATTTAATAAACAAATTGAAATTTATATATTTGACTACTGTTTTTCTTTATCAAACCAATCAAGAGATTTTTATTTTGAAGTTATAACGCTAAATATTATTATAGGTATAATATATATCATATACTTTACTCTAAAAGCTAAATTATTTCTATTTCCTCAAATATGTTTAATGTTGTCTAAACAAAATTATTTATAAAGACTCTATTGTATATTAAAACTATCTATGTTCCAAATTAAACTTAATATTTAATTACAGCTTTATTATATGTATAAATTATAAAGTTCTATAAATTAAATTAGCTGCTATAAGATATTCATTATGGCTTATTTAAAATAAATATAAATAAATAGCTATAATTTCTTTAATGATATCATTAATTTTCAGAGTTGATAAACTGTTTAGAGATTAAATGCTAAATTTAATTATAATTCAAATTATCAAAACTTAAATTCTAAGAATTTTATTACTATGGATTAAAATAAAGCTTTAAATGGATTTAATAACTCACATTTGATACTTGTTGAAAAAGTATAAGAACAGTTGTTTAGTCTTTGAATGAATTTTAAATTTTTATTTATAAATTTCGATTTTTTTTTAGAGACTTAGCAATCACTATTTAATTTTAATTTTTCTGAAATTAAAACTCTTGATATTAGCTTTCAAATCTTTAGTTATTTATTTGATAATTTAATCATATCATTTCAAATTTTGTCCCAGCCGAGTCAATTTTTAGCGAATTAGACTTCTTTTTATTTTTAACTGCTAAGTAATAGAAATTAATTAATATTAGATTCATTAATAATTTAGATATTATATATTTTTTTAAAACCGCCATAGTTGTTCGAAGGTGAACAACAAGGTCATCTTCATCAGAGGTTGGGGAAGTTAAGTACCCATAATCGACTTTATGTCTTCCTCTGCTTTGGTTTGGTCTCGAGACATAAGATTCTTAGACCTTCGGCACTGACTTGACTTGGCTTCGTTTATTTTTAATTATGGAACAAAAAAGAAATAATATTGCGAGCTTCATCAGAGGTGGGGAATTTAAGTACCCATAATTGACACATGTCGTCCTCTGCTTTGGTGATGCAATGAGACACAATCCTGCCATTTCCTTGGACCTCCAGCAAGTTTAAAGATTACGAGTATTCTAAAATTATACCAGTATTGAACAAGGTTTATCAGTATCTGATAATTTTATCAATAACAAACATTCTTGTCAGTATAAAACATTTTTTTTAAAGAGCTACGCACCAACGAGAGTGCTACACGCTCTATAATCAAATTTATTTATTATTAGACACCAAAACTGGAATATGATGGTAGATTTTTATAGGAAGATAAATATTAAGGTGATTATAAACTTTTAGTACATCTTTATAAACTCTCAGAAATAAAACTTATCTTTATACCATATTGTTAGGAAACCAAACTAGGACTATATTAGAGTTGAACTTATTAAATTTTTTTCTATAAAGATATAAATAACTATAAAAGAAACAAACACTCCATATAATAATAAGCCTGGAAATGCTAGAAATAGAACAAATTTTTTATGACGACCTTTTCCATATTCTATTTCTGTGTAAGCGTTTAAAACTGAAAAGTCGGGAGAAATTTAATAGCAGCTAAATGAACTAAAAATAACCATAACTAAGTTAGTGTATATTTAGAAGAAGGTAACGCTCATAGTAGTAATGAAAATAGATTTGATGAAGCGTTTTCTTCTAATGATGGAATATAGTAGGATAGAAGTGAAGGCAATAATCAGAATAACTATTGGTAGTCCCATGTTGTTCATTACTTTATTGTAATATTAGTTCTCATTTTATTAGTACATACAATCCAGTTTGAAAATAGATGCTGTAGCTGCTCAGTATTATTGATTTATCTAAAAAATTTCGCTGAAGAATCGGGTCATTAAAATTTGAAATTTTGTATTAGATTAGAGAATTACATGTAATTAGAGAATATTTTGAAATATACTCCATAGTAAGATTCTTATTCGTATGCTGATTTTAAAGTTTATACTACTATATAAATTATAAAAGCACCAAATAATACTATTGTTATTGCAGATATGATTATAGTCGTTTTTTTACTCAGACATTTCTAGCATTCGTTCAGTCCATTTTTTTATCAGCCTTACTCACAAATATCACATAAAACTCCTTGATAACCTTTTTTGCAGTTTCCTTGTCAATTTACTGTCTGCAACATATTTTCTCTTTACTTAGAGTTGGCTTTTTCGAAATATTTTGTTAAAAAGCTACTATTTAAAAATGCACCCAAGCAAGCTTTGCGTTTCGGACATTTGTGCAATGTCTCTGATTTAAAATTTAATCTTCAATAGACTTCGCTAGGTACTATTAAATCACCTCCATAACATACTACTCCTTGCATGCATTTCTTGCAAGCTTTATCACTTTGATTTAAGGAATATTAGCCAAATATGCAGCTTTGGCATTATATCTCATCTACCAATATTTAGCCTTATAGACATTTATCAATATCTAATTGCATTGCTAGCTTATTTTCCATATTCTTATCTAGTGCTAGATCTCCTTTATCAAAGGAATTTGTTTCTAATTAAATATGCACTTATTTTCCAGGGTTAGCTTTAACAATTATGTCTTTAATATTAAAAACTCCTAACTCTGAAAATACTCTTGTCTTGCCAGACAAATCAGCATCTTCTGAAAAAATAGAAACGATTGAATTATTGTCAGTTTTAACAATCTAGCCAAAAGTATCTGTTATATATAAAACATTCTCAGGAACAGAATAGCCAGGCATTAAAGATACTAAACTTCTATCAGTAGAATTATTATCACAATGATTAAACACATCATTGACTGAAGCATAGCTTAACTTATATGTAAATGAGGCTAAATTATTTACATAGTAAGCTGAATTATTTTTGAATAGTGAGCATACTAAAATGCTATCTAATTAAGGCATAAATGTAGGAATTATTCCTTAGAATGAAATAGCCCTGTCTTCGCTTATTTAGTTTATTACTTAATTATTAAAGGAAGAATTATCTTAGAAGTAGTAGTCACAATGTAAATCTTTATCACATGCTATTTTTAATACTCCTCCCTTAGAAATTTGACTTCCAACTCCTTTTGCTTGGTTATTTTGAAACAAGTTATTTTAGAAGGTTATGTTAGCATTTTGACAGAATCCTGCACCACCGTTTAAAATGTTATATTATCTTCGAACTTACTGTCTTTAATCAAGTAATTATATCTCAAGTCATCGTTTATAATAGAAAAGCACGAACCTATCTTAGCTTATTAATGCGAACAGACACTATTAAAAATATTGATCTAAGAGTTTATAGAATAAATTGCAGAGCTGTAGGTTTAGCTACTGACACCGTTAGTAATTGATGTTTAGTTTATTTTTATAAAACTTTCTTTGAAAGCTAATGCAGTACTGATGAAGTCGTCTATTTTGCAATTTCCATGTACATTTATGATCCTTCCATGTAGATTATCGAACCATAATTTTTAGAACTACTTTTGAGAAAAGAAGTTCTATAAATCTTTAGATTGGATTAAATAGCGTAAATCACACCTTATTAGGCAAGCATGTCTTCGAATGAACCAAAATCTAAGTATAAATTAGTTTATGTAAGATGTAAAGAGCTTCCTTAAATTCCACTTCCGTTTATAGATTAACTCCTACTAATTTTTAAATCTGAATTAAGGTCACTTAAGACGAATACTCCTTTATACGCTTACTAATCTTAGAAGAGGGAATCTTCTATAGAAACTATTGAACTTCAAACCATAATTCCAGAAGTCAACGAGCTTACTTATTTTTTGAATATCTAAGTATTTTTGAGATTTAGCTGTCCATAAACTTAGAATTCCCATGGAGGTAGCATGATTATTGTAAATAAGCGATTTTGAAACTACAAACTAAGAGTTTTGCACATATAAAAAGGCCCCTTCTTCTGCTTCGTTGTTGGTAAAATTTGAATTTTCAGTTCTAAAAGTACTGCTTAGTTGAATGAATCCTATTCCTCCGTTTTCTCTTGCTACGTTGTCTGAACATTCAATTCAGTTTATTTATATATTTGATTATGAAAGTTGAAAAATAACTCCTTCCTTCGCTTGATTTTAGCTGAATTTAGAGTTAGTAATTGTTATATTAGATAAATCACCCTTAATCACTGCTCCTATGCCAGCTATATTTTCAATTCCATATACATCATCAACTACAGCTTTAACTTGCTAAAGTAGGAAGATTACTCCTTTCAAAGCATAATTTTTTTCGAAAGTGCAACTTTAAATTTATATATAATCTTAGCTAGCATCAATTACGCCTCCTTAACTTGATGCACTATTATTACGAAATATGCATTTCTATAGTTAATAAATTGAAACTTATGACTGTATAGAACCTCCATTAAGAACGGAATTGTTTTCAAAGATTGTATTTTATATAATACCTTAAGCGTATTAGAGTACTATAATGGAACCTTTAGGAGCTGAATTATTTACTATGAAGCAGTTAAAAAGATTAAAGTTTCTGTTAGAAATCTCTATCAAGATTCCATTAGAGATGTTGTTTCTTAGTAGCTAAGCATCTAATATTTCTAAATTAGTGTTTTTGGTTTCTATAATTCCTTAGTTAGCTTAATTCTCAATAAACTAATTTTGCCTAACTGTCATCAATTTTATTTCAAGAATCTGGATTACTTAGCTGGCTTAATTTAATAAGAAAGAACATCTTGATAAGCTTAAGAAATCTGATATTATTAGATAGAAAACGCTTCCATCTTTCGAAGTATTGTTATGGAACTTTATTGATTCCAGGAAAGCATTTGAATTCATTAATAGTAAAATAGACCCTTAAATAGCTTTATTGTTGGTAATTTCACTTTAACTTAAGTCTAAGTAAGTTTAGGATAAGTACATTACAGCACCATCACTAGCTGAACTCTAACTAAACAGGGAATTTATAATTACAATGTTTCCTTATTAAGCATTTATATTCCCTCCGTTACTAATAGCTGTATTGTCTTACAGGCTACTGTCTAAAATTGTAATTTCAGTATCCGAGAGATAAAAAAAACCTCCGAATTACGCTTAGCTTTTCTGCACAACTAAATTTTTAACTTAGATTTTACTTTATTCTGAGTATATTACTCCTCCACTTACTTCTGCAACATTTCTATTACTATTGATATTTTCGATTGAATAGTTAGACTGGACACTATAGATAAACGAGCCTTTAGAAGCTATATTATCTTAAACGACTATTTCTGATATAAAAGCTTATAAAACGTCTATGCATATTGTTCCGTATTTATTAGCCTTATTTTACTTTATTATCAAGTTATTGAGACTAAAGATTTAACCCTATAAGGAAAAAGCATTTCCTGAATCAGCTTGGTTGAGAATAAAGGAGCATTCTACTATAGAAGACTATTATGCTAAATTCGAAGAAACTAGGAAAATCACTCCTCCTTTTCACTTTGCTTCATTTCTCAGAAATTTACTGCTTTGTAACATGTCAAAGGAAGACTGCTAGAAGCATGCAAAGCCTCCATTTTCTCCAAGTGCTTAATTACTCTAAGCCGTAATATTGTTTATTTTTTCTACTATTGAATTCTGTAAATACAAAGCCCCTCCACTAAAAGAAACTGCTGCGTTATAAATGAACACACAATCCTCAATTAAGCTAATTTATGAATTCATAAGACCTAAAGCTCCCCCATATTAGAAAGCCTAGTTTCTTATAAATATATTTTTTACCATTTTGACTACTTTTGAGTTTTCAGAATAAAGAGCTGCTCCTCAATCTAAAGCTCAGTTTGAATCAAAAGTGTTATTAAAGATTACTTCTATTACTGAATTTTAGAAAATACAAATGCCACCTCCTTGCTTTGCTGAGTTATTATTGATGAAGTTATTTTGAAGAATATTAACTGTAGCATTTACTGAATAGTAGAATCCACATCTGCTGATAAAGCCGCATTATTTATTCCTATGTTATCAGAGATTTATTTTACTAAAGCGTCAACCATAAAAATGGCACCTCCCCAGTATTAGGTGGCTAGGTTATAATTGAATAAGTTGTATTCAATGAAATTCACATTAGAGTAAAATGTGCAGATAGCTCCTCCAAATATATTAGCCTTGTTTCCAATAAATTTGTTCTTGCTTATTATGTTTACAAGGGAAGCTCAACTAAAAATAGCACCACCTGATTCTTCAGCCTTGTTATACCTAAAAGTACAATTAGTTATGTAATCACTATAAGTAATTATTAAGAGAATAGCGCCACCTTTTGTAGCTAAGTTAGATTCGAAAACACAATCTTGAAAGCTGGAATTAGATTATTTTGAGTACATTGCTGGTCCCTAGAATCCTTAATTCTCATAAAAGAAGGATTTGGTTACATGGAGTTCAGAATATAATAAATATAAAGATGCTCCATTAAATCCCTAGTTTTTGTAAAAAGTTCCATTTTGTAAAACTAGATAAGATCTTAATTAATATAGGTTGCTTGTTGGTGATCAATTTTCTGAAAATAAAGAATCATTTATAGTTAAATTGCATCTATTCGCTTTTATAACACCCCCTCCATTTAAAATAAATTTGCTCTTTTAAATTGTAATTTGAGAGTTAAGAACTTAAAAGCAAACTCCAGTATCAGATGCATTGTTGTTCTGAAAAGTTGAATTATAAAAGCCTATAACACTCTTGTCAGCATTGATATAAGAACCGTACTTAAGTACGAAATTTTATATAGTTGCGTCATTTATCAGTAGTATAGCGCTGATGGATTTTATAAAAATGCTGCTTTAAAATTAGGTACAGTCTGTTTAGATACATGTAGCTCCACTGTTTATTTATTCTCCACTTATTATTAGATTCTTTAAACTTAGAAAGTCATATTATTGAAGGTATATCTAAAGCTGCGCTTTCTGGATAAATAAGGTAGTTGAATTTAATTTTCCAAGACACATAGTTTAGTTTGATGTCTCGTCTATGTAGGTAAATGGCTAAATTGTTATATTTTTAGGTGCTTTTTTTGCTATTCCTCCTCTAAGAATTTCACATAATACTGTGCATTTTGTACATGTCAAGCAATCTACTTTATGTTCATGAGGAGAGACAAAAACTTCGTACGAAATTCCTTCAGTCAAACTATAAAGTGTGTTTTAAAAAGAATTGAATGGCATTGATAAAGATCCACTAAGACTGGTAAGCTTAAGTGTGGTTGTAATTTAAGGAGTTGTAATATACACCTAAATAGCTTAACAACCAAGCATAGAAATAGACCATAATATCAGTCAAAGTGACAACGACGAATAACTTAATCCTGTCATATTCATTTTTCTTATTTAATTTATTCAAAAGAATGTGCAAGGAAAATTACATGAATCTAAGCTTTATTTTATTTATATTCAAATATTTGAAAGGACTGCAGCAAACTTTCTTTTTTCGTTCAATAAAATAATTTATTAGCCTAATTATAAAAGCCTCACAGTTATATTTGCACATAAGCTATTGAAAATATTTTTTTATGATTTAATAGTTTAATAACTATAATAGCACTATATTTTGCTAGTTGGTTTGTAAATAAACAAAGTTATTAGAGTTTGATAATGTTGATATAAAATACTAAAGCCTTAAATCTTAAGCTAATTAGAATGTAAGGTTATTTTGTATTAATTAAAAGCTTTATTATATTTAACTGATTTCATAATACTTTCAATCTTCATTAATTTTTAGTTTATTTCTATTTACTTTTTGCTAGATGCTTTATATCTCTGCTTTATTTAATTTATAGTTCTGATTTCTAGAGTTTCTAGCAAGCTTCTTGATTGTAAGAATAATAATAGCAATGTAGAGTATTTTTGATATATAGCTAGTTATATTTAAACAATTATTCCTTATTAAAATATAAGAGAAACATCCAGTTTAATTTAGTATGATATCTTAAATCATACGTTTGTCTTTATACTTTTAATACCTTCATTAATAAGCCAGAGTTATAAGAAGCTTATATAATAATCCCAAACCTAAGAATTCTATAATAAGAGTCTCTATTCAATTTTATATCTACTTTAAGTATCTTTCTTATATAATATTTGAAAGGCATTTATATACTTCAATAGCATGAGAAATATCTCTATACCTACTAAGAAATTAACATCTAAACCTATTTCTAATTTTATTATTACTCTATTAGTTCAAACTAAATATCATACTAACTATACAGCTTTAAACGTCTGCTTTAGTTATCAAATCTCTTTCCCTTTTTTAAACTTTTTCATTAAAATCTTGTTAAATAACTATTATAGCCATACTATATCAATTATTACCATACATTAACCTAATAAGTTCCTTGTTTATGCTAAAAGTCACTAAATATTATTATCAATTAACCTATACTGTGCTAACAGGATTTAACTACAAACCTATAACAAAAAAATTTACTATTTTCTACAGAACTAAATCTAATTAAAGATTCTACTTATTCAAGGCATTTACATTTGACACTAAACACTTAAAAATATCTTATAAATAAATAAAAAAGATTTAATCTAAAAATATAAGAAAAACATATTCCTTAGCAAAAATAAGCTAAAAAGATAAGTCTAAGAAATTAAGAAAATAAAAGAAATTAAAGATTTAATGTAGGAAGCTTAAGAAAACAAAATTAGTTTAATTTATTTTAAAAGTAATTAACAAGCAAAGATTGAAATGAAAGCATCTTATAAATGCTTTATTAAAAGTTCAAAGAACTAGAATATTAAGATAAATTGATTAAGACTTATATAAATAATAATAACAGTAGAAAGAATATTTACTCTAATATATTACCATTCTAATGAATTAACTACTGATATAAATCCTTAATTATATCTTATCTTAGGTTTTTAAATAAATTTTAGTAGTTTAGATGAAAATTAATCCAAAAAAAGAAACTTTAAAGAAGTAAAAACTTCAAAAGAGGTAATAGAGTAAACTAAATTTCTCTTCAATTCGAAGGCTAATTTAACTACATCTAATAAAAGATTAAGTCTAAAAACTCATTTAACTGGCATTAATTTCTTATTTTCAAGCTTGTTGAATATTTAAATTTTAGATTAAATAAAAATAAATTTAGCAACAATAAAGAAAAAAAAGGAAAAGGAAAATAGAAATAAAGGTAAGATAAATAAATCAACTTCTAAACATTTATTAAAGAATATGAAGGAAAAATAGAAAAATGAATAGAAAAAACATTAAGCTTACAATCTTAATAAATATATCTAAAATAATATCTATCTAAAAGGGGATATATACACTAATAATTTCCATAATTTCCTTTGCATAATAAATAAATTAAAAATTTAAAGATATACATTATTTTATTATTTCTATCTCTGCTTTTTTAACTTCAATGCTAGTTAAATATTATAAAATAAATTCTAAGTATGCTAGATATTTAATAAGTGACTAATAGGTGAAAGAAGAATTAGAAGCTAACAAATGGATTATTTAAAAAAGTTCTTAAAAATACCAAAATTAGCAAAAGTCAAATATAAGATAATTACCTTTAAGCTTTAATTAACTAAACCTTAGGTTAAACAAAAATAAATAGATAAATATAAGAAATAATTTATTTATATTTGTAGCCAAAATTAAAATTTGGTTAAGGTAGCTTTTCTTTAAAATTCATAATTTTTAATTTTTCAATTAGGAAGAAATTTAAAAAAACTTAACACTTGCAATGTTTATTTATAATCAAGAAATATAATAAATTCAGAGACTTCAAATGAGTGTTTGAATCCTAGTCAATATAAACAGTGCTATTCTAATCTTTTTGTTTAAATCTAAATTTTCATAGAATCATTTAATATTCTCATGCTATGTAGTGATTTTACAAGTATCTAAATTAGAAATAATGGTTGAAGAAATAAAAAGAATAAAATGAGGGAAATAAAGTAATTAAATAAAGAATTAATGTAATAGCATAGAAGCATTTCTTGGCAGATACTAATAATTATAATGATTCATATTTTATAATCTTAGTCTATGATATTTAAACATATATGACTCTCAGTTTCTTTTGATATTTCAAATAGATAAGTGTTAGTTTTGCTTTATCATTTATAAATATTTCGATTGAATAAATTATGAGAAAAGGAAAAAATAAAAATAGTAATAGAAATCTAAGATAAATCTAAGAATTAATACGACAATGCAAACTGTTTATCAATCTATGTTGGTGTATTAATTAGTAATTATATGATTTTATACAGCTTCTATTTTTAATTTGGATTATAAGGCACCAAATATATTCTAAGAAATAATAAATGAACAAAACTACTTAAAATACATATAATAGCTTGAATAAATATTTTAAAAGAAAGCCACAAATTTATTTAGCTTAACTCCATTTACAACATTCGTTAGATCTTTATTATTGCTATAATATTAAACAACCTTAATGATTGTGTGAGAATTAAATAAATTTAATCATATAAAGAATGTAAATATATGAGTAGGTATATAGGATAATTTAAAAATGGAATCAAATATATATAAAGCGTTTGATACTTTAGAATTAATTGCAAGTATATTTATTTCCTTTAAGTTAATAAACATTTTTATTAACTAAAACCTTTTATCTTGTACTAGTAACTTAATAATTTATATAAGAGAAGAAGTAAATATGCGTAGGAAAGGAAAATAAAAATAGAAATTAAGAAGATTAGAATTTAAAATATTTATAAAATGTCTCTATCTATAAATATTTGATCATCACGATGTTTAAAAGAAAAATAAAGAAGAAAATTTTGATAAAAAGAAAGAAGAATATTGAAGAATAAAGATAAAAAAGCGAGTAAGATAAGATAAAAGAGAATTAAGGAATAGATAGATATTAAAAAAATTTGAACATCTAATTTCTATAATTAGAAAGAAAAAGCTGGATAATAAAGCTCAAACAATTCAAGCAAATAAGAAAAATATTTAAAAATCCTTTACAAATAAAAAGGTTTTATTTGTTATTTATTTTAAATTAATTATTAATTGAACCCTTTGCTAGTTTTATTAATTTTTTTAAACAAATTTAGTTAGTTAAATTAAATTAAATAGAGGCTTTTCTTTACAATTTCTCCCTATGATTCTTAGTTGATTGACGGAAAGGTTACTAAACAAGAATGAACAAGGAAAATTTAGTAGAAAAATAAAAAAATTTAAGAAGCTTGGAAAGCCTTTATTTTTACACTGCGGCTATTTTTAGTGATAAAAAACTCTTTTAGTCAATAATAAAGATTAATTACCAAATATAATTACTATGATTATCTTACTATGCATTAAGGCCTCTAATTAAAAGCATATGCATCTAAAAAATAAGGCTATGCTTACTAGTATAAATCTATCCTATTTCCAAAAGATACAAACATGCTGAAATTAGCAAGATCTCATTTCAAATGAATCTATTTATTTTTGCATTTTTCAAATGATGTTTCTTCTTCGATAGAATTGAAGTTATCATTACATTTTTTAGCTTTATTTATTAGAATCTTTATTATATAAGTTATATAATCTATAATATATGCGCCTTCTAGACATATACTTATAATTTAACCTCAAAATCGATAAATTTTATAGAAAAAGATAAAATCTAAAATCTAAGAAATTCAATTTGAGAGTTATTATTAATGACTATAACTAAGAAAATTATTATCTCTAAAGATAATCTTTATTAAGTAAAATATTTATAGAATGTATGCCTATACTACTATGATTAAATTGCTTCTTATTAAGTCTTTTTATCTTTTTTGCTTTTCTTAAAATCTATTTAAATAGCTTTATAATCAATTCCATATCTTTTAGAATTAATTGCATCATTTTCCTAATTTGAGCTTTTATTCTTAAATAAAGCTATAGATTAAAGTTGATTGATTTAAGATCTTAAAAGAATACTTCTTTAAATTAAGAAAAATTAAAAAAAGCGAAATTTCATTTTCACCCATACAGATATCCCAGGATTATATATAAGCTTAAGAATGCTAAATGCAAATACTACTAACTCAAAGCTTTTGCTCCATTTTATCTTTCTTAAATATATTATTCCCTTAAAAGATTCAGCATGACAGAATTACAATTAAGAATACTACCTATTTAAATATCAGTTGCTAATGAAAGAACAAAGAAGATAAAGGGTACAAATGAGAATTTTTGATTTATAGAGCATGAAAATAATAAATAGAGAAAAGTTTCTATATATCTAAGAATATTAAATAAACTAAACATTTAGTAGAATCTTTTTAATATCTACATTTATAAATTATAACTAAAAGTTACTTTTCTAATTATTTTAATTTTTAATTCCTAAATAAAATTAAATGCTTCTGATCTTAACAAAGTCAATTCAAATCTATTCTAATTACAGACAACTTAAATGCAAGGTAATTATTTAGATTTTAAGTTAAATTGTTGAATAAAAGAATTAGATTAGATAGTAGGATAAAATACATAAAATAACTATAATTATATAATTTTAAACTTTGATTGTCTATGTACTAAAGAACAATAGTTAGATATATAGCTTTTAACTGACGTTTAAGAGTAAATTATATCTAGCTTATATATATTTTTAATTGTTTATTTCTGAGAATAGTTATTTAATAATAAGTATCTCTAAATTTAAATTAAAGATTAAGATGCAAAAATAATAAGGTTATAGTTAAATTCTATTTATACAAAAATTATATTAGAACTAATAAATAACTTTAGTGTTATAGTCAAAGAAATTCTAATTTTAATATGTCTAAGTGTGCTATTTAAAAATTTACAGACTTAGTTCATAAATTAATACCTTTTCATTAATTTTATAAAATGAAAGAGAAATACCAAGTATTTTACAAATAAACCCTTAGAATAATACAAGTTGCTTTAGTAATTTTATCTTCAGTTTAAACTTTTTTTGGGTGCTTTTTTTAAATTACTTAAAGCAAAATCACCTTAAGACTGAATAGTGTAATCTAGCTAGGAGAACTTTTATTTAAAATTTTGGATTTTTATTTATGGATTATCTTGATATAACAACTCTCTTTCTTTATTAAATTTAATTTAGAAAGCTTGAAAATATTTGAATATATTGTATTTTGTATATTAAACTTAGGATATTTTAGAATAGTTATATCTATGGTATTTAAGATAGCTAAGATAATTTGGAAAAGTTAGGATTTTAAAAATGAGTAAATAGTAAACTTTGATAATTAAAGATAAAGTTAATTATAATTCCTTTTTATTCGTTTTTTATTTTAAAGCTAGGATACTTTATAAATCTTAAGCTATACACTACTTTCGTTGTCATTCTCTTGTGTGTAGAAACATCTCTTTATTTTTCTTTTCTATTAAAAATATTTAAAAAGGTTTTTGTATGAAAACTAAAATAAAAGAAAGTCAACTAACTAAAGTACTTAAAGCTTAATTATAGAAAGGATTGGCATTTCTTTTCTAATAAGAATTAAACATAAAAGAGAATCAAAATGATGCTACTACTGCAACTCTCAAAAACATTTGTGGAGAGATGCTTGAAGTTTAAAAATTTAAATAAGAATGCTGAAATTAATAAAAGAGTTGGAGAACAAAAAGAAGTGTCAACATCGACTAAAACTATCAAGAGTAAAAGAAAGAGAAAAATTATTTAAAAATAAATTTGGAAAAGCTAGCAAGAAAAAAATATCCAGTATTATCTAGCCAAAAGAAGAATTCGAGGACTACTTGTATGTCAAGGAGAAGAGTTGTAGAAAAACCTTTATAATTAGCCTCTAGAGCAATCTAGAGGTTGGTAGAAAAAAAAAGTTGAAATACCTCAAAGAACGCAAAAATTAAAATTTTAATTTGTATTTATCAAATATCATTATAATTTCTGATGATTTAATAAGTTAAATAGCAGAGATAAGAGAATTAATTCAAGAGTTGAAGAAAAAGAAAAATATAAAAGAATATAAATTCTTGAGTAGCCTAATTAGAATGAAATTAAAAACGCTCAAATGAGTTAAAATATTTAGGAAAATATAAATTAAGTAGAGACTAGATAATAAAAAGTGATGAATAATGAAGCAACTCTACACTTGGAAAGCTAAGTTATAGTGCAATTATCAAATTCAATGTAATTGATTGATTAGAATTTTACATAGGATAGATTTTAGATAGTTTCTTTCGAATAAAACGTATTTTTTAATTTTTAGATAGAAGAGAAAAAAAAGATATTTAATTGAGAAGAAATAGAAGCGAAAAATGTAAATAAATAATTTGAAGCAAAAATATAATAAAATAAAGATGCAAATTTGATAGAATTTTTATCGAATTAGCAGTTTGAATAAACAAATTCAAAGAAATAAATAGAATAAAACTCTCTACATAAAGCTATATTATAAAAAAGAATAATAGAAAGACAGAAAAGAGTTAAATTAATTGTAAACAGTAATCAGAGTAAGAAAAAAAAAGTTTAAATTGGAAGAAATTCTATATAATTCTTATATTCGAAGAAACAATTATTTTCTAAAGTTATAATTATTTCACGCAAATAAAATATATATCAAACATATTAACTATAAAAAAAATTTTAAACTGAAAACTATTTTTTCGATGTAAAAAGTATTTCTTAAAGCTGAAATAATTTTATAACTAAAAAGTTGTGATTCATTTTAACTTTATTTAAAATAGCTAAAAGCAAAACTTAAAATTATTTTATAAGAAATACTTATTAATTTTAACTCTTTAACCATAAAATGGGAAAGGTATTAAAATTTAAAATTTATATTATATTCATATAATCGTATTTCGTAATTCTTTATAGAAATAAGACCTATTTGAGCTTATCTAAATTATCAAATTTATTCTAATCTTTAAAGAAAAAATTAGGTAAAATATAACAAAATGAACATTCTATTTCTTTGAGAATAATGTTAAGCCAATACATCTGATATTTAATTGGCTATTCAAATAAAAAACCAAAAATTTATCTAAAATTATAAATAGATTCTATGTTTCTTAGATTTAAGCTTATTAAAGTAATTAAGTTTATAAACCAATTTAAACTTTTTTCTTGTGTAATCTATTTTAAATTTTAATTAAACCTTTAATTAAATTAATGAACTGATATGCAGGAGTTTTCTATAAGTTCAACTTAAAATTAGGAAAATTTATATTCATTTTAATTTGGTTATTGAAAAAAATAGTTGACTTAAATAAAAGTATCTACTTACGATTTTCTTGTGTATTTAGCTTTTTAATTATGAAGATGAACCATTCTAAAATTTATTTCTATTTTCATTTCCAAATTTTTTTCAATTTACTTAGAATTTTTTACTTGAGTTCTTATGAGATAAAATAGGACTAAAGACTTTAATTTAATTCACAAATAGATAGATAAATATGACATTCTTAATTTTAAAGATCTAATTAAAATGGGATAAAAACTACATACCGTTTCAAAGGTTTTGAATAAAAACTAAAGGTATAAAAATTAATAATTAGAATGTAAATTATTTTTAAACAAAATAATCTTAAAAAATCACTTAAGAAAACCAAGGTTAAAGCGAAAATTAAAAGAGAATTATTTTTATTTTAGATAGTTATTATGACTCTAAAAATAATAAGCATTAATATAACTTTCATTTTACCTAAGAGTTTGTTGAATTTAATAATTATTAAATTTCCTAAGAAGCTACAAGTATATTAGTACATATGAAAAACTAGAAAATTATATACTCTTTAGCATTAAAGGCATAAGTGTTATTAATATAAACTAAACTGAAGTTGCTATATATCAAGCTTTTTCTATTATTTCAATTTTTTATTATTTTTAAGATTTAAATTAAGGTAAAAAGCTTAATTTCTTTTTCTATTATCTAAATTTTCTTATGCTAGCTATCCTAGGTTTTCGATTTTAATTCCTATAAATTTTATTTTTTTAATTATTATTTTCTTACTACAAAGGAACCGAGTTTCATATCCCAAACTAACACCTATAAAATTGAAGCTTTATAATTTTAATTAATAATAAGTGATTCCTTTATTATGCTTATTAATTTGATACTAAAGCTTTAGATTAAACTATTTATTTTATTAAGTTATAATTATTTTTATTTATATAAGCAGATTAAAAGTAGGTTATTATTGAAAGTTTTAATTATGTGTCCAAGGGAATTTTCCTTAACTTTTAAGTTCTTTATTTTATTTTAAGCAAACTACAAATACATGAAGTCTTGATTAATCAAAAGCTATAAAAGCTAATTTTATAAAGGCAGAATACTCTTGCTAATTCCATCTAGCTATTAATATTCCTTTAACAGCGAGAGTTTTAAAAGCATAAATCCTTTATATTTTATGGTTATTGCTTTAATTTAGAAAACTTCCTATCTATAATATAAAGAATTTTTCTATCATATGGATAAACCTTATAACAAGCCTTTTATTTACTCTAATTATTTACAATCCACTTTTGATTCCTTAGAAAGTTTAATTAAACTTCTAGTTTGTGTAAAGCTTAGTTTTAGATATGGATAGGATAAGACTTATATAAGAAAAAATAATTTTTTAAGATAAAAATCAGAAAATAAACCTAAAATAAGTTTAAGGTTTGATAGATCTATCTTTCTTCTAGATAACAGAAGGAGAAAAGAGAAGAGCAAGAAGGTAATTAATAAAGATAAAATGTCATTAAAATATAATGCAATTAATTAGAATTTTGTTCATTCCTAAGGGTGAGCATTGCTATAGTGCTTATTGAGAATTTGAAGCTTCTTAAAAGTCAAATTACACTGAATACATTTAAATTTCTAGCTGTGCTTTTTGTAAATATGATTATACATAACTTACTTATTCTTTAGAGCTGACAGTCGCTATTAAGTGTATATTTTTTAGCATTATTTGCATATATAGTCGCCATTATGGCTTATATCAAAGCTCTGTTAAAGTTTAGTAAAATTATTATGACTTTGAACGTTAATTTGCTTCTCTTTTTGTGATTTTTACTTTTCGTCTTAAGGAAACTCTTGATCATTAAATGTACTGCAAGTAAATGGTTCTAGTTTGCATTACTCTTACTTTTCATTTATAGGAATTTCAGGATTTTTACTAATTGTTAAAATATTTCTTACAAATTCATTTAGCCTTTTCTTGGTTCTTTGATTAAACTCTTAAAGTTCTGTCTTCAATTATTAATCAGTTAAATCTTTTGTGGATTAGTTATCCTGCTATGCTTAAAACTTAGTATCTTAATCATGATTCACTGATTATTCTTTTTAAAATGAAAGATTCTAATTTTCCGAGGATTCATTTTTATGTTTTGGCAAGATAAGTTAAGCTTCCAATTTTTTATCAGAACTTTCTATCTAGGAAGTGGAGATTTTTTAGTCCTTAATTATGTCAGAAACAATTCTCAGAGGAATTCCATACTTTTCAGAAAGCTCATTTAAACTTAGTTTAGTACTATCCAATATCATCATTTGTCTAATCCTTTATACAAACTTAAGTTGATTTAACTTAAGCGATTAGATAGTTCGAAAAAGGTTTTCATTATTCATAAGAAAACGATTTTCTATATACTCAGCACCCTTAAATAAAGAGAATAAAAAGACAGATTCAGCTCAGTCATTCATTTTAATTTTTGATATATTTTAGATTTTAAAACTAATTTAAATTAAGCATAACAATTAATTTCTATTAACCCATCTTTATAAATTTTAATTATAGCTATATTTCTTAATTTACTTAAGAGATACTTCTCTCCTTATACTCTTAGAAATGTATAAATCATCTAGCAATTATGAAACTATTGAAATTCATCGATAGTGAAGTTTTATTGTTTTGGTATATAGCAAATTTTTTTTAAACTTATATTAATTTAAGATTTTCTCTATTTTTAACTCCTAAACATTTTACCCCTTTAATGAATTAACTAGAAATAATTCCAAAATAGATAATAGAAATAAAATTGAAGAAAGAATGTCAATTAAGAGACTAAATTAATTGCTATCGCTTCTCCAATAGACTTTAGAAGGATTTGTTGGTAAGCTTTTGTGGAATAATCTCTGATAAATTAAATGTATTCAATTAGTTTCTAAAACTCTGCCCTTATGCTAATTTAATTTTTTATTACCCACTAAATAATAAAGGCTCTTTAGCATAAAATTATTAAGTTAATAAACGCTAGTTAGTTAAGCTAAAGAATTGCTTTCTTCATTTAATTCCTGTTAGTAGATTTATACGATGATTGAGTTATTTAACCTGATTTTTATTAAATTTATACATTACATCTATAACTTGCTATGTAAATCCATTCCCTTCCTTTATATACTTTATTGTTTGTTTTATTAGTTTATATCTTTATAAAATAAATTCTTAAATAAGAGGATGAGTCTAGATTATAAGCTTAGTCAAATATTTAATAGTTTATGTATAAAAAACCTAAAAGAAGTTTAATGCCTTTCTGTAAAATTAGATAAGTCATGAAAATCTGCTTTTTTAACTTTTAGACTAATGGAGCTAAATCCATTTAAATTGATATCCCTTAAAAAAATTTATTTCTGCCTTTATTTTCTCTTATTATCCAAGCAAAAAGAAACATATCAGCCAAAAGTTAGCGAAATAATTTTGCTAACTATAATAGTTAGGGTAAAATAGAATGTATAAAAGCTATCAAATTAATAATCATTTCTATGCAAACTTGTTATAAAGATTAAAAAACAGAAATATAACTAAAATAAAAAAAGCAAAGGTTTAAGCTTATACTAAAGGTAGTTTGAAACAAGGATATATGCTTATAAATTATTTTCGTTGTCATACAACTAAAGTGCTATTAAGTTCTTTATTTAGTATAATATAAGTGACTAAAATTAAAAAAAAGAAGCTATAAATTAAGTGTTCAAATTATGTAAAAAGTTGGGTATCTACATTTATAATTTATGATAAATAGCACAGAGTATTGATAAACGAAGAGATGTATAAATAAGCTGGTAAATGCATCTTAATAATTACAACTTTAATCACTTTCATTAATATTTCAGTATGTTTGTTTATAACTTTTAAGCTTTTCTATCTAAAATTCAAAAGCTATAGAAACAAAAAGCTGATATAGTTATAGATTTACCCTTAATTGAATAAAACTTATATTGAATTAAATGTAACATAATTAGAAGTATAAGGAAAATGAATTAGATTAAAAGTCAGAGACTCACAACTGGAAGAAGCAAAAACAATACAGTGTAAGATTTAAATTAATAGCTTTAAATATAAAATCTAGAGGAAATTTAAATTTATAAAATATTATTATAGAAGAGATATTCTAATAGAAAGTAGATGTTGATGATTAATAGCTAGTTGATGAAAATTTTAAGGAGAAATAATCTTCAAAATGAAGAATGCATATCATGCAAAATCAGTTGAAAGAACCAAAAAATTAAAAAGTTGATTTATAAAATTTAGAAAGTCAATAAAAAGCAAAATCTGCAGAGATGTAAAAAAGATACTTAGATGTCTCCAGAAGCAAGATTTAAAGATTTTATTCATAAGCAGCTACAAAAAATAAGCAGTCATTAAGAAAATAAAGAAAAAGTTAAATATCTAGAAAAATATTTCGATTTGTTTTGTTCAAGAGAAAAGAATTTGGAATAAAATCTTCATTAACTTGTATCAAATTAAAATGCTAATAAAAAAACTTATCTTAGATAAAAATACCTGAAGTCAAATCAAGTGAAGTTATCATAATCTAAATTTTTTGTATTCTCCTTAATGTTTATTTCCAATATAAAATTCTTGCGATTTAATTTACTCTAATCCTACTTTTTCCTTCTCTTAAATTTAAATTTCTAGATCTTTAACTTATTCAATGAAAAAGGTTATTCCTTAAATAAAGAAATAACAGATGTTGTATTTTTAAACTTTTTATTCTTGAAATTAAATTTTATTTTACTGTTTGATGTAATTCTTTCTAATTATTCTTTGGCCATTTCTTTCTTGATTACATAATATAATATTTTAATTGTTTTCATCAATTTTTTCTTTTTCCCTTACTTTTTCTAGTATTTGTTTGATTTTTTTAATTTTTAAATATTAGTGTGTTGGTATAAAATTCATATATCTATATTTATTTAAATCTCTATATCAAAAAGTCTCATCGAATTGGATTTTAGAAACAAGGACGATTAGAGGAAGATATAAATTCATATCTCTTACAAATAATCTATTCTATTTTTTCTAGTTTAGAACTATGATGATGCTTGATACTTATTAATGAATATTGCTTGACTGCAAGTTTTAAAAAGGCAAATTATATTAAGACAAATCAGGAAGATTCATATAAAATTAGTTAAAGCATGCTTAACAATATAAATAAAGTAAAGCAATACAACTCAGTCATTCTAAGATATTGCTTTAATAGGTTAAATGATTAGCTACATTTGGATATTATTTCTCTAATAAATTTACTTGCCAATAATTCGCTTATTAGAATTGAAGAGCTGGAAATGGTTAAATAAGCACTATTAAAATAGTTTTAATTAAATAATAAATTAAAGAAAGAAACAGTATTAGCTAGAAAGTTGAAAATGTAGTTAAAGTGATAAATATTCAACAAAAGTATAAATAGTAAACTACTTATATAGTTAATTTTATAAATCTAAATTATTTTAGAAGGAATTATCTCATTCTTACAATTCGTCTTAAATCTAACTAAGAAATATTGGGATTATATCTACTTTTAATATTCTATTGGTATTTACTTAGACTTAATTAAACAGCTCATTAATCATTAGTTAACTTAAAATAAATATTATAAACCAAAATTATTTCTCAAATATTTTTTGTAGTTCCAGAAAAAAGCGATATGGATTAATTAAAATTATATCCTTTTGGACTGATTTTGGATAGATATTTTAAAAACTAAAAAAGCAAACTTAGTGACATGAAGGTTTTTATACTCTAAGCAAATTTAATTTAAATTGTAAACAATTAACTAAAATTGCATATAGTAACTAATTATTTTTTATTCCAATATAAATTTACCTAAGATTGTTATATATTTTCATTTCTATTTATTTTAAGGTAATATCATAATATATTGTGGATAGGCTTAGATTAAATGATTAATTGAAGAACTTTCAAAATAGTTGAAACTTGATTTATTTTAAATTTAGAAAAAATATCAGAACTAAAGTTATAATTGCGAATTTAAAGAAAATGATTATAAATGAAAACTAAAAGCAGTGAATAAAATTAGCTAAATACAATAAATTAATATAGAGAGTTTTAATTTTACTAGTTAATATCTAAACTTAATCTAAATAGGCTAATAAGAAGAAATAAAGTCATATTAGCATTAGTTAAGTCAGCAGTAATGATGAATTTACTTTTACCTTAAGGAGGTTCAACAGGATATTGGTATACTCCTATGATAGCAACTGAATTATATTTAACAAAGGCATATATTCAAGTAGATAGGTCTGATATTCTTTATGTTGACTATTACTAATAAAATAAAAGTTTCATAAGCGATCTATAGAAAAAATAACCATTGAATCCAGAAAATAGTAAAGCTAATAACTTTAATAGATATCAGGATATAAAAATTAAATTTTACTCTTATCTCTTTAAATTTAATATATTTATTATATGTGTACTATTGTTAACATTCTTAGGATTTGGCTTGAGAAAGTTAATAGTGAAAGGAGTATAATAAATAAAGGAAATTAGTATTTCCATTATAAACTTCCTATAGCATTTTATTTATTTTAATTAAAAGTTAGGATATTCCTCTATGCTTTAGATTGTTCATCCTATTTTCTAAAATGTTTGTAGCTTATTTAATGCTCTAGCTACTTGTATAGTTTTAATAAATTTTTAATTTTTTTATCTAAACATGTTTTTTATTTGCTTCATCTTGAAGAAAAAGTTTAGTAGTGAAAGAAGTAATAGAAATTGCAATTGTCAGAGCTTATGATCAAATATTTTCCAATATTTGTTGAGCTATAACTAGAACAGAAAGTTTTTACTTTTTAAGTTTTATTAATATTAAGAAGAAATTGATTATCCTATATCTTAATTTCTTTATCAAGTTACTAAATACCTTAGATAATCTTATATTTGTTGCTAAGTCTCTTTTGTTAATTTATATTCTAAAGCTAAAGCCTTTTAATTTTAATTCTCTAAACTTCATTCAAATATTTTCAGCACTATTGCTTTCTACTTTCTTCTATAAACTTTTTATTTTTTTATGTTTAATTTCTAAGCAAAGGAAAAGGAAAAAGGCAGTTATAATTGTTATACTCCAAATAAGTTTATAAAATAGAAATTGGTTTAGTTAAAGTTTCAAGTATAATAACAGTGTGGAAGTAGTACTATGTATAATAGTTAGGATAAGAGATATTATACTTAGATCATTGAGAAAGAAAAATAGTACAAGCTAGAAAAATTAAGTAAGTATGCTTTTTAACTAAATAATAAAAAGGTTAAAAAACGAAAATGTAATAGATGCTAAAAATTAGAATAAATAGACATTGAAGAAATTATAATAATGACAATAATTAAATATAGATAGTTAAATATATTATAAATTAAAGTTAAAGATGTTTAGTTAACTAAGCTAAAGATAATTGTTGAAGGAAGATTTCACTTTGAGAACAAATTGTAAAATTGATGTTTAAGAAGAAGAAAAAAAGCATAAAGCAAAGTAAGAGCAAATAATATGAAAAATTTAAAAGCTTAACTCTATGAAGAATAAAAGATATATCATAAAATATATCTATTAAATAGCTTAGTTAAGTGATTAATAAAAAATTGCAATATCTAATTAAATTTACAGAAAGAATAAAATTAAAAAAATAGTAACTAAAGGAAAAAAGTTAAGAATTTGAAAATAAGAAAAGCTTCTAATAAATTTGAATATTTACTTAATACATTTAAAGAATTTTCTTTGTTTAGACCAAAGAAATTATTTCTTAAGAAATTAAATAAACTAATTTAACATTTAATTTAAACATTAAATTAATAAAATCTCTAAAAAATATAGAAAAATAAAATTTAATAAAAAAGGGCTAAAAAATTTACTTTTATAAAGTTAAATAATTAATTTAAATATTTCTTAATAAAACTAAAATTTTCAAGAAAAAAGAAACTTAGAGATTATAAAATTTTTAAATAAAATAAAAAAAAAAAGAAATATATTTTAAATAAAGTAGAGAGGAAAAATATTATTTCTGCTAAAAATAAATAATAAATTTAAGAATCATCTGAAAGTAAAAAATAAGTTGTTTAAGAAATAAAAATTTTCTAAAATTTTTATTTAAATTTATTCTAATAAATCTTGTTGGAATATTATTTCCAAATTTTTATTTTAAAGTTTTCTAAGATCCTCAAAAAATGAGAGTATTCTAAAAATAATACAGCAACTTGAATAAATTAGTAAGCTGAGAAATTAAATTTTAGATACCTTATTATTTTTACATAAAATAAAATGAATAAATTATGAGTGAATCGTTATACAAAAGGAAAAGTATAGCCAAGTAATATTTTTATAAATGATTAAGATTATCATAAGGATCTTTAATTTTTTCTTCTAAATGTTCAAAAATAAATTTAAATATTTTATAGGAAGCACCAAGTAGATAATAAAATAACTAGTTGGTTGTATAAATTTTTCTTCTAAGATTTATTTAGAAGAATAAAAGTCTATATTAGACTTTTTTTGCTCGAGCAAAAAGTTTTCTATAATGTTAAAGCATCTATATAATTATTTAAGATAATTTATCTAGAAAATATAAAGGTGCATATACATTTTTTGATTAAAGCATTGTTTTATAACGAGAAATGAAAAGTTATAAACCTAACAATTGCTCTTATATTTTATATTTTTAATAATGCTTTTCATCTTATAAACTTTATTTTCTTTAATTTATTAATTATAAAAATAGAAAATTACAAAAAGGAATTTATGCATATTTTAAAAAGAAAAGCTCTTCCTATTTAAGTTAATTAAAGGTATTTTTATTAAAATTAAGTTAGAAAAGACTGCAAATCTCAATTAAATAGCTAAAGCTTTCAAATAAAATTTAAAAGCTAATTAGGTATAAAAAATAAGATAATATGAGATTTAAAGTTATTTACCTTAAAAATGCTTAAATGTCAATACTTTACACTATCTTTCAATTTTATTTCTCTTTTTGCTATTTTATAACTAAAATTATGTTTTTGAATATTTTTAGATTTTAAAGTTAAGAAAGTATAAAATTTTTTAAATAAAAGAGAACAGGAAAAAGCATAAAAAAGTTGATTTGTTTGCCTTCACCATTTATAGTCTAAAGATTATGACTAAACATTTTTTATTCTAACTATGAAATAAAAAATATAAGAACATATGATAAACTTTCTAAGTAAATACGTTTAAACTATTATTAGATTTATGAACCATAATAACTTAAAATATTTAATTATTATTTTCAAAAATATCAAGAAAGGACTATCATAGCTTTTAATTTTCATACAAAATCAATTTTATCTAAAATCATCAAAAAACTAAAGCTGAAATAAAAGAAGAAACTAAATAATTTTTAATCTTAAAGTTTATTTATAGATGAAATAGTAAAAAAAAGGCAGAATTCATTAAAAATTTATTAGAAATAAATTAAAAAATTATCAATAAAGTTTCTTAAAAAAATAATTTACCATTCATTTAAAATTAAATTGTAAGGAATCTAAATTCCTTTTCATTATAAAATGATAACTAATTTAAGAAAAATTACCTTACATATGATTTTTAGCTTTAATTTTAATTCAAAGCATTTTTCTTAATACAAAGCGATTTAGTTTAAATTCACTCTAATGGTTTCTTTTTTAATTTTAATAACCACCCCTTGCTATAATAAGAGCTTAACTGCTAAAATTCCTTTTAAATAAGAACAAATTCATATAAAATTTTATCAGCCTACTTATGTTAAAAGAGTATGAAAGCTTGGGAAAATTAGACGATTGATATTAGGAATGCAAATATATTTACAAATTATAAAGAACAAAAGACCTAACCGATTCTATAAAGTAGTGAAGATCCTTTCATCAAACAACTAATAAGATATAATTATCTTCTTTGTTAGTATGATAACTTAATAAAAAAGCTATAGAAAAGAGTTAAAAAAATAAAAAATCTAATGAAAATTAACTATTTTAGATGAGTGTTTTAAGTTTATAGGACTAAGATAACTATTATAAATAAACCATTACTTGTAAACATTTCTTTAGTTTAAATTTAATTAAATTTAACTTATATCATTAGTTATCTATAAAAGCAACGTACAAGTCTATAAGTGTTAGAAGTCTTTGGAAAAAGTTACTCGTTTTTATGAAATATTTCCTGTCTATAAGCAATTTAGGAGAAAAGAAAAATGATACTAATTCTAGTTTTACAAATAGAAAAGAAAAACTTGAAAGATATAAAATGATAAATACAATAATCAATGCTTGCTTTATTTATTTGGGTGTTGAAATACTTAGTCGCATTTTAGGGCTGTATCACTATTATATAAAAATTATGATGATAATTTTCAACTTAAAGAAATAGCAAAATATCTAAAATTACTGACATAAATTTAAAAAAATAAACTTAAATTAAAAGATTATGAAAAGAGAAAAATTTCAAAATCAAAATTTTAAGATGAGGAAGTTATAAAAAAGCGATATTCATGTTCATATTATTTTTTAAAGGATGCAAATTTAAATAAAACAATCATATTAAAATAAAGAAACATCTCTATTAAATATAGAGCTAAAACATTTTAATATATTTATAAAAAAGTTAAATGAAAAAGGATTTATTAAAAATGGGAATTGCATTATATAATAAATTTATTAATATTTATAGAAAAGAATAATACATCAATATTTGAATATAAACATTTTTATTATACTATTCATTTCATCTTAAGATGGGATAACCTAAACGATTTAATTATTTATTTCTATTTTTATCTTTTTTAGAAAAATTAAAAAGCAATCATAAGCATTCTAATTATAAGCATCTAATAAAAATTAATAATTAAATAAAAAAGCTTTGATTTTATGAAGTTTATATAAAAGAATCTTAAAATTAAAATTTTTATCTTAATAAATAAAATATTTCATTCTTTTTTTGATTTACTTCGTCACATATCTAAAATAATCTTAATCACTTCAAATCTTAAATAGATTTTAACTTTGAAATTTATTTTTTTATTCCTTTACTGTTTAAAAAATTGTTAACAAAAGCTTAGGAAATTTTTTTATTTAAGAGTAAATAAAAATAAAATGTGACTGTAAGTTGTTTTTTATTTTTTGCTTATACATTTATCAATCTAATAAAGTTTACAACTTTTGAGTTCATAAACTTCAACTTATTTTTCAGGAGCTGACTCAATTACAATATAATTTAATTCGTGAAATTATAATCCGATGATTTCTTCAACAATTAGCTATGCTTTATCTGGATGATTTAAAATTGAGAAATGTAATTAGACCTAGTTCAATGCATTTTATACTTTGGGAAATAATGTTGATAAAATAAGATTTAGTATGAAAGTTTACGAAGATAAGGAAGAAATGTAAATGACAAGTAGTTTATTTGCAACCTTTGCTTAAACTTCGTATTTTATCGTTTGTAATGTTTGATTTTATCTATTAATCGAGCAAAAGGGTTCTGATGCATTTTGATGCTTTGCGAAATAAAACCAATAATAAAATAATTTTTTATGTTAGAACAATAAATAGGCTGCATATTATCCTTTAAATACGAAATCCGGTGATATATTACTAGGCTACGGAAACGATTAGATGTTTATTGGTTGAATGAAAGATCTAAAATTTTGAACAAATAACTAATATTTTAGTGCAAGCTAATTTGAAAGTTTATACTTATAAAGTGATTGTAATCAGAAATGTATAAATGGTTACTGCTTAATGTCATAATAGAGTTAATGTTTGCTGTGTTCTTCTGCTATTCCGAATTGCTAATAATGTACAGAAGATGGATTGAAATGTACAAAATGTAGCGATGGATTCTACAATGGAAGCGATTTCTTATGTCACTCTTGTACAGATACGAATTGCAAAATATGCCAAGTGGGAGGATCTCCTTGCACGGAATGTAATTCTCCTTATAAATTGGAATGATAAGTAAATAAGTGTTCAAGTACTTGTCCAAATACTGAGCAAGATAAAGTTATTAATAGAGTATGCTAACTTTGTTCTTCTGCTATTCCGAATTGCTAATAATGTACAGAAGATGGATTGAAATGTACAAAATGTAGCGATGGATTCTACAATGGAAGCGATTTCTTATGTCACTCTTGTACAGATACGAATTGCAAAATATGCCAAGTGGGAGGATCTCCTTGCACGGAATGTAATTCTCCTTATAAATTGGAATGATAAGTAAATAAGTGTTCAAGTACTTGTCCAAATACTGAGCAAGATAAAGTTATTAATAGAGTATGCCAACTTTGTTCTTCTGCTATTCCGAATTGCTAGAAATGTACAGAAGATGGATTGAAATGTACAAAATGTAGCGATGGATTCTACAATGGAAGCGATTTCTTATGTCACTCTTGTACAGATACGAATTGCAAAATATGCCAAGTGGGAGGATCTCCTTGCACGGAATGTAATTCTCCTTATAAATTGGAATGATAAGTAAATAAGTGTTCAAGTACTTGTCCAAATACTGAGCAAGATAAAGTTATTAATAGAGTATGCCAACTTTGTTCTTCTGCTATTCCGAATTGCTAATA
The DNA here is from genome assembly GCA_946699065.1 of Loxodes magnus. Classification (NCBI taxonomy): domain Eukaryota; phylum Ciliophora; class Karyorelictea; order Loxodida; family Loxodidae; genus Loxodes; species Loxodes magnus. The sequence goes on along the minus strand of CAMPDV010000340.1, from coordinate 167,323 downwards.
ATGTACAGAAGATGGATTGAAATGTACAAAATGTAGCGATGGATTCTACAATGGAAGCGATTTCTTATGTCACTCTTGTACAGATACGAATTGCAAAATATGCCAAGTGGGAGGATCTCCTTGCACGGAATGTAATTCTCCTTATAAATTGGAATGATAAGTAAATAAGTGTTCAAGTACTTGTCCAAATACTGAGCAAGATAAAGTTATTAATAGAGTATGCCAACTTTGTTCTTCTGCTATTCCGAATTGCTAGAAATGTACAGAAGATGGATTGAAATGTACAAAATGTAGCGATGGATTCTACAATGGAAGCGATTTCTTATGTCACTCTTGTACAGATACGAATTGCAAAATATGCCAAGTGGGAGGATCTCCTTGCACGGAATGTAATTCTCCTTATAAATTGGAATGATAAGTAAATAAGTGTTCAAGTACTTGTCCAAATACTGAGCAAGATAAAGTTATTAATAGAGTATGCCAACTTTGTTCTTCTGCTATTCCGAATTGCTAATAATGTACAGAAGATGGATTGAAATGTACAAAATGTAGCGATGGATTCTACAATGGAAGCGATTTCTTATGTCACTCTTGTACAGATACGAATTGCAAAATATGCCAAGTGGGAGGATCTCCTTGCACGGAATGTAATTCTCCTTATAAATTGGAATGATAAGTAAATAAGTGTTCAAGTACTTGTCCAAATACTGAGCAAGATAAAGTTATTAATAGAGTATGCTAACTTTGTTCTTCTGCTATTCCGAATTGCTAATAATGTACAGAAGATGGATTGAAATGTACAAAATGTAGCGATGGATTCTACAATGGAAGCGATTTCTTATGTCACTCTTGTACAGATACGAATTGCAAAATATGCCAAGTGGGAGGATCTCCTTGCACGGAATGTAATTCTCCTTATACATTGGAATGATAAGTAAATAAGTGTTCAAGTACTTGTCCAAATACTGAGCAAGATAAAGTTATTAATAGAGTATGCCAACTTTGTTCTTCTGCTATTCCGAATTGCTAGAAATGTACAGAAGATGGATTGAAATGTACAAAATGTAGCGATGGATTCTACAATGGAAGCGATTTCTTATGTCACTCTTGTACAGATACGAATTGCAAAATATGCCAAGTGGGAGGATCTCCTTGCACGGAATGTAATTCTCCTTATAAATTGGAATGATAAGTAAATAAGTGTTCAAGTACTTGTCCAAATACTGAGCAAGATAAAGTTATTAATAGAGTATGCCAACTTTGTTCTTCTGCTATTCCGAATTGCTAATAATGTACAGAAGATGGATTGAAATGTACAAAATGTAGCGATGGATTCTACAATGGAAGCGATTTCTTATGTCACTCTTGTACAGATACGAATTGCAAAATATGCCAAGTGGGAGGATCTCCTTGCACGGAATGTAATTCTCCTTATAAATTGGAATGATAAGTAAATAAGTGTTCAAGTACTTGTCCAAATACTGAGCAAGATAAAGTTATTAATAGAGTATGCCAACTTTGTTCTTCTGCTATTCCGAATTGCTAGAAATGTACAGAAGATGGATTGAAATGTACAAAATGTAGCGATGGATTCTACAATGGAAGCGATTTCTTATGTCACTCTTGTACAGATACGAATTGCAAAATATGCCAAGTGGGAGGATCTCCTTGCACGGAATGTAATTCTCCTTATAAATTGGAATGATAAGTAAATAAGTGTTCAAGTACTTGTCCAAATACTGAGCAAGATAAAGTTATTAATAGAGTATGCCAACTTTGTTCTTCTGCTATTCCGAATTGCTAATAATGTACAGAAGATGGATTGAAATGTACAAAATGTAGCGATGGATTCTACAATGGAAGCGATTTCTTATGTCACTCTTGTACAGATACGAATTGCAAAATATGCCAAGTGGGAGGATCTCCTTGCACGGAATGTAATTCTCCTTATAAATTGGAATGATAAGTAAATAAGTGTTCAAGTACTTGTCCAAATACTGAGCAAGATAAAGTTATTAATAGAGTATGCCAACTTTGTTCTTCTGCTATTCCGAATTGCTAATAATGTACAGAAGATGGATTGAAATGTACAAAATGTAGCGATGGATTCTACAATGGAAGCGATTTCTTATGTCACTCTTGTACAGATACGAATTGCAAAATATGCCAAGTGGGAGGATCTCCTTGCACGGAATGTAATTCTCCTTATAAATTGGAATGATAAGTAAATAAGTGTTCAAGTACTTGTCCAAATACTGAGCAAGATAAAGTTATTAATAGAGTATGCCAACTTTGTTCTTCTGCTATTCCGAATTGCTAATAATGTACAGAAGATGGATTGAAATGTACAAAATGTAGCGATGGATTCTACAATGGAAGCGATTTCTTATGTCACTCTTGTACAGATACGAATTGCAAAATATGCCAAGTGGGAGGATCTCCTTGCACGGAATGTAATTCTCCTTATAAATTGGAATGATAAGTAAATAAGTGTTCAAGTACTTGTCCAAATACTGAGCAAGATAAAGTTATTAATAGAGTATGCCAACTTTGTTCTTCTGCTATTCCGAATTGCTAGAAATGTACAGAAGATGGATTGAAATGTACAAAATGTAGCGATGGATTCTACAATGGAAGCGATTTCTTATGTCACTCTTGTACAGATACGAATTGCAAAATATGCCAAGTGGGAGGATCTCCTTGCACGGAATGTAATTCTCCTTATAAATTGGAATGATAAGTAAATAAGTGTTCAAGTACTTGTCCAAATACTGAGCAAGATAAAGTTATTAATAGAGTATGCCAACTTTGTTCTTCTGCTATTCCGAATTGCTAGAAATGTACAGAAGATGGATTGAAATGTACAAAATGTAGCGATGGATTCTACAATGGAAGCGATTTCTTATGTCACTCTTGTACAGATACGAATTGCAAAATATGCCAAGTGGGAGGATCTCCTTGCACGGAATGTAATTCTCCTTATAAATTGGAATGATAAGTAAATAAGTGTTCAAGTACTTGTCCAAATACTGAGCAAGATAAAGTTATTAATAGAGTATGCCAACTTTGTTCTTCTGCTATTCCGAATTGCTAATAATGTACAGAAGATGGATTGAAATGTACAAAATGTAGCGATGGATTCTACAATGGAAGCGATTTCTTATGTCACTCTTGTACAGATACGAATTGCAAAATATGCCAAGTGGGAGGATCTCCTTGCACGGAATGTAATTCTCCTTATAAATTGGAATGATAAGTAAATAAGTGTTCAAGTACTTGTCCAAATACTGAGCAAGATAAAGTTATTAATAGAGTATGCTAACTTTGTTCTTCTGCTATTCCGAATTGCTAATAATGTACAGAAGATGGATTGAAATGTTATGTATGCATAGCTGGTTATTATTTAAATGATGTCAAGAATTAGTGTATCTAATGTTTTTCTAGTAATTGTTTAACTTGTAATTCTATTTAGTGCCTTTCTTGCTTTTATCCTTATAAATTATCATCCATAATAATTAATGTGATATTTAATGTCCCTCTTCACAATAAGATTTTGATTAAGACGGCAGATGTAGGGCATGCAATGAAACTATTCCTAACTGTGAGATTTGTCGTGATTTTAATAAATAGCTTATTTGTGAAAAATGCTTTGGTAATAAAAACCCTTGAAATAATAGTTGTCCTGTATGTTCTTATATAGATGAAAATTGCATTTTATGTAATAACTAAAATATTTGCTTATAGTGTAATTATACTAAACTTTCTGGAAATATTTGTAAACACTAATGCGATGATAATGAGCAAGATTATGACTTAGATAATATTTGTCAGTCTTGTAGTTAAGAAATACCTAATTGTAATAAATGCGACTAAAATGAAACTATATGCTTGGAATGCAAGAAAGGTCATTTTTTATTGAACTAAGAGTGTGCATCTTGTGACATTAATAGTCCAGGCTGTATTGAATGTGAAACTAGGGATAGATGTACAATTTGCTAAAATGATAGAATATTAAATAAAAATATCTGCATAGAAAGTTGTAATGAAACATAGTACTACGATAAAGCAAATTAATCTTGTCAATCATGTTAAAAGGTAATAGCTAATTGTTCATAATGTTCAGAAGATGGAACTAAATGTTTAGTTTGCTTGGAGCAATTTAAAATAACTGAAAGTTAAACATGTAAATATATATAAAATTAAGAAGAAGAGGAAGAAGAAGAAGTTTAAGAAGAAGAGAAAGAAGAAAAAGTTTAAGAAGAAGAAGTTAAAGAAGAAGAAGTTTAAGAAGAAGAGAAAGAAGAAAAAGTTTAAGAAGAAGAAGAAGTTAAAGAAGAAGAAGTTAAAGAAGAAGAGAAAGAAGAAGAGGGAGAAGATGAAGAAGAATCAACATAAAATCTTTCAGAAAAGGAGAAAGAATACATAAAAAATACAGAAAATGCAAGTAAAGGATTAGCAAATTCCTTAATAGTTTCTGCTGTAGTTATTGCTGTTTTACAAAAAGGAAGCACAACCGGCTTAACTATGCTTTGGATAATAATTTTTCTAGATGAACTATTAAATATAAATGGTATGTTGAATCTAAAATTTCCTAATAATCTTAAATATTTTTATGAGCTTAAGACAGAAGGAATTCTTAGCTTCAACTTAGGAATTTAAAATTTTTTCTTAACCAAAGATTCATCAAATAGAATATCTAACTATAACCTTAATTCCTACAACTATATTGAGTATATTCTGCTTTCAAATATTTATAGAGCTCTAACGGAAGCAATAATATAGCTTATGATATACTTAAGCCTATTTTCTATTTCAAAGATATGGAAAGGAAGTACGTTTATAAAGAGTACAATTTCTCACTTCAAATATTGCGCGATTCTTAGATTTTGTCAAGTTAATACTTTCTAAGTATGAGTAGCTATTCTTTTCCAGCTATAGAATTTATAGACTTATAATTGGTATGTTTGCTTCAATTCAGTGTTATCATTCATTTTAATGGTAAGATTCTTTATCTAGATTACTTAGATTTTATTTGCAAGTGTAGTTATTACTTAAGCTATTAAGTTCAACAAAATAATAAATTTCAACGACAAGGAAAAAGAAGACTAAATGATGATGAAGTTTGGAAGCTTGTTTGAAGAAATAAGATACCAAGAAGGTTTGGCTATTTCTTTTTTCTATTTGTTCTTTGTTCTGAGAAGATTTATAATCAGCTTCGTCATCGTGTTTGGATAAGAATATCCAGAACTACAAATCTCCACTTTGATGATCTTAAGTGTAGTTCAAATAAGTTATTTAGCTTAGTTAAAGCCTTATAAATCTATAATGGATTAATGGTTAGCTATAATCAACGAATTAGTGATTTCAGTAATTTATCTTTTAAACTTTTGTTTTGTGGCGTTTGATTAGCAACATAGAGAACTAATAACTGAAGATATGTTTAAAGATACAGGTAAGTGCATTATAATACTTACAAATTCTATCACTTTCTTTAATATTTCCGTAGGCTTACTAATATTAATTAAGCTACTCTATCTTAAATATATGCAATGTAGAAACAAAAAGCTACCATAGTAAGGGATAGTTCCTCTACCTGAACTTTGATTAGAATAAAATTAAAAATAATTGTAAGAATCAAGAGCCAAGCAAAACAAAAATTTAACCTTCACTTCTGAAAGAATTTTAAATAATACCTAAATAGATTAATTGGAATACTAGGAGTAGCTTAAAGAAGAAAGCAAACATTAGGATAATTAGAACATTGTCACAAATTAATTAATTTATTAAAAAGAGAATGTTAGTATGCAATGGGCTGGAAATATGTGAACTTAAAATAAAACTACTAAAAGCTAAAGGAAAATAATAATCAAAAGACTAGTAAAAAAAGCAAAATCTCTGAAAATAGATTTGTAAAGCTTAGCGAGTGCTATTGATAATTAAGATCTGTAGAATGATGAGCAAAAGATATTATTATTTCCAGAAACTAGATTCAGAGAGTTTATCCGAGGTTATCTTAGAGATATTAATAGAAAACCAGAGGACCAAAGGAATATAAAGTTTTTGATATTTTATTTCGACGACTTTTGCCTAAAAGAAGAAAGCTGAATATAGATAATTATTAACTTATTTAAAGTTTGATATATCTTAAAGAAATATATTGCTCTTTAAAACTAATTTAAAGTTATTTATTTAATCTATAAAAGCCAAGCTCCAGTTTCATAATCAGTAATGCTAAAGTCCTTCTATGAAAAATTCTTAAAATCATAATAATTAATCTTGTCTATTTTATAGTCATTTTAATCACCTAATTGACTGACTTTTTAAGTAAAATAGACAATTAAATTCTTAAGAAAATAATAAAATTTGGTATAATCTTAATTAATAAGAAAATAACTAAAGTGAGGAAAAGTGATTTGTTAAGTTATGAACCTTTAAGATGATTTTTATTAATGTGAATACTTATTAATTAATTTAAATTTGTAACTTGTTTTATTAATTTATCATGCAGTTGTTTAGCTGTCTTTATAGCTTTTTAATGAGAAAGCTATTATTTATTTCAAGTTTAATCCTTATGATGTATTGATATCTCTTTAAAGTTAATTGTTTATATTTGATGATTACTCTTTGCTATCTTTAATGCTTAAACCTATTTTTTAATATTAAGGTTTTGCTATTTTTAAAAACTATTTCCTGTACTTTGCTTTTTAAGCAGATTAGTAACCTTATGAGATATAAACTAAAAAGCGTAATAAATTGCCTATCAAAGACTAATAAAATTAGTATTTTATTGATCTTCTAGACAAAAGTATTGCTAAGCATTAGGATAGAAGCTGCTAGTAATAATGGTCATCAGTATTAATAAGCAAAAGAAATATTTGCCAAATAGTTGTAGATAAACATCTAAAACTAAGGATTCATAAATTTTAGGCATTCTATAAAAAAGTTAAATTCAATTATTTATTAATACCTAAAATGCGAATCATGCTAAGAATTGCACAGCAAAATACTAAGAAATAAATAATTAAAATAATTTCCTTTTAAACTTAAACATTTGATATGAAGAATAAATAGTACAAGCTTGAAATATTTATTTAGAAGTGAGACTAATAAATAGAGTTATATTATTAGCCTTAATTTCTTATCTATAAATATATTGCAAATCATTTTTTAATTTAATTCCTTTAAAATATCAATGCATAGAATAAAATTCTAATTAGCCCTTTCTTCTAGTAATAGTCATTTAAATTAAATAAAGCAGAATATAAAAATAGAAGGCTAATTTACATTAAGAGATTGCTAGTTGATTAAATTTTAATATTATCTTAAGAGCAGCATACTAAAACTAACTTTTTTATCTGATTATTACCTTTTTATTTTAAATTTACACTTGCATTATATACTTCAATCAACTTGAATCTCTTAAATTTATTTTGCTTAACTAAAGAAAAATTCTAAATTTCTTTTTTAAAGTTATTACAGATATAATACTTAGATCTTTTATATTCTTACATTGGTAAAATCCAAAGATAATAAATGAACATTTAAATTTTTCCCTTCATGATATACATGAGTATCCTTTTACAGTATATGACGTATTTTAAATAAATAAATAAGGTTATTTTAGATTTAAATAAAAAATAAATTCAGAACTTTAATACCTTTGCTTTGAAACTAGTTATATCTAATATAAAAATGGAAGCAATATTTCAACTTTATTTAATCTTTCTAAACTCTCTACTAGATTCTTTGTTTTTCATTTTGATGTGTAAAGCGTTTATTTGATTAAGCTAATAAATTTAAATAATTAATATAGCAAACAATTATTATAAGCTTTTAGTTTATTATTTATAATATATATAGCAAATTAGCATTAGGTCTGTATAAAGTTTATAACTTTAATCCTTTTTCATTTCATTTAATAGCTTGTCTGATTATAATACCAACGGTATAAGTTTATATGCTTCTAATTAAACTTCTTATTTGTAAGCTTATGATAGAAGAATAATTGTCATATGGAGATATTTTCACTCTTAAAAGTCAGATAAATTGTAATTTTAATTAAATAAAACTTTATTTTTTATCCAATAGGCTAGACTGAATTTTCAGAAGATAAACATAAATTTTTTGAATAATTTGATTAAAATCCAATTACCTTGCTGATCTCCTTAAAAATTTTAAATATAAATCTAAATAAAATGATTGAAATACTCTGTCATATACTTGACAAATCAAAGCAAATCTAAAAGGTTTACTATATTAAATAGTTTCAAATCAAACTTCGAATATATAAACATAAATTTTTAATTCTATATACCAAACAAAGGCAAATCTTTTACTATAATGTGTATATTTAAATTTAGGATGCTTTTTTAAAGATTACTTATTTTTATTAATTTATTAAAACTTCAAATTCAAAAACTGTGATTTCACACAATTAAATGTAGAACTTAAGCTAAAAATAGTTATTTATGAATATCTATTTTCCTTTCTCTTAGTATTATACTAATGTTTAAAAAAGGCTTAGCAATGAGAAGTTAACTCATGGCAAACTTAAAAATTTCTATTTTTTTAATTTAATTTCATAAAAGTTAGAATAATGGATTCGTATTAAAGGATGTATTTTAAGTTGGTAGATTTAAAGAAATATACAAAGATAATTATAGAAATATTTTAAAATGAAGAGCACACTTTATGATAATCATAAAGCTAAAATTAGAAAAAATTAAACTTTATTTAGAATTTATTTGATTATATTTGATGGGATAGCTTTAATAATGTTTATTTTAAATTGGTTTACCTAAATAAAAATATAATCAACTGCAAATTCATGTCTTATTCAATTTTCCACTTATGTATAGTAACTTTAATTTTCTCTCTTTTTTAGTCTTCAATCTCTATAATAGAAACTATCCAAAAAGAATTTATTAATTATTTTTAACTTGCTACAATTATCTCAATTTTAGTTCAACTATTTACTACTTTAGGTATGAGAATTGCTAGTAAAATAAAAGGAAATGTTTGAAAACTCTATATATACTAAATTTATTAATTTAAGCTAACTTTTAAAAGAGCCTTGCTTTTTAAACTTTTTAGATCGTTAATTATTTTTAAATTTATTTGCAAATCTCAAATTAAGTTTTTAGATCTTTATTTTCTACAGAAAGATTTTAAATTCCAAAAGATGGAAAAATAAAAAATTGCTAAGAAAGATATATTTATCTTTATTTCTTTAGCTTAATAATAGATTTTCTTGCATTAAGAAACTTTTTAAAATAATTAAGGAAATGTGCTTTTAAGTCCTAATCTAGTTTTTTTCTTGTCTATTTATTTAAAATTAAATTAAAGAACTTAGTCTTTGTATGGTATAAATAAAACTTAATTTAACTGGAATAATTTCAACTATATTAACCTTAAAACAAATGAGTCTCTGCTAAAATCTTAATACTTTAAATCAAAATTAGTATCTTTTAATGAACTTAATTCTCTAGAAAATAAAATAAATAATGTGTATTAAAATTAAATTTAAGTCTTTATATAGAAATATACTTTTTAAGTATAACCAACTAAAATTTCTTAATATAGCTAGATAAATTTTAACTAACTTTATCTATAAAATAATAATAATATATATCAAAGCATCTAGTTTGAACAGCTTAATATATGAAATAAAAATCATTATATAGCTTATTTTTTACTAGAAATTAAATTAAGGAAAATCTTCTCATTATCTTTATTTAAATAATTATATAATAATATAACTGAGCTCTTCATGCTTGATATAGGAAGAAAGAAATTAAAAAGTTATTATTATTTTTATTTAATGTATATTATGAAAAATATCTCATATTAGATTAATTAAAATATTTAATTATAATATTTTTTATTTTATCTTAAATTAAATTAAATTTTTACATGAATGAAGAGAGTTATAATTGGTACTTTTTGAAAATCATTAAGACAGATAGTAATTTTCAAATGTATAATCATCTTTAAATCTTTCCAGCATCTGTATAATTTTTATTCTCAAAGCTATTTTTTATTTTTATCTCAATTATTTTCTAAAAAAAGTGACAAACTTTCTTGCGATTTTCTTTATATTTTTTAATGCTTATAAATTTTATAATCTACCATATTATTGATTATAATCTTTATTCCAGATGAATATTTACCAACTTGCTCTATTTCATAACAATTATTATAATTATAATTCGCAGCCTTTACTGCAAAAATTACATTTAGTTGTTTTTATTTAGTATTCGTTATTCTTGATAAAGTTTTTCTAATCTTTTGATAAAATTTATTAGTATTATTTGAGTTCATTAATTAGAATTTAGATCTATCTGCTGTTCTTATTTTAGACTTACTCACAAATGTATCTAAATCTAAAGTATATAATCCTGAAAGTAGCTATATAATTTTGTATAACTTTAAACTCTTAATCGATAAAAAATTAGGATATATCGTATTTATTAAATTTATTCATGTAAATACTTTAAATTTATAATATTAAGCAACGAAATCTAGATTTTTAAGTGTAAAGCTCTTCATAAGCTTCTAATTAAAATATTTTTAAAAAGATAATCCATAGAGTTATTAACACAGTTAGAGCATTTAATAAATAGAAATAATAATAACTTAAAATATAAATATAATAAAATTTAATTTCACTTTTATTTAATAAAAATGCTACTAGTGTTCCTTGCTTTCCAGCTTTATTAAGTTTGTACTCAATACTTATAACTTATAAGTCCAAACACTCTAATAACTGTATAAGGCAAGAGTACACAGAAAATATTATTTTCTTAGCTCAATTATGATCCTTCAGTTAATTCATAAACTGGCTGAGCTGTAACAGGATGATTTAAATTTTAATTCTAAGGTGGAACGACTTATTAAACAGCATTTACTTTGTAAAATGTAGATTCCTTCATGGATATTTAGTTTTTAATTTATAAAAGCTATGAACAAATAAAATTTTAAAAAGCTGATTTCAATTTGGGTTTGACATCTTTTTACTAAATTTATAATAGTTGAGCATTAATTTTAGTTTAACAAGCTAATTACAATCTAACCTACGGCTTTATAAAATTTTCCACTAGTAAAATTTTTACTCCGACTAATAACATTGGCTACAAATAATTTTTATTTACTCCTAACTCTTATATTACAATTGGTTCAACTCAAAATACAATATTTAATTGTAGTATTTATGATTTAAGATTTTGGACTAATAATAAATAATTCACCGAATAAGAATTTTTAGCTCTCTTTAATTCATATTCATGTTCAAATGGATGTTTAAGTGGATAATGTTTTAATGCAACTCTCTAAACTTGCTAAATTTGTCCAAATAACAAGTTCTTGAGATTGGATAAAACATGCTAAGATAATTGTCTAAACACAACATAAGATAAAGATAATGATTTTATTTGTCAATTATGTAATTTAGTTCTCAACAATTGCCTTTAATGTAATTCTCTTGGAACAGTTTGCAATTTATGTGAGATTGGATATTTTATATCAGGAAATACATGTTCTTCATGTTCAGTTATATCTGACTGTTCAACTTGCATAAGCGCGACTACTTGTACTTAATGTGCTAATAAATATCTTTATTCAAATTCTTGCTAGAACACCTGTCCTGTTACTCATTAAGACTCAAATAAAGATCGAAAATGTGAACCCTGTAACTAAACTTTAACTAACTGCTTAGAATGCACTTCTGATGGATTAACTTGCAAAAAATGTAGTGATAGATTCTATATTGGAGTTGACTTAAAATGTTATGCCTGCACAATAAATAATTGTAATACATGTTCCGTTGGAGGAAATCCATGCATAGAGTGTACTTCTCCTTATAAGTTAGAATATGATATAAACAAATGTTCAGCTAACTGTCCAGTAACTGAATAAGATAAAGATAACAATAGAAAATGCTTAAGTTGTAATGATGCTATTTTAAATTGCTATTAATGCACAGAAGATGGATTAAAGTGTTCTCAATGTTCCCCCGGTTTTTATTTAAATAGTAACAAAGATTAATGCCTGGCCTGCTCAGTATTTTCAAATAATTGCCAAAATTGTAATTCTTCTTAATGTGTCTCTTGTTTTAATCCTTATAAATTAAGATGAATCGATAAGAAATGTGACATTCAGTGCCCTGCAAGTGAGTAAGATTTAAATTAAGATTAAATTTGTGAACCTTGTACCTAAGTAATTTCTCACTGTAAAGAGTGTGATTAATAAGTATAATCTTGTTCTCTTTGCGAAACTGGTTATTGGATTTATTAAAATTCTTAATGTAAATAATGTTAAGAAAATATTTAGTTTTGCTCTACTTGCTCATAAGATGGAAAGACTTGCTTAAGTTGCCAGAATCCTAAAAAGTTATAAGATAACTAATGTGTTGATAGCTGCTAAAAACATTATTTTTATGACTCTTCATTTAATTGTTAGTTCTGTAATAAAATAATTTCTTAAAATTAATGTGTAAATTTTTGTCCAGATACTGAATAAGACTTAGATAGAGATAAAGAATGCTAAGTTTGTAGTTATGAAATAGAAAATTGTGAGAAATGTCATGAAGAGAGTAATTTATTTATATGTGATTAATGTTTTGGTAACCAAACTCCATTAAATAATAACTGTCCTTCGTGCTCTTAGATAAATGTAAATTGTATAAGTTGCAAATAGTAAAATGTTTGTTTAAAGTGTAATAGTTTGAAGCTTTTTTAAAATAAATGTACATCTTAATGTGATGAAAGTGAATAAGATTATGACTAAGATAATATTTGTTAGGGCTGTGATTTAGAAATAGAAAATTGTAATAAATGCGATTAGTAATAAGTGTAATGCTTAGAATGTAAAGAAGGATTCTTTTTATAGAATTAAAAATGCGTTTCTTGCTAAGAAATAAATGAAGATTGTGTTAAGTGCTAAGATCAAAATATCTGTATAGCATGTAAAAATAATAAAAAATTATATAATAATAATTGCATTGAAATATGCTCTTAGACAGAATATTACGACTGAATTAATAAGATTTGCTTACCTTGCGAATAGAAAATATCTAATTGTTCATAATGTTCAGAGGATGGAAGTAAATGCTTGATATGCTTTGACTATTTTAATAGAACAGAAAATTTTACATGCGAGAAGATATAAAATGAAGAGGAAAAAGAAGAAAATTCACCAGAAGAAGAAATCATACCCGAAGAAGAAACCAAGCCCGAAGAAGAAGAAAATATGCATGAAGAAGAAAATATAGAAAATAAGTTGAAAACATAAGATTAATAATTGAATATTGATAGTTATAGCATATCCAAAAAAATTAAATAACTTATCTAATCAATTTAGCAAGCAGAATAAACGGCTACACTAGCAGGATTATGTTCAGCTGCTACTACAAGTTTAGCTTTTTCTTAATAAAGATCAATTGGAAACTGGTTTACGTTTATGATTGCAACTGAGTTTTTCTATTCAAACGCATATATTTAAGTAAAAAGACCTGATATTCTAAATGCTTACTACTATCAATAAAGTCAAAGCTTTATAAATAAAATATAAGACAAAATAAACTTTGAATCACAAATTAGTTAAGTCCATAAATTTAATTTACGACAATTAGGATATGAAAGTTACATTTTCTCAGCTAACTCTTTCATTTTCAATATGTCGATATTATCAGTACTGTTTGTAGATATTCTTCTTCTTATGACATAAAAATTTAGCAATATAGCTTGACTAAAGAAGTTAAGGAACAAATATTTCCATTATAGGCTCCCTTTAACACTTTATCTACTATTTAGTCTGTAAATTGGATATTCCTCCATCCTTCAAATTAGCAATCACAACTTTTAAACCACTTTCACCTCATTTAACGTCCTAGCCTCGTGAATAGTTTTAGTAAGTTTTATAATTTTAGATTTTATAAGTTTTAGTCATTTTTCGTTTACTTTTCGTTTTAAAGAATTATTTCTAATTAAAGAACTAAATTAATAATGAAGACATCCAATAAAAATAGAAGCTTGAAGATCTAACAACTAAATACTTTCCTGTATTTGATGAACTGAAAAGCGAAAGGAAATCTTTAATTTTCTATCCTTTATTCCTATTAAGAAGAATTCTGCTATCTGTAATCTTAATAGGTTTATAGGAGCACGCAATGGCTTAGATAGTTCTTTGCTTGCTAATAAGTTTATTTTAACTTATTTATGTAGTTATATGCAAACCTTTCAAGTTCAAATTACTAAACATAGTTCATGTCTTTTAAGAGTTATGACTCTGCATTTTGTACTCTTTTAATTTTTACTTCCATTAACTCAGTAAAGAAAAAGAAGAAAGAAATTAATTAAATTCAGACTAAGCATATCGTTTAGGAAGAGCTATAGTTTTAATTTCAAGCATTATAACAGCTATTGGAATAGTGATGTGCATAATAGCAATGATAAAGGATATTATCACATAAATCAAAGAAAAGAAAAAGCAAAAAGAACTAGAAAAATTAAAGAAATAAGCTTAGCTATAAAATTAAATTTAACTAAATAGTAGCCAAGCTTAAGATAATAAAAATACAAGTAAATCAGATAATAGAGATACTTTCATTGTTGAATTACCTAATATAGATAACTCTATCATTTTATAAATGTCAAGTTCAAGGAAATTAGTTAGCATTGTAATAAATGAAAATTAGGGTGAAGAATTAGTATTTTAAAAAAGTGACTCTAATATTAATAGCTAAAATTAAGAGAAAAAAGACAATAAAAAGAGTAAAAAAATGAAGGAGAAAAGCAAGAATAAAAAGAAAATTTAAAATACTCCAAAGAATAAAGTTCTAGACAATAATTGACTAAAATGATTAATATCTGCTACTGATTAATAATTTATATGGAGTGTAACCCATTAAACATAATAATCTGATATGATTCAAAAACCTTAAACAAAGTAAAATAAGAAAAAACAAGCAAAAAAGAGTAGAATGTATAAGAAAAAGGAAAATGAGAGTGATGTAGAAGAGGAGATAAAAGTTGAAGATGCTTGATAAATTAATTAGGATTCATTAAATTTAAAATTAAAATTAAAATTATTCATAATAATAATTATTTTTATGTGCAACACCCACATCAAATAAAATGAGCTAGTTCATAAGAGTGATGGAGAGACTTATAGAAAAAATTAGAAAAAGAAATATGAAAAATAAAAAATAAAAAATAAAAATATATGAGATTAATAAAGCTTGATATCTAGATAAAACAGATAAATTAATTGAAGGGAAAATTAAATTTATTAAGAGAGCTTTAATAATCTTATGAATAAAATATTTTTCTGAATTTTTTATTTTATTTTTCTAAACTTTCTTAGGTATTAAAGTTTTAAATCTAAAAATAATTAAAAATGTAATCTTTGGTAGCACGAATTGAAGAAAATTTTTTATTTTAAAGATACAAGCCAATAAGAAAATTTATTTTTATATAAAAATATACCAAAACCAAGTTATCTCAAAATGTTTTTTTTAGGTATTAAAATCTAAAAAGGATTACTTTAAGAAGATATAATTATAAAAATTCGTAGAAAATATCTTCTTCTTTAATAATAAAATTATTATTTTATAAATCTATATATCTTAATAATTTTTTATATTTTTCTTATAACTAAATTCCTTTTTGATTTATTCCTTTTTTTCGCGAGTATTTCAAGTTTAACTATTGATATCACTTCTATTTTACAAGTATTCTGTTGAATTTTTCAATTTAAACTAGAATTTATTTATTTAATTATTTTCCCTTGAAATTTATCTTATAATTTATTAGTAACTTGAAACTGAAATTTTAGTTGACTTTTTATTTTATTAGCCTTTGTTTATAAACAAAAATGCTTATTTATAAATATAAGCTTTTATTATGAATATATTTAGAATTTTTATAAAATCTGCATCTATTTATTTTCTGGGTACTTTAATTTAGATTATAACTTTGTTTTATTTAGTGATTTTTTTTGAGTATATGAACTATTATTATCTAGATAAAATTAAAATATCCAATATGTATACTTCTAGTAATAAAGATGCATTCCTTTTTTATATTAGTG
Organism: Loxodes magnus; assembly: GCA_946699065.1. Lineage (NCBI taxonomy): Eukaryota > Ciliophora > Karyorelictea > Loxodida > Loxodidae > Loxodes > Loxodes magnus. Next base: position 151,237 of record CAMPDV010000340.1, on the reverse strand, counting down.
ACGAGACCTTAATTTAAATAATATTAATTTAGAAAATATAAAAATTTAGCAAAGTCAGTTTTCTATTTTTATTATTTTAATATATTTATTTAAATTATTAAACTAGTTTAGTATTTTAGTGTTAAGTTTTATTTATTTTTTATTCATTCTCATTTTTAAGAGTCATCTCGTATTTTTAAAGATTATTATTATTATTTGTATAGCTATCTCTACGAAGATTTACCTTTTAATCTAAGATAATTGAAAGTCTGTAAATTTTATTTTCCCCATATCAATTATTTTTTAGAGTCTTTTCAGTTATAATTTTCTTTTTATTTAAAGAATAAATGTAAACATAAACTCTAATTATCTTAATAATAATGCCAATTAATTTTGGTTTATTTAGAGAATTATATTCTATTTAATTGTTTTAATTTTAAAAATTTCTAAGTCAAATTTGTTCTTAAAAGCTATTAAATTAACTTTTATCTTTCCTATTGTTTACAACGCTACTCAAATCTCAGAGATTAATAATTTAAATTATTAACTCATCTTTAGTTATTTAATCTTGGCTTAGATTTATAGAATGAAGGCTATTTAAGGCTAAATATTTAGACATAGATAGTTTTCATTTAACATCACTTAAAAACTAGATTTTTATCTTCTATATTTGGTTTTTATTTTTCAGATTATAGTTAACAAAGATCTTAATAATTCTTTCTTATATATTTAGTAATTTTTATTTAATAAGCTAATATTGTAGATGGATATAACAATTTTAAAATTATAGTCTAAATTAAGCTTTGAATAAACTTAAAATTTAGGTTTAGAAATTATTTTTAATGTTGCTTTAGTTTCTTAATCTTTTTTATAGGAGTAGGCAAAGGAATTATCTTCAATTTGCTGACTTTTACTCTTTTTCTTTGTAGATAAACTATGTCTAACAATATATCTAATAAACTTATATAAATATATATCTATTTACCTGCTAGTATAAGAAATAAAGAGTATCCTAAATATTTAGAGAGATATCTATTTATTAGATTTATCATTCATATATAAATAGCTTTGTTTATGGTTTATCTAATTTTATAGAAAGATGTTAAGCTTATTTTAGAAATTCCTGACATAAAGTATTTTAAGATTTGAAAGGGTTTATCAATTATTCTCTCCTTCTCTTTATAGTTTATATTATAATGATATAAACTAGTAAAACTTTAATAAATTATAAATAGCAAGCGTGATGTTTGATATAGCAAGCTATAGATGAAATATACAAAATAAAGGTTTTAATTATTTAGAATAAATAAACTTATTAATATCTAAACTTTTATATAAATTCAACGAGAAAAGGCAATAACTATTTAGACCAAGTCTTAGAAGATTTATAGTTACTTGCTGGGATAAAAAATTAAAATCAAAGAAATTTATTTGTCAGACTTATCACAAGTTGCGTAAACTACTTACTTATCACTTAATGAAAATAGTTTCATATAACTTAAATTTTTTTAATATTAATAGCAGGAATCAAATGAGGAAAACGTTAATCTAATTAAATTAATATCTAGTTTAATAATTTATTAGGGATATTAATAATTTATATACCTATGCAAATTAGTTATAAAGGATATATAGCATTATAAGTAACTAATAGATAGTTTAATTTAGAAAAATATTCAAGTTTGAGACTAAATTTTCTTATTTCAAATATGTTGAAAACTAAAGCTTATTTAAGTACAATAAACTAGATTAAGATAACTATTTAATTTAAAATTTCTATAGGAGAAATTTTTATTTTCCTCTTGTTTTTCTTCTTTCTGTTAATTCTGGTTTAGATAATTTTAAGAGTTTTTATTATAGCTTAATTATTATACTTTTATACTTATATGCATAAGCTATTTAACTATGCTAATTTTAGATAGAAATTTATTATACTATTTATGAAACTATTATTATTAAATTAATAATAAAACTTTAGAAAACTCTAAATTTATCTTATATTACTAGGTAATATAAGCATAAGAAAGTAGTCAGATATTAGTATATGATTATGTATTTCTAAGTAATATTAAGAAGCTTTTATATGTATATGGATAAATCTTAATTAAAAAAACATTTGTAAAGCGAGAAAAATCAATTAAGTAAGCCTGCATCTTGATATTTTTGCTTCGATTTTATTTTTTTTAGGCATATTTGGAATTTATTTATCAAAAAGGGATAAAAAATTTTAAGGAATTAAAAAGGAAGGAAAATTTAAATTAATAGAGATATAAAAAATTATTTAAAAGCACATCAAAATACTAAGAGCCTCGGTATCTTAGTGATTTAAATGGATTATAATTATAGAGTTTTTTTAACATTCCTAAGATTAAGATTAGATAAATAGCTCTTTACCTCCATTAAGAAATTTGTCAACATTTAAATTAAGCAGTTTAGCTAATAGAAGATAGACTTTAGTTTAATTTAAATTATTTAAAATTTAATGATAATTAAAAACGTTAAAATGAATGATCGAGCTCAGTCTATCTTCTTACTCTTTTTATTCAAGGGTGCTGAGTATATAGAAGACCGCTTTCTTATGGATAGATTAAGCCTCTTTAGAACAATCTAATCGCTGAAGTTTAATTAACTTAAATTTGTATAAAGAATTAAGCAAATGATGATATAGGATAGTATTAAGCTAAGTACAAGTGAACTTTCTGATAAATATGGAATTCCTCTAAGAGCTATTTCTGATATAATTAAGGACTAAGAAATTTGCACATTCTAGACGGAAAATTCAGGTCTAAAACCTTAGATCATGTAAATCTAACAAATTTAAGAAAAATAAACCCAAAAAAATTAAATTATTTCTTTTTTAAGCGAAAAGATAGCGATCAATAATTAAGATACTAAAAATTAAATAAATCTAGATAATTAATCCATGAAAGACTTATCTCATATTTAGTTAAAGGCAGAATCTGATGAGGCTAGTCAAAGAACCAAAAAAAAGTTAAACGAATTTGTAAGAAATATTTTGACAATCAGTCAAAAGCCAGAAATTCCTTAAAATGAACATTAAGAATAAGGCAAATTATTGTCATTTAATTGCATTAAATTCAATAATCAAAAGACTCCTTAAGACAAAAACTAAAATTCCCAAAAAAAGAAAAAAATAAAAGTTCAAAGTCATAATAAAATAAATAGAATTTAGCAAAGCTTTGATACAAACCCTAATGGAGATTATATATGCAAATAATGCTAAAAGATTTACACTCAATAGCATTTGTCAACTTTGAAGAATAAATAAATTTTGTATAATCATTTTTATAATAACCATACCAAGAAGATTGAATGTAATTAATGTAATTTGACTTTTAAGAAGCTTAAAATCCTCGATCAGCACTTCATCAAAACTCATTGTTAGTAATAAATAAAATATTTAATTAATTATAATTCATATTTTTATGGTATTTCCTCTTTATCTATTTTCATTTTTACTATCTCTTTTTTCCTTTCTTTTATATAACAAGAAAATTAATTTTTACATCTTAAACTTAATTTAAATTAATTTGAAAATCATTTTTGTCTTCAATTTTTACTTTAAGGATTCTTTTCTTTTTGATTAAGTATTATCCAATACATATTTGAATATCATTTTATATTATTTGAAGGTATTACAAGTATTAAGAATCTCATTTCTAAGCTAGTACTATACAATCTTTTGAGATGTTTTCTATTTTGAACATTAAATATGATAATTGCACAAAGTAACTAGATAGAAAAGATTCTCTTAAGATAAAGATAGTTACTCTACTATTAATTATCATTTATTACAGTATAATAAGATTATTTCTTCTTAGTTGAAATATCTATTAATATTCTTGGAGAATGAAAGAGTAAATATAAAAACTAGACATTAATAAATAAATATTTATCCCATATTTATCTAATTGTTTAAAGAATGAGAATACATAGCAAGCAATAGTTCATATATGTATAAATTTCAATAAATTATTTAAATTCATTTATAATTATTTTCTTAGTTTAGAGGCTTTAGTTACAAGAATTGCTAGATTAAATCTTTTATTATTATTAGTTAATGAGTTATTAAAGCGACTCATTCCAACTTTATCAATCATTCTTTTAAATATATAAATAAAACCAAATTTCTAAAGCTAGAAGTTAACAATTATTTATCTATGGAATAATAAGTGATCTAAGTGTAAGTTGTAAAGAATTATAGTAGATATTCAAGAAATTATAAATAGTTTATCTAGTAATAGAAAATTATTTATACTCTAGCTAATAAACTTTTGAAAATAGAACTATTATATTTTAAATAAAAAAGATAGAAACTAAGCTTTTTCTAGTTTTGATAAAGAAAAAGTAAGGAGATGTAATTAACTGGAGCATTCTTCTTCAAAAATTAACTATGATATAGCTTTTAATTAATTAAGGCTCATCAAAATAAATCTATTTATTTCTTTAAAAGCTATAAATAAATATTAGTTATAAAAGTCTAACATGATCACATTAATAAAAACAATTTTTTCTGGTTTATTCCTTTCATTTATAACGAAATATAAATAGGTTGTATGCTTATTTATTTGCAAGACTAAGCAAGTGTATAATATAAAGGAGAAAGATTTATATGATAGAAATATAGTTTCATTTTTTTCTCTTAAAGGATTTTGTCTTGCACTATTAGATATTACATTATTATTAATATAGATTAATAATTTTTGAAATTATGTGCTTTTTAAGATAAATTCTCTATATCAAGTTTTCTTTATTTCTCTACAATAATAAAATTATAATTTATATCTCTTGAAGCGGAAATTTAAAAAAATTATTTGAGATTTTTGGTCTAAAAAATGCTTATTTATTATAAAACTAAGTTACCTAAGAAACTTAGTATTTGATAAATTAATTTCTACAATATTCATTTAATTCCAAACTTTGTTTCCAAAGATAAGGGTCACAAAAAATAAATAAATGATTTTAATTCTGTATGCTTTTCTTATATCACTAATGCTTATAAGTTTATTTATTCTTGGGATATTATTAACTAAATTTTAAATAGTTAATATTTTATTTTCCCTTATACAAATAAAAAGAACTACAACTAATATTGTAATCATTATTGCTTATAGCTATTTTTTATTTACATTGCAAACTTTTATAAATCTTAAACATCATGAATGCTTAAATTTATCCAAAGATGTGATATTTTAATATTTATCAAAGGTTTAATTTTTAAGACTAAATCTCCAAATAAGCCTAATAGTTTAAGTATAAAATGCTTAAAGGTAATCTAAATAGAAAATGATTGAATTATATTAATATTTATAGGAAATATTTAAATCATAGGCACTTTTAAATTAATTTTGAAATAATTCAAAGTATAAATAAAAATAATAAAGGTATCTTAATGTTCTAAGGTATTTAATAAATTAAAAATTCTAACTAAAGTTGACTTCAACCATATTTGACTTTATATAAAATAAATATAAATCTTTTTTAGAGGATTTCATTTAGAAATTCCCCAAAATTTTTCTAAAAAAAAATTGTTCTTTTCAGTCATTTGTATGTTTTAATTTAAGTTTTCTCTCTTTCTCAAAAATAATTTTACATGAGCAATAATTAAATTAAGCATTACCTTAAATGAATTAATAGTTTGTTATACGTTGCATGCTTTTTTCTATTAGAACATAAATAGAAGAATTTCAATTATGTTTAATAGTTTGGTAAAAATAATACTTATAATTTTTCTCATTGCGTCTTGGTATATATTCCATATTTCTAATGAAAATTTCAAATAATTTTGGAACCTTTAGCATACTTTATATATCTTAAGCTCCTTTATATTTTAAGTTTCTCAAATTATTAGTAAATTCATTTTACGATTTCATTAGCAGACAAATAGCACTAAAAAATAATTTTGCTGATATTTTGTTTCTTATTTTTTCCTATTTTTGATTTATCTCTTGATGCTATTGCTTAATTATATTCCAAAATTAAATTTTTCTATAATATAAATTAATAAACTTTAATGCCAATACAAATATCTTTAGCTCTTATTAAATGAAATATAATCCAATTTTCTAATTCCTTTATCTATTTAATTTAGTTTTATATCACTAGATAAATATAGCTAGAATAATTAAAAGGTATATTAAATTGCAAGATATAAGATAAAGCTTAGTTAAATATTTATATTCTACAAGCTATCAAAATGTTTCATTTAGCTTTATATTTTGCTTCTCATTAAACTAATTTTAATTTCTAAATTGCTTTGCTTATAAAATTATCGAAGTAGATAAATCAAAAGCTTCAAAGAGAAAAGCTAAATATTTGTTTTAGCAATGCTTAGATGTAATATATTATAATCAGCTTGAATAGAATAATTTATAGTAAGATACAATTAATTTATAATTAATAACTTAAGAAGGTATAAGAAAGAGATAATATAATAAGAGGCACAAATAAAATATTTTTATAACTTATTTATACTATTTCACTCAACTCTGTTCACAAATCTATTTTTTATTACTTGATGTATAGATGTAAAAACCACATTTTTAGCTAATTGTAGATAATTTGGCATAATAATGTATATCTCTGTCAATTTAGAACTTAATCATTAAGAAAATTCATTAAATTTGGTTTTATTTGAAAGATTTCTAGATATATGGAATTAGAGATCCAAGACTTTTATCTTTTTCTGACTTAAGAGATGTTTCCTTTGTATTTTAGAGAAAAATTAATTAAAATAATACCTTTTAATTTGTATAATTAACTAAAAATATATAGTCATTTATCCATTTTCTCTTTTCTAAATTATTAAAAATAATTGAATAAAGCATTATTAACATTTGTTTATTAGCCTTATAAGTATTAAATAATCAACTTATTAGTCCATATCTTAATTTATTATTAAGGAGAATAAAAGCTTAAAAAATATTAACAACTGGCAACTATAATTAAATAAGTAGCTTATCTTTAATTAGTTAGAGCATAGGCTATATTAATTTTTTTATGTCGAAGGAAATTAAAGATTTAGAAAATCATAGTAATAAACTTTAAAAGCTTAATCTGGTTTTTTGTTTATTAGAGTTTTAGATTTACCAAATATACTAAAAATGGATTAAAGCTTCTAATTATAGGAATATTTCTTTATTCATCTTATAAAATTTCTTACATTATTTCAATTTATAAACTTAAATTAGATTATCTAAGTCAAGCATTTTAAACTTTAGTCTAATATTTTATAATATGAAAGGTGTATAAATGTAGTTAGATAATTATATACTAAAAGATTTATTAAGAGCCTAGATAATTTTAATTAATGATTAAATGAAATTATATATTAAGTCAAGTAATAAACATTTCACTCCTTGCTTTTATTTTTCATTTTCTCAATTTTCTCTCCTTTCTCTCTAAATGTAGTTAACAAATCGCTTTAGTCTCCGTCTTCATAAAATTAGAAACTTTGCACTGTATTTCCCTGATCATTATCACTTTTTTATCCTTCATAATGATCATAAAATGCTCACTTTGCTTTAGGTCACTTTGATTAATAATTTAACCTGCTTATTTAGATTTCTTTTTTTATATTTTGAGGTTATTTTGTAATAATTTCTTTGCTCTCTAACTATAAGATACTTGGTTCTTTTTCTTTATTTTCTTGCTCTAAATTCCAATTTTTATTTAAATGAGATTCAATTAAATTTTCGTCTATTAATGTACTTTCTTGCTTTTAAGTATTTAAGTGTTTTTCCAGACTTTGATTTAAACTTACTTCTTTTATTGACTCTCTATGCTTTTTCATGATCAAATCGCTTTCTCCGAATAAAATCGAAGCTTCTTTGAAATTTCATCAGTTAGATTAAATTGATGAAATCCTGTAACTTCAGTACTATTATTAAGAGAGAAAACGATTATAAGCTACTTGTTTATACAGCTCCTTCAAGCATGTTCCATATAAGAGAGTCCATTCTAATTGTTTGATCATTTGAATAATATCTTGCTGCTAGAATAGTAACTTTAGCTTCTTACTATGTTTGTTTTCTTAATCCAAATCATAGAATTCCTAGTTTGCTTCTTATTGTTTTTTCTTCTTATTATAAACTAAAGCATCGGTAATCTTTTTCTTAAGCTTGTCAAGAGTGCCTTAATCCTTCTTAGCTAATTACTCTTCTTTCTTTTCCCATTTAGTAACTATCTCATTCAACTTTATGAATTTCTTAAAGTGACATAAGCGAAAATAAAATCTCATAGAATTGGTAAATGTCTAGTATCCATATTCTGTGAAGATATAATGAAACCATACTACTAAGAAATACCCATTTATCACTATCAGCAGCACAAACAAGGCTAAATCTAGTAATTTATAACTTTCTCCTGATTCAAAGTAAATTCCTATGAACAATATGGAAATTGAAATTCCTAGGTAATTCATTTCTAAACTATTAAGCTCTTTTTTAATATAAGGCTGATATCTCATCTATAGGTATATACAGGAAAGCATTACTATGATTAGACACCAAAACTGGAATATGATAGTAGATTTTTATAGGAAGATAAATATTAAGGTGATTATAAACTTCTAGTACATCTTTATAAACTCTCAGAAATAAAACTTATCTTTATACCCTATTGTTAGGAAACCAAACTAAGACTTTATTAGAGTTGAACTTATTAAGTTTCTTTTCTTATAAAGGTATAAAATAACTATAAAAGGAACAAATACTCCATATAGTAATAAGCCTGGTAACGCAAGAAATAGAACAAACTTTCGATGACGACCTTTCCAGCATTCTATTTCAGTATAAGCGTTTAGCACTGCATAGTCTGAGGAAATTTAGTAGCAACTAAAGGAACTAAAGATAACCATAATTAAGTTAGTGTATATTTAGAAGAAAGTAACACTCATGGTAGTAATAAAAATAGATTTGATGAATTTCTTTCTTCTAATGATTGAATATAGTAGAATAGAAGTAAATGCTATTATTAAAATAACTATTGGCAATCCCATATTGCTCATTACTTTGTTGTAATATTAGTTCTCATTTTACTAGTACATGCAATCCAGTTTAAAAATAGATGCTGTAGCTGCTTAGTATTATTGATTTATCTAAAATATTTCATTGAAGAAGTCGGGTCATTAAAACTTGAAACTCTATATTAGATTAGAGAATTACATGTAATTGGAGAATATTTTGAAATATACTCCGTAGTAAGATTCTTATTCGTATGCTGATTTTAAAGTTTATACTACTATATAAAATATAAAAGCACCAAACAACGCTATTACTATTGAAGATACGATTATGGTCGTTTTTTTACTCATACATCTCTAGCATTCGTTCAGTCCATTTTTTTATCAGCCTTACTCACAAACATCACATAAAACTCCTTGATAACCTTCTTTACAGTTTCCTTGTCAATTTACTGTCTGCAACATATTTTCTCTTTACTAAGGGTTGGTTATTTTGAAGTATTAATTTTAAAAGCTGCTGTTTAAAAATGTACCCAAGCAAGCCTTATGCTTTGGACATTTGTGTATTGTCTCTGATTTAAAGTTTAATCTTCAATAGCCTTCCTTAGGTGCTATTAAATCACCGCCATAACACATTGCTCCTTACATGCATTCCTTACAAGATTTATCACTTTAATTTAAAGAATATTAGCCAAATATACAACTTTGACATTAAGTATCGTCTATCAATATTTGGCCTTAGAGGCACTTATCAATGTTTAATTACATTGTTAGTTTGTTTTCCATATTCTTGTCTAGTGCCAGATCTCCTTTTTCAAAAGAATTTGTTTCTAATTAAATATGAACTTGCTTTCCAGGGTTAGCTTTAACAATTATGTCTTTAATATTAAAAACTCCTAACTCTGAAAATACTCTTGTCTTGCCAGACAAATCAGCGTCTTCAGAAAAAATAGAAACGATGGAAGTATTGTCGGTTTTAACTATCTATCCAAAAATATCTGTTATATATAAAACATTCTCAGGAACAGGATAGCCAGGTAATTAAGATGCTAAGCTTCTATCAATAGAATTATTATTACAATGATCAAACACATCACTGACTGAAATATTACTTAATTTAAATGCAAATGAGGCTACATTATTTCCATAGTAAGCTGAGTTATTTTTAAACAGTTTGCATACTAAAAGGCTATCTAATTCAGGCTTAAATGTAGGGATTGCTCCTTAAAATGAAATAGCTCCGCCTTCGCTTATTACGCTCATTACTTTGTTGTTAAAGAAAGAATTATCTTAAAAGTAGTAGCTGCAAAGTAAACCCTTATCACATGTTACTTTTAATGCTCCTCCCTTAGAAATTTGACTGCCTTCTCCTTTTACTTGGTTATTTTAAAACAAGTTATTTCAGAAAGTTATGTTAGCATTTTGACAAAATCCTGCTCCTCCATGCTAAAATGCGATATTATCTTAGAAAATATTGTCTTTAATCAAGTAATTGTATTATAAATCATCGTTTATAATAGAGAAGCATGAACCTATCTAAGCTTATTAATGCGAGCAAATACAATTAGAAATATTGATCTAAGAATTTAAAGAATAGATTGCAGAGCTGTAGGTTTGGCTACTGATACCGTTAGTAATTTTTGTGTAGTTTAAGTTTATAAAACTTTCTTTGAAGGCTAATGCAGTACTGATGAAGTTGTCTATTTTGCAATTTTCCATGTAAATTTATGATTTTTCCATGTAGATAATCGAACCATAAATTTTAGAAATGCTTTTGAGAAAAGAAGTTCTATAAATCTTTAAATTGGATTAAATAGCGTAAATCGCACCTTATTATGAGAACATTCCTTCGAATGAAACAGAATCTAAATACAGGTTAGTTTTAGTAAGATGCAAAGAACTTCCTTAATCTCCGCTGCCGTTTATAAATTGACTCCTATAAATTTTTAAAGTTGAATTGAGATCACTTAAAATGAATACTCCTTGGTATGCTTACTAATTTTAGAAGAGTGAATCCTCTATAGAAATTATAGAGCTTCAAACCATAATTCCAGAAGTCAATGAACTTACTTAGTTTTTATATATCTAAGTGCTTTTTAGAATTAGCTGGCTTTAATAAACGAATATAGTTGAAGTTTGTCCTGTATTTTCATAAATTTCGGTATTTTTAATTTCACTTGCCTTTTGAGTTTTAGCTGTCCATAAACTAAGGATACCCATGGAGGTAGCATGGTTGTTGAAAATAAGCGATTTTGAAACTACGAACTATGAATTCTGCACATATAAAAAGGTTCCTTCTTCTGCTTTATTATTGGTAAAATTTGAATATTCAGTTCTAAATGTACTACTTAGCTGCAGGAACCCTATTCCTCCGATTTCTTTTGCTACATTGTCTGAACATTCAATTCAGTTTATTTATATATTTGATTATGAAAGGTGAAAGATAACTCCTTCTCTTGCATAATTTTAGCTGAATTTAGAGTTAGAAACTGTTATATTAGATTGATCAGCTTTAATCACTGCTCCTATGTTAGCTATATTTTCAGTTCCTTGTATATCATCAATTTCAGCTTTGACTTGCTAAAATAAGAAGATAGCTCCTTTAAAAGCGTAATTATGCTCGAAGATGCAACTTTAAATTTATATTTTATCTTAGCTAGCATCAATAGCACCTCCTTAACTTGATGCCCTATTATTACGAAATATGCTTTTCTATATTTAATAAATTGAAACTTATGACTGTATAGAACCCCCATTAAGGGCTTCATTATTCTCAAAAGTAGTATTTTATATTATACCTTATGCGTATTATAGCACTAAAATAGATCCTTTAGGAGCTGTATTGTTCACTACAAAGCAGTCTAGCAGACTAAAGTTTCTATTGGAAATTTTTATTAAAATTCCATCAGAAATGTTGTTTCTTAGCAGTTAAGTGTCTAACACTTCCAAATTAGTGTTTTTAGTATCTATAAGTCCTTATTTAGCTTAGTTCTCTATAAATTAGTTTTGCTTAATAGTCATCATCTTTATTTCTAGAGTTTGAATTACTTGGCTGGCTTAATTAAATAAGAAAGAACATCTTTATAAGCTTAATAAGTCTGATATTACTAGATAGAAAGCATTTCCATTTATTGAAGTATTGTTATGGAAGTTAGTCAAGTCTAGGCTAGCATTTGAGTTCATTAAAAATAAAATAGATCCTGAAATAGCTTTATTACTGATAATGTCACTTTGGGATAAGTTTATTGAAACTTAGGATAAGTACATTGCCGCACCATCACTAGCAATACTCTACCTAAATACAGTGTTTCTAATAGTAATTTTTCCTTGCTAGGCATTTATGTTTCCTCCGTTACTAACTGCTTCATTATTTTAAAGACTACTGTCTAAAAAAGTAATTTCAGTATCAGAAAGATAAAAGCAACCTCCATATCTAGCTAAACTTTTCTATGCAACTAAATTCTTAACTTAGATTTTGCTCTATTCTGAGTATATTACTCCTCCACTTACTTCTGCAACATTATTGATACTATTGATATTTTCGAATGACCAAGTAGATTGAACACTATAAATAAACGCGCCTTTAGATGCTGCATTATCTTAAACGTCTATATCAGATAAATAAGCCTATAAAAAGTCTATGTATACTGTTCCGTATTTAATTGCCTTATTTTACTTTATTATCAAGTTGTTGATATTAAAGCTTTAACCCTAGAAATAAAAAACACTTCCTGAATCAGCTTGGTTGAGAATAAAGGAGCATTCTATTATATAAGCTTATTTTCTTTTGTCTTGGGATACTAGAAAAAGTGCCCCTCCTTTTTACTTTGCTTCATTTCTCAGAAATTGACTGCTCTGTAAAACGTCAAGATAAGACTACTAGAAGCATGCAAACCCTCCGTTTTCTCCAAGTGCTTAATTGCTCTAAGCTGTAATATTATTGATTTTTTCTACTATCGAATTCTATAAATACAAAGCCCCTCCGCTGAAGTAAACTGCTGCGTTTTAAATGAACACACAATCCTCAATTAAGCTGGTTTCTGAACTAATGAAAGCTAAAGCTCCCCCATATCATTAAGCCTAGTTTCTTATAAATGTATTTTTTGTTATTTAGAGTACTTTTGAGCTATCAGAATAAAAGGCTGCTCCTCAATTTTAAGCCAAATTAGAATCGAAGGTATTATTAAAGACTATTTCTACTACAGATTTTGAGAAAATACTGATGCCCCCTCCATTCTTAGCTGAGTTGTTAAAGAAGAAGTTATTTTGTAGTACTCTAATTGTGACATTTATTGAATAGAAAAACCCACCGTCTGTTGAGAAAACTATGTTACTCTATACTATATTATCAGATAATGACTTTATAAAAGCGTTAACTATAAAAATGGCCCCTCCCCATTATTATTCAGCTTGGTTATAATCAAACAAGTTATAATCTATAAAATTTATATTTGTCTGAAACAAAGAAATAGCTCCTCCAAATATCTTAGCCTTATTCGCAATAAACTTGCTCTTGTTTACTACGTTCATTTCGGAAAACCAGCTAAAAATTACACCTCCAGACTCTTCAGCCTAGTTATTTCTAAAAGTGCAATTAGAGATATAATCATTAAAGGTAAAGATTAAGAAAAAGGCTCCACCTTTTACAGCTGAGTTTGAATCTGCAACGCAATCTTAAAAGCTGGAATTGGAATATCTAGAATACATAACTGCTCCTTGAAGTCCTGAATTTTCATAAAAATTGGATTTTACTACATGGAGTTCAGAGTATAATATGTTTAAGCATGCTCCATTAAGTCCCTAGTTTCGATAAAAGGTACCATTTTGTAAATCTACATAAGATTTATATTAATAAAAGTTTCCTGCTGGAGAGTAACTTTCTGAAATCAAAATTTCATTTATAGTTATATTACATGCAGAAGCTTTTATAACACCCCCTCCGTTTTGGATGAATTTGCCATTTTAAATAGTAATTTGAGAGTTACTCAATATTAAGGAAGCTCCTGAATCAGAAGTGTTGCTTTTTTAAAATGATGAGTTATAAATTTCTATAACACTCCTATCACCATAAAGTAAGGAATTCTACTTTAGGTAAAAGTTTTTAATAGTTGTATTATTTATTGATATCATAGCACTGGAGGATCTTATAAGTATATTGCTTTAAAATAAAGTGCAGTCTATTTAGTTACATGTAGCTCCATTGTTTATCTATTCTCCACTTATTATTAGATTCTTTAAACTTAGAAAGTCATACTATTGAAGGTATATCTAAAGCTGTACTTTCTGAATATATAAGGTAGTTTAGTTTTATTTGTCTAGACACATAGTTTTGTTTGATATATCGTCTTTGCAGCTAAATGGCTAAATTGTTATATTTTTAGGTGCTTTTTTGGCTATCCCTCCTCTAAGAATTTCACATAAAGAGGTACATTTTGAACATACTAAGCAATCTACTTTATGTTAATGAGGAGAAACGAAAACTTCATAATAAACTCCTTCGGTCAAACTAAGGAGCGCATTTGAAAAAGAATTGAATGGTTATTCTAAAGATCCATTAAGATTAGTAAGCGATAGCAAGCTTGTGATTTAAGGTATTGTAATATACACATTAATAGCTTAGCATCCAAGCTTAGAAATAGAGTATAAAATCGACAAAAGTAACAAAGATGAACTTATTGCTCTCGTCATATTTAATTTCCTTAGTAAATAAATGATTTAAAGTTTATTTGATATAAGCATTAGAGAGATAAAGACAAATAGGCATAAAGTTAAATTTTAATTTATTATTTTTATATTTGTTTATATTCATATATTCTAATGGAATCATTAACACAAGCATTAATATTCCTTAAATAATACATTTATTTTTTGCCTAAATATATGAAATATTTCAGTTAGATAATAGCATAAATCAGATAAACTCTTTATTGTTATTCTTTTTCATATTTTAGCATCATGATTTAATACTTTAATATTTTTAACTATCTGATCATTTTCTATTAATTTAAAAGCAGAAAATAACTTAAATTTTATTCTTTAGTTTTATTATTTTTGATTAATATATTTAAATTTTCTTAAGTTATTAGAATAGAAGCTTTATCGTCTATTTTTAAAAGTCTTCTTATATTTAACTTACCAGTTTATTTAATTTATTTATTAGAATCTTCAAGACAAATATACATAAAGTTAAAGCTTTATTTTATTATTTAACTTCATATATTTTTATAGCAATCCTAACACAATTTTACATATTCTCTTTAATAAAGAAAAGGATTTGTTCCTAACTAAATAAAGCTATTAAATAGTTATTAGCTTTAGCCCTAAACATTTCTTCTAATTTCTTCTTTCTTATTAACATATTAATAACATGGTACTTTGGTAGGTTAATAAACATTATATTTTCCTAGTTAGTTTTAGAATAAACTAAACCATGTACATATTTGAGTATTTTATCTTAGTTTTAAATATGAATGTAATGTTTATTTTAATAGTTATAGCTTTTGCTATATTTATTAGTTTAGATTAAATTAATTAGTTTTAGCTTGCTTTAATTCCTTTCTTGTTAGATCTTATATCTCTTTTATAGTATATTAGCTATATAAGCATTACTATCTTCAATTATAGAAGACTTTTATTTCTGTTTTGATAGGATAAGCTTAAAGACATCATGCTAATATCTTAATTTTTAGTAGCTTTACTAAATATTTAAGTTTTTAGAAGTTTACTTAGTTTAGAAATTAAAGATAATATCTAAAGAAGCTACTTCTAGAATTGATTATGCTTTATAAAATAAATAGTTTTAGAATAAATCTAGCTTATTAATATAAACTTACTATACATAAACTAATTAATAGCTATTTTATAAGGAATACTTTAGATACATGCCTAAATATACAGAAACCAGTTTATCAAATTATTAACATTAATAAGCATGGGAAATTAAGATAAATGATAGTGATATTTTATATTATTATTTACAAATGAAAGATAAACATTGAAGAAAATGCTAAGAGGATTAATTATAATTCTATTACATACAAAGTGTCTTGCTTGGGGAAATAACTAATTTAATACATTAGCATTTATATCCTTATACCTTAATTTAGATTAGGAAACTATTATAAATATACTAATTAATCAACTATCTAAGTTTTATAATAGAAGAGAGATTTAAAAAGAGCGCCAAATTATGAAGAAGGATTAATTTATTATTAAGATATAAGTAATAAAGCTAGCTTCATTTATTATAAATAATTGATTATTAAAGATAAAATAAAAAAGATGCCATAAACACTAAGTTTTACTTTAAATTAGATAAGACTCATTTAATTTAAATTAGGCATGCTTATCTATAAACATTTAAATATCCTACTAAAATATAGAAGATAAGTAATCCTAAAATAGAAGAAACTTAAACCATATTAAATAGAGTTAAATACAAATTTAGAATATCTAAAGTGATTTAAGAATTAATTAAAAAGGGATTATATAATTAATGCAGATTAATTAAGAAAACTAATTTCAAACCAAAAATATTAAAGTGACTGAAAGGAAAATAAACTAAAAATTAAATAATTCAAATCAATAAACATTTCTCTTTCATTCCAATAATTATTTATCTACATTAATACAATAAAAATAAGCTTTTAAAACTCATTTAAATATCTTCATTACTAAATTATTATTTTTCTTTTCACCCTTATTTAGATTTTGCTAACTTAGTTATAAATAAAAATATAAGTGAAAAAGCTTAAATTAAGAAAAATTAAGATAGAATTAAATTAGGCTAGAAATTGTCAAGTTCAAATAAATTGGATATAAAATTTCTATAGATAAGAAAAAAAATGTGATAGAGTACAATCAAACTGAGCAAGAATCTTTGCAGGAGCCAAGAGGAAAGAACTGGAGGCATTGGGTAACGGTTGAAAAATGCCAAAAGATTAGGTTTTTTTGGGGCATCATTTCGACCATACCCTAAGACAGAATTTCCAAAGGAGTGAATCCCTAGAGGAAACTTCCAAGGAGTAATTTTATTAACTTTAAATAATTAATTGAAGCAGTTTTAATTTCTATTGACTCTTTCTTATAAATACAAAATTCATAATTTACAGGCAACTAAGGTTAGTTTGGTGGAGTCATATTTTCATATAACTCATTTCTATATTTGTTTGATAGCTACTTTTTAAACAATAGAGATTAATATTATGGAGGTACTTTATATTCTGACCATTCAAATACAAATGTTTTTAGATGTAAATTTATTTCTAACTTAGCTTAGAAAGGGGGTTCCTTTTGCGTATAAGATACTTCTATAGACATTATTTAAAATAGTTAAGTTTATATAAAGTAAAATAGGAGACTTAGGAGAGTACTTTATGCTAAGAAGGTTTAAATAAATATAATTTTCGCAGTTAATTAATAAAGAACTCTACAGTATAAGGAGAAGTTATTTCTATAGAATATTCTACATTTTTTTAAATATTAAAATGCTCTTTTATATAGAACTAAGCAGATAATGGTACTTTTTGAGAAGGAGGTGCTATTTATGCATTATGCTCTAATTTTGTTGAAGTAAGTAATAATACCTTTACTCTAAATACTACTAATTAACAGGAGGAGGTATTAATTTATGGTTTTAGAATGTAAGCTTAATAACAGAAAACCAGATTACTCAAAATGAAGCACAACAATATAGAGGTGCCTTATAATTTTTTTTCACCTATATCTAGTAAATTAGAGATTGCTTTTTCAAAAGGTCTGTCAGACACAGGAGGAGCTTAACTATTATCAAATTCCGTAGTTTTAAAGTTTCTTGCATATAAAGTAAAATGAATAGTGCTTTATAGCATAGGAGCTTTCTTTTATTATAGGAATCTGTTATATATTATTTAAAAGATAATTAGTTTTATCAAAACTTTGCTACTATTAAAGGAGGAGCTTTTGGTTTTACTTGATCCTCTGAGATTTAGCAAATTGAAAGAAACATTTTTACTAAAATATAACAGGATAAGGAGCAGGATGCTTTGATATTTTTACATACTCAAAAGCTGAACTGATTATAAGCAATTTGTTTATACATAACAAAGCATATACTTGAGATGGTGCTATCTTAATCTTCTATTCTTCCATTTTTCTTATTGAAAATTGTGCTTTTATTGAAAACGTTGCTAAAGAAGGAGACTCAATTTATGGTTAAATTAAATTATAAGATTGATTTAAAATAATACAGCTAGAAGTAATAAAGCCTTAGCAAAATAAGGAGAATTTTTAAATTTAGAGATTTCCAATGCCACTAGCATTTTTTCTAATTCCTTTAGTTATAACTCAGCCAGTTAGTTTAGAGGAATTATACCATTAATTAGATAATCAGAGATTTAAATTATGTAAAACAAGTGTTTAAGCTTAATATAGCTTCTTAAGGAGCCTGTTTATATTTATAGAACTCTATTTCTTATTTCATAACTAGCAACTAATTTCTATCAAATAAAGCATTAGATTATGGTAGAGTTATTTTACTAGCATTAGCATAATAAACCTTGTTGATAATTGTTAATTTGAAGATAATAAAGTAAGTTATGGTGGCGAAGTATATACATATTTATCTTAAGTTACTTCTATTAAAAAAATAATTGCTCAAAGATACCAAACTTTAGCATGAAATGAAGGGTTTTTATTTTATTAAAACTCTAATTTGACTTAACTTAAGAATAGCATTTTACTAAAAATATAGCATTTATATAAGGAGAAGTTTTAGCTGTTTATTCGGATTTATACAAAAATAAATTAGAAATACATAAAAATTCTTTCTCCTCTAACTAAGTCTTATATGGAATTGTCAGGTATTTTATGAAGCAGAAAGTAAATTTATGAGATTTGGAAGTTTTAGATAACTAAGCTTTGGAATAAAGAGGATTGTAATTTGATTAATAAAAAGCTAACATTTCTTATGCTTATACTTGAAATAATAAAGCTAGTAAAGGAGCTTTTATTTAGCTTCTATTCTTGCAATTATTTGTAGCTTATTTAGTCTATTCAAACAAAAAAATTAATATATAAACCTCGAGAAAGGCTTCTTTGTAGCTCCTAAGAAGTAAAACCTGGAATCCGGTATCAGTATGAGGAGACAAAGAGACAGCAGAAAATAACTCATGCTGATGTAATGCCAACCTCGGAAGAGAAACCAAGGATACAAGTGAAGTTCCCCTACACCAGATAGTCTCAGAATTCAACCCTCCTGGACAGAAATTGATCAAGAGAAAAATTGTAAAGTTTATCTTAGTTCTATAATTAATGGGATTTATATTGCTATTACAATGAAAATTTAGTTAGATTTTATAGATTTTCATCTATTAATTAATTCTATTGTAATTCCCTTAAATTTAATTTATGCTTTATATATCTAAGCAATTTAATCTAGTTTGCTTTATCCTATATTAAAGTTTACAATATAAATTATATAAATATCTTAATCTCTTGCTTTAATAAAATAAAAGATTAAATTATTTCAAAATATCTAAGTTAGTGCTTATTGTAATAATTCCTAAACTAATTAAAATAAGAACTTTCATAAGATATTAAGAGTAAAATCTAATTATGCTAGATAGCTCTATTTAATAAAAATCACATATGATTCCTTTTAAAATATTAGCTTTTAATAAGTCAGCTTAGATAATACACAAACTGATTAGGCTTTAGGTAAATATCAGTTAAACTATCAGGATTCTAGTAATTTAGTTATTAAGAAGTATGAATATATTAACTTTCAATCATCTCTTTATTCTCCAGCTTAATAAATTCAATTTCAAGTGAAAAGATTAAATTAAATAAGCTTTTGATTTATACTTTTGAATGTATTTCATACCTGTTTGTTTTCTCTTTTAAGCAAGTTAAACATTACTATAGAAACTTTTAATGCTTCTATAAAAATTTCTATTATCAATGCCAAGCAAATTAAAATAAAGAATTATACATAAATTGCAAATAAATCTAAGTATATTCATTGGCTACAAACAAGTAAGAACTAGCAGGATATTATAGAAGAGATAGAACAAGTAATAAATTAAAAATTAACTATCACTGCTGTTTTAATTTAAAATAATTTAGACATTAGATTAATTATTCTAAAACAAAGCAAAAGCTATATAATAGATATTAATAAATAGTAGCTTTTAAATTATTTATTTACTTGAAGTATTCCTTCTTGCTATATAAGTTGTTATTCTACCAGAATGTAGAAAGGTAAAAACTAATGAAAGTTTTGTATTTTTGAAAATTGTACTAATTCATAATCCCTAAAAATATTTAATTTCTGTAGCTAAAATAATTTATATTTCTAAAGGTTAGATACTCCTTATTCTAAAACCTTAGATAAATAAAAAGGAAAAATATAGATAAATAAATAAAAAATAATTGATTAAAGTCTGATAAATTTGCATTTAAGTGATTTTAGATTATCAAAGTTAAGAATAATAGTAATCCTATTATTTCTAGTTTCTATCAAGCTATTTCTTAAAGTTTGAAATTCTTAAGAGAAACAAATGGAACTCAGATCAACAAAAACAAACTTAAAAGTTACTCTTATATTCTAAGTTAGTAAAAGTAAGAGAGCATTTATGAAAAAAAAAGTTAATATTATATAATTATATCAATATAATAATATCTTTACAGTAATATAATATGAAAATAAAGTTTTATATTCTTCTTCTAAATAAAGAAAAATGAGAGGTAAAAGAGGTTAAAAATATAAATATTAGAATTTATATTTATTTACGTAAAATAAGAGCATTATATATAAGAATTTTCAGTCAGGAAAAATAATAAAATAGTCGAACAAAAAGATTTGATATAATGCTTATATAAATGGTTTAGATAAATAAATTAAAAAAAAGAAATCGTTCAGAGAGCTAATAAGTGAATTTATCGAAGATAGTTGAGGACAAAGATGCAAATTTAAAATTTAAACCCTTTTGGACAGTGATGAGTATTTTGGGTTAGGTTTAAATTAAAAATTTTTGTGTTTATTTTTTATCATAATCTTAAGCGTAAATTAGTAGATGCATAATGATAAAAAAAATAAAGTTCATATTAAAAAATAGATCTAACTAGAATAAATCAGACTTAAATGATAAAAAATGGGATAATAGAAGGCTTCTAGAAATTAATTATGCAAATTAATTAAATAAATTTTAATTTTTTACATTTAACTTAATTCCATTTCAAATAAGTGATAGAAGATTACAGCTTTAGATTAAAGAATTTTTAAATTTAATATATCTCTTGTCTTAAAAGCTATATCAATTACATCTTTATAACAAATATTTAATAATAAATCGTAATTTTTTATAATATCTCATCTCAATTTGCTTGTAAGGATTATAACCTTTTAAGCAAATTTGTTAAAGAATTATAGAAAAAAGGATGTGTATTACTAAATTAAATGTAATTCAATTTTATGATTTATATAACTAATAAATTAAAAATTACTAGTATTCTTCAACTATTTAAACATGCTTTATTCAGCTTCTAAGATAATAAGATTAAAATTAATATTTCCTTTTAATATCAATCTGATTTATTAATTACTTAAAAAAGTACTAAATAAATTTTTAATTTTAAGTGAACAATAACTTTGATTTTTTATCAGGGCTAAACCTAGAAATTCTATTAATTAACTTATTGCAAAACAATTCACAACTTTAGTACATTATCTGGTAGTTATCTTTAAAAACGATATTCAAACATATAATATTATTTCACTAAGTAAATGTAATAACTATAAAAAGCTCGAACACTTAATATAAACTCTAATCATTTTTTAAGGTTTTGATAAGTATATTCTAGCAATATTTTTATTTCATAATTTTCAAAATAATTTGAAGAAATGTTCCCTTTTAATTAATTAATGTTTATCTTTAATATAAGGGGGAGATATCTTTATACAATTTTATTTTAAAACATCTTTCTTAGATTAATACTCTAGTTATAAATTATATAAAAACTAAAAAATAAAAAAATTGATATTTATAAAACCTCTAATATTAAGTGCTACTTTTATATAAGCTTATTATACCAATCTTTCCTTCTTTTTATAGAAAGATTGAGCTTATTTTTTAAATGAAATGCTTAAAAATTATAAAGACTTTTTTCTTTACAAGAAGCCTGTTTTTTCTTATAATTCGGTATTTTTACAAATTATTACAATCTTTTTCATCTTTCCTTTTTGCTTTATTTCTATAATTTTGTAAATTGATTTTGCAAAATATCTCATGCAATAATTTTCCTTAATTACGATTTTATTCATCAAGTTTGCTTGTGAATTTTATAACATCATATTATATCTTCAAATCTAATTTTGTAAATTTTTTGCTGTATTTAATTAATAATGTGAAGGCTTCTGAGTCTTGAACTATGTAATCCAGAGTCAAAGAGCAACAATTCATATTGCTTTAAAAAATTTTCTATAGAATTAGAACGTTTTAGGATGAATAATTTAAATCCAATCTAATAACTTAATCATATAAGATTTTTCATTTGAAATACTAATTCTTTGATCATTAACCAATTTTTAGGAATTTCATTTAAGAGATTTCATATCTCCACTATATCTATCTAGGCTTTTTTATTTGAAGAAGAGAAACTCTTAAAATACTGCTAATAACTCTCATTGAGATTTATCTTTTCTTACTCTTGTTATTTGCATTATCTTATTCACTAAGTAGTTAATTCTTAAAATTTATCTCATTTGCTTCTTGGAATTTTTTACCTTTATAAGTGTCTAAAAGTTTTAATGGTAAAATAAATAAAAAAAGGATAATAAAATATATTAATGAGTAATCTTTGAAGCACAGATCCTAGATATATGCGTATTAAACTTAAAAATAAAGCATTAAACTTATCTCGCCTTTATTCATTCACTATTATTTTTTGAAAAATTCTAGAAAATCAGATTTGATTTTTTTTGAGATATCTTAAGTGTTATAGATCCATTCAAATTTAAAAATATCTAGTTAGAAAAATAATTATTACTAAGTACCTTTTAAATGTGATTTAGATTATCTTTGCTAAGAGATTCTTAACTACAAAAAATTAAAATAGATAAGAGTTTAATAATCGATAATGAGCTATTTAACTAAAAATATATGGAAATATAACTTAATTATTATACCATTTAAGTTAAATATTTAATATATAAGTAGAAGGTATTAATGAAAATTATTAATTATTTTAGCCTCAACACTTGAATGAAAACATTTCTATAATAAAGCTAGATGGAAAATTAAATTGCACTTTAAGTTTTAATTTTCTCGCAATGTATACTGAAACTTCGATTCTTAATAGCATATCTAAATTATTATAATAGCATTGCATCTAAAAGCTTAAATAAAGCCTTTTATGAAATAATATTCCATTCATTTAGTTTATAAATAATTCAAGTTAATTTCCCCTTAATTTAAAAAGATGTGGTTGCTCTTACTCGCTTTGCGGATTTAATAATTGTGCTCTTAATACTTATAACTTACAAATTCAAGCACTCCAATAACTATCTTAGACAATGAATAACAAAATAAATCATTTTCTTAGTTCAGATACAATCCTTCGCTCAATTCACAATCTGTCTGAGCTATAACAGGGTGATTTAAGTTTTTAACTTATGATGATAATTTTTATTAAGTAGTATTTGCTTTGCAAGATTAAAATGAATACACGGAATGTCAGTTTTAAATTTATTCCAACTTTGAATGTACTTCTATTTATAATAAAAATTTCACATTACGAAGGTAATCTTTTTTTAAAATTCGTAATACTTGAACATTTATTTTGCTCCAACAAGCAAATAATAACCTGACTTTCAGTTTTATTGGACCATCTACAAATTTATTTTTTATTTCAGCAATCGATGCTAGTTACAAATATTTTCCGTTTACTTAAAGTTCATATATTACTATTGGTTCATCTAAAAATAAATAATTTAGATGTAGTATATTCGATATAAGATTTTGGACAAATAATAAATAATTCACTGTAAGCGATTTTGTAACTCTTTTTAATTCATATTTATGTTCGAATGGCTGTGTTAGTGGATAATGTTTTAATACAACTCTCTAAACTTGCTAAAGCTGTCTAAGTAACAAATATTTGAATTTGGATAAAACATGCTAAGATAATTGTCTAAATACAACATAAGATAAAGATAATGACTTTGTTTGTCAATTATGTAATTTAGTTCTTAACAATTGCCTTTAATGTAATATTCTTGGAACAGTTTGCACTTTATGTGAAACTGGATATTTTATCTCAGTAAACACATGTTCTTCATGTTCAGTTATATCTGACTGCTCAGCTTGCATTGATGCAATTACTTGTACTTAATGTGCTAATAAATATCTTTATTAGAATATTTGCTATGACACCTGTCCTGTTACTCATTAAGATTCAAATTGAGATAGAAAATGTGAACCCTGTAACTAAACTTTATCTAATTGCTTAGAATGCACTTCTGATGGATTAACTTGCAAAAAATGTAGTGATGGATTTTATATTGGAGTTGAATTAAAATGTTATGCCTGCACAATAAATAATTGTAAAACATGTTCCACTGAAGGAAACGCTTGTAGTGAGTGCACTTCTCCTTATAAGTTAGAATATGATATAAACAAATGTTCAGCTAACTGTCCAGTAACTGAATAAGACAAAGATAGCAATAGAAAATGCTTAAGTTGTAATGAAGTTATTTAAGATTGCTATTAATGTACAGAAGATGGATTAAAGTGTTCTCTATGCTTTCCTGGTTTTTATTTAAATAATAACAAAGATTAATGCCTGGCCTGCTCAGTACTTTCAAATAATTGCCAAAATTGTAATTCTTCTTAATGTGTCTCTTGTTTTAATCCTTATAAATTAAAATGAATCGATAAGAAATGTGACATTCAGTGCCCTGCAAGTGAGTAAGATTTAAATTAAGATTAAATTTGTGAACCTTGTACCTAAGTAATTTCTCATTGTTAAGAGTGTGATTAATAAGTATAATCTTGTTCTCTTTGCGAAACTGGTTATTGGATTTATTAAAATTCTTAATGTAAATAATGTTAAGAAAGTATTTAGTTTTGCTCTACTTGTTCATAAGATGGAAAGACTTGCTTAAGTTGTTAGAATCCTAAAAAGTTATAAGATAACTAATGTGTTGATAGCTGCTCTAAACATTATTTTTATGACTCTTCTTTTATTTGTTAGTTCTGTAGTAAAATAATTTCTTAAAATTAATGTGTAGATTTTTGTCCAGATACTGAATAAGACTTAGATAAAGATAAATAATGCTAAGCTTGTAGTTATGAAATAGAAAATTGTGAGAAATGTCATGAAGAGAGTAATTAACTTGTATGTGATTAATGTTTTGGAAATCAAACTCCATTAAATAATAACTGTCCTTCGTGCTCTTAGATAAATGTAAATTGTATAAGTTGCAAATAGTAAAACATTTGCTTAAAGTGTAATAGTTTGAAGCTTTCTTAAAATAAATGTACATCTTAATGTGATGAAAGTGAATAAGATTATGACTAAGATAATATTTGTTAGGGCTGTGATTTAGAAATAGAAAATTGTAATAAATGCGATTAGTAATTAGTGTAATGCTTAGAATGTAAAGAAGGATTCTTTTTATAGAATTAAGAATGCGTTTCTTGTTAAGAAATAAATGAAGATTGTGTTAAGTGCTTAGATCTAAATATCTGTACAGTATGTAAAAATAATAAAAAATTATATAATAATAATTGCATTGAAATATGCTCTTAGACAGAATATTATGATTGAACTAATAAGATTTGCTTACCTTGCGAATAGAAAATATCTAATTGTTCATAATGTTCAGAGGATGGAAGTAAATGCTTGATATGCTTTGACTATTTTAATAGAACAGAAAATTTTACATGTGAGAAGATATAAAATGAAGAGGATAAAGAAGAAAATATACAAGAAGAAGAAAGCATACCCGAAGAAGAAAACTTAGATTATATGTCAGAAACGGAGTAAAACTACATAAAATCAACGAATGGCATAAATTAAGGTTTAGCAAACTCTATGATTGCTTCTGCAGTTATTATTATTATATTTTAGTAAGGAAGCACAGCAGGATTCACTTTATTTTGAATAATAATTTCCTTAGACGAGTTATTAAGTCTAAATGGTATGCTCAATCTCAAATTTCCAGAAAACTTAAAATATTTCTATTAATTAAAATCAATAGGAATACTGAGCTTCAATTTCGGAATTTAAAGTATATTTTTAACGAGTAATTAAAAAAATATAATATCCAGTGAAAATTTAAACATATATAACTATAATGAGTATACTATACTTTCAAACATTTATAGAGCTTTATTTGAAATAACTATCTAATATTTTATATTGCTCTGTTGTCTAGTTATTTCAAATTTAAGGAAAGAGAATTCTTTTTTTAAGAAATTAATTTCTCATTTTAAATATTGTGCATTTATAAGATTTGGGTTAATCAACACTTTTTAACTTTGAATAGCTATCTTTCTTCAATTTAAGAATTTGCAGTGCTACGATTGATATACCTGTTTGAATTCAGTTTTAGCATTCATTTTATTGGTAAGATTTTTAGATAGATTATATAGATTTTATTTGTCATTTTAATAGCCTTAAAAATTATCTAATTAGACAAAATAAAAGCCTCCAGAAATAAAGAAAAAGAAGGTTAAATGCTTGTATAATATGGAAGCTTATTTGAAGAGTTTAGATATCATGAAAATTTTCAAATTTGTCTTTTTTATGTTCTCTTTATAGTGCGAAGATTTTTAATAAGTTTAGTTATAGTATTTGCGTAAGAGTATCCAGAATTACAAGTAGCTACATTAATTATTTTGAACATAGTTTAAATAGCTTATTTACTATAAATAAATCCTTATAAATCCACTCTTGATTTGATGTTGAATCTTGCTAATGAATTAACAATTTTGATGATATTTATTTTAGATCTTTGCTTCATAGCTTATGATAAGTAGCATAGAGTTCTGATAAACGAAGAGAAGTATAAAGAAACTGGTAAGTGTATCTTATTAATTACAACTTTACTCACTTTCACTAATATTTCAGTAGGTCTGTTTATAGCTTTTAAAATTTTCTATCTTAAATACATAAATTATAGAAACAAAAAGTAGTTATAGTAATAAGTCTCTCCATAATTGAATAAAACTGATATTGAATTAAATGTTTAATAACTAGAAGTACTAGGAAAATATAATTAGGTAAAGAGTTAGAGACTTACAACTGGAAGAAACTTAAACATTTCAGTATAAGATTTAAATTAATAGCTTTAAATATAAAATATAGAAGAAATTTAAAACTATAACCAATTAAATTTCATAATAGATGAGTCATTATAGTAGAAAGTAGATGTTGATGATCAATTGGTAGTTGATGAAAATTTTAAAGAGAAAAGATTTTCAAAATGTTGTAAAAATATCGTGAAAAATCTGTTGAAAGAAGCTAAATCCAAGAAGGTCGATTTATAAAATTTAAAAAAGTCCATAAAAAATAGAGATCTGTAGAGATACAAAAAAGATATTAAGATGTCTCCAGAAGCAAGATTTAAAGATTTTATTCGTAAACATCTAAAAAAAACCAGCAGAGATTAGAAAGATAAAGAGAAAGTTAAATATCTAGAAAAATACTTCGATAAACTTTGCTCAAGAGAAGGGATTTATGAATAAAAACTTAACTAATTTCAATCAAATTAATATTTTAAAAATATATTCTTAGAATAGTAATATCTTAAGTCAAATTATTAGATTGTCATATAACTATTAATTTATTTATATATTCCTCTATCTCTTATTTTTCCAATATAAAGTTCTAGCATCCAAATTTTGTACAAATTTTTCTTTTTTCTTCTCTTGATTCTGACAGTTCTATATTATTCAGTAAAATATTGGTTTCTTAGAGCTAGAAGAAAAAGGTCGAATATTTAATTAGCATTTTTATTCTTGAATTGCTAGTTTGTATTACTGCTTATTGCAATTATTTTTC
Organism: Loxodes magnus; assembly: GCA_946699065.1. Classification (NCBI taxonomy): domain Eukaryota; phylum Ciliophora; class Karyorelictea; order Loxodida; family Loxodidae; genus Loxodes; species Loxodes magnus. The sequence goes on along the minus strand of CAMPDV010000340.1, from coordinate 123,231 downwards.
CAGATTATAACTTTATTATTATAATTTATTCTTTTTAATTGTTTTCATTTAGTTTACTTGCGTCACTTATTTTTTTAAGTTTGGTATGATTTTATGAAAAAAAGCTTATCTTTCTAAAAACAACTGTTTGACTTAAAATATATCAATTTATATAAATTAATTTCTATCTTCACATCAAACAATTTCATTGAAGTTAATTTAGAAATAAGCATAGAGAGTGATTAGATAACTAATTTTAATCTCTTCAAGTTACTTTAATCTTCTATTTTAAGTATGGAGTTAAAAGTCCCTCTTATTTATTTTTAACGACTAATGTTTCTTGCAAGATTTAAATGGTATAATGTATTTAAAGGGATTTATCAAAGTTTCATTTAGCATTTATTTAGTAATTTTCTCTGCCAATAAAACTCTACCATTCTGAGAATTTAGAATTTAATATGAAGGTTAAATGAGTAAAGTTCATAGGCAAAATAGAATATATATTAAATCATTTACAACTAACTAAACTTAAATAAGTCTACTCTAATAAATTAATTTATAAACCTATACTTAAAATGCTAAAGAACTTTATATTGTTAAATAAAGCACATTTAAATAAATGATTTTAACTAATAAAATAAAGGAAGAAGCTAAATAAACTTGACTTTAGAAGCATTAAATCAAAATAAATATAAATAGTAAAAAGTAAAGAATAGTAAACTACTTATTTAGCTATTTAATTAATCTAAATTATTTTAATAAGAGTTCTTACATTCTTTAGATATCTATTATATCAAGTAAAAAGGCTTTAGAAGTATATCTGTTTTTAATATTATATTTTTCTTAATTATTGTAGCTTTATTTAAATAGCTCGTCTATCTTAAGCCTAACTTAAAATTATTCTTATAAATTAAAAATTATTTCAAATTTCTTTAATAGAAACCTAAAAATAAATTTAAGAGAACTTGTAAAATTAAATCTATTTTTCTCAGTTGTTTATTTATCTCTCCAAAAACCGAAAAAATCATTACTTATTTTCTATTTTAAAATCCTCCAAATTTATTAGTTTTAATTCAAGAAGAGATTCCTGAAGTATTTGACAAAAAATAATAAGGATAAAGATTTAATAAAAATAATAATTAGTTAATTTTTTAATTAATAATGAGATATAATAACTAAAAAGAAAAATTAAAAAAGAGACTTTAATTAAATTTGATAAATTTAATTTAAATTGTATATAATTAGCTAAAGCGAATATAGCTATTAATCTTTTATGATAGCATGAGTTTTTAATCATTTTCAATTTTAGTGCTTGATTGAAGATCTTTCAATTTAAGCAAAAATAATAATTATTTTTTAATTTTTAAAACTTAAAGTTATATCATAATTAATAGCAACAAACAAACAATTAACCTTTATTTGCTTTAAGGTAATTTTAAATTATGATTCCTTTAATTATTTTAGATTCTCCTATATTTTGCAGAAAGTATAAGCATTCTTAAAAATTTCTATTAAATAATGCTTAATCTCTATACTTAATCTCTTTTCCTTTTTTTTAATTTATAATTTACTATTATATCAGCTTTAAATAATAAAAGCTTATATAACTTTAAGCAAAGAAAGAAAATAAATAAATCTAACGTTTTATAAAAGCTATAAGTATATAATCCTAGTACTAATGAAATATCTCTATAAATAGATAATAATATTAAAACTATTATATTTAAGTAATTATTATGAAATTATATAATTTAAGAATAACTTTTAGTTCTATAAGTATTAGAAGTGTTTATATTCTAATCATTTTTAGTTGTTTTGTTTGCTAGCTTATCTTTTAAGTTTTAATAGAGATTATTTATTTCTTTTAAATATATTCTTTAGGGATTAATAATTCACTGCTGCTTTATTAAATAAAAAATTAATAGTTTAAACTGCTGAGTTGTAGATCTTGGAAAATAGTTAGCTTTTAGAGTGTATAAATAAAAAGCTATTCACTTAAATTAGATTTTATCTAACTAATTTTTCCCCTTGTATACTAAATGTTTGCCTTTGCTTATTATATGATTATTTTAATAAAGTTTAAAAAGTTTTTATTAGAGAAAAGATAATCACAATTAACTTTTTCAGTGATATATTTAAGTTTATAATGAAAAGATTAAAAAAAACCCATTTAATAGGCAAGCCAATTAAGATTTAAAAGGAAATTTAATTTATATTTGATACTTTAAAGTAAAAGAATGAGAGTATTTACTCAAATAACTATCTAAATAACTAAATATACAAACGTTTTTTTAAAGGGTAATAATAAAAGAAGAAAAATATTTAAAATCTAAAAGAAAATATTTAAACTTTATAAATAAATAATTTAAGATGAGTCTTTAAAATCTAAGTGATATAGCAATTTATAAAAGAACTTAGAAGAATTATAAAGTTTCATAAAAGATTAAAAATAAACTGTATTCAAAACCTAATTAAATTATTTAAAATTTTTATTGTTAAGCTGCGAATTAAAAATATTTAAGAAGAAAAAAGAAAATACCATTTTGGTAGCATACATTAAATAAAACTAATAAGATATAATCTTTTTTAATTTAGAAACAGTCTCTTCTTAGAACCCACTTAAGAAGCAGTAATTTAATAATATCCTTAATCTAATTTATACGATAAAGCTATCAGAGAATGATAAAGAGGCAGCTTGAATATTTTTTAATTTTTAAGAAGTTGTACGTCTTTTAATATTAATCTAAGAAATAATAAATAAATATACAAAATAAGTAAGTAATTACATCAAATATATTGGTGCTCTGACTGGAAGGATATCACTATTAACAAAGTAGCAGAGTTTAAAAATAAAAAATTATTTTTAATCAATTGAAAATAGAAGAAGAAAAGAGCAGGTATTAGTCTATTTATCTGAAGTTATAGTCATAAGAAAAATTGTTATCATTCATTAAAATGAAAAAACGAAAGAAAAAGAAAATCTCTAACTCTCAATCTTTTTAAATAAATAATATTTTTAAAATGAAAAGATCTAAGACTAAAGAAATAGAATTGAGATAAATTTCTAAATTATAAGATTAGATGATTTAAAGTACTTGACTTAATAATTGTATAGATAAAATTATAATCTTTAGCTCACTTAAATATGACTAAAATAAACTTCTTTTAACTATATTCTCATTCTTCCTTTAAAGAAAATATAATCTTTGCTTTTAGTTAGTTTTAGATAAGGGTGAAAACATTTATAATAAAAATATTATTTCAAATATTTAATTTTATCTAATGCTAAGATATAATTAGTTAATTTTTTCATAATCCTTAACTAAATTTATTTTCATAATAATAATGATATGGAGTGTGAGATATTCTAGTTAATACTTGCTTGCAGAATTTAAATTGGATCAATAAAATTTTAAAATAAAAAGGGCTATACTTTATAATTATTTTATCTTTTAACTCTTTATTTAATTGTTCTTTTGTTTCGATATTTTTTAAATAAAATTAATAATTTGTTGACTTTTATTTTAATGATTTTTAAGGTCTTAATTTACTAAAGCTTGTTTATTCATTTTGTCTTAATATTTTGAAATGATAAAGAGTCCCAAGTGCTTTATATTAGCTTAAATAACTAAATGTAAAATTTTCTTTTATTTAATAATTTTATAATTTGATATTTCCCAAACTTGTTCCTTATTGTTCATTATAGCTTTACTCGCTTTGATATCTTAATCCAATTTTATAAAAATTTCCTTAAGTTAAAACATTTTAATAGTTCATATTAGAAATGTTTATATATAGAATTAAAAGCATAGAGAGTATTTCTTTATGTTTAATATAACCAACCACAATCTATTAATCTAGAATCTAATTAACTATAACCCATTTAGAGGCTTACATTTATATTTAAATTTAATTTATATAACCTGCTCTTAGGATTATAATAAATGACTAATATTAAGGACAAACTAAGATATTTAGAAATAAATTAGATATTAGCATCTTTACTATATTGCTTTTCAATTCATTTAGATATTCTTAGGGCTAGCTCTAAAATATATATAGGTTAGAGGTTAATTTATCAAATAAAAGCATATTTCTAATTGTTTATTATATAACTTAAAATATATATCTAGTTAGTATAAAAACATCATATAGTTATTAAATGCTAAATAGAAGCTTTCCATTGAAGCAACACTATTATTTATTTTACTTTTATTTGAACAAAGATCTTAATCATTTTAGCATCCTCTCATATGCTTACAGTTTTAATTATTTTTCCATATAAAGTTCTTAACTGATTGTTTTATTTTTGAATATATCAAAAAAGAGAGTTTTAAGAAAGAAGATAAATCAATAATAGATAATTGGCAAGTAGATGTCCTATTAAATATCTTGTAGTTAACTAAAGATATATATATAAAATTATATTTAAAAGGTGACTATATAAATTATTTCCTATTAATTTCAAAAAGCCTCTAATATATTTCTGAAATTATAGTACAAATAACTTTATCAAATTCTTATTATCTTAAATAGCTTAAACTATTTCTCACAGTCCTTAAATATCCTAGAGTTTTTATGTTTAATAAAGATATTAAATACAATAGATATAAATAGATTCAGCTGCTTCATAGCTAACTGTAGGATTATGCTTTAATGAATGAGTTATAAAATTTGATAGTTCCTGCATAGTAGAGTAGAGTTGGTATACTTATATATAATTAAATATATGAAATAGCTAAAAATATAAGCAATAATTAAAGGTATTTACATTTTAATTAATAAAGTTAAATTATACAAATAGCTTTAACTAATTACTTATATCATCAAGTCTCTAAATCATTTATTCATTGTCTTCCAAATAGACACTCAAGCAAAAATGAAGTCTATTTTTAAATTAACTTAAATGGTTTAAAATAAATAGATTAGTTATAATTACCTAGTCAAAGATATTCACTTCAGTAGATTTATTAGATCTACTTATAAAATCAGAAATCGAAAAATAATTGATTGGTATAAAGTAATTTGGATAAAATTTATCTATAGAAAAGACTTAGAAATTATAATCGATAATTAAGATCTATAACTAAGATAGTGTTCTCTCTTAATTATATTTAGTTTTATAAAGAAATATAATATAGAAGATACACTAAGGTGCATGAGAAAGCAATTTTTGATTTAATTATTAATAATTATATATAAAGGTATTAATTATCTTAATGAATAACTTAATCTTATAATTATTTAGATTAGATAACTAATTCTTCTAATGAAAACTAATTTTTAAAAGCTTACATTATTAAACTTAATCTTCTTAAGGTTTAAAAGAGAAGATCTTTTATAGCTTAATATTTAGAATGATTTAATCTATAGACTTTTTTTTATAGTCCTGCTATTATTTATTCACTCTTTCTTTATAATGAAAACTCAATAAGTAGTAGCAATATTTAATTTATATAGAAACTAGATTAGCTTTCTCTTTATTTTATGATTATTGCTTAGTCATTTATCTATAAATTTACCTCATAACTTAATTTTAGGAATTTGGATATACAATCTATCATATTCTTTAATTTTCTTATATATAACATTATATAGAGTTAGATTATGATAATTTTATAGTTTTTCTAACTTAAAATAATATTTAAAAAAGAAATCCAGACATATAATGTAAAGCCTTAGTTTTGCTAGGTGTGTTTTATAATTATCCAATCCTATAAGTTTATCTAGTATTATCATGTTTTGTTAATTACTCTATGATATAATTCTAGCTATATTTTTGAAAATACTATACATAATTAATTATGCTAGTTAACTTTAAATTTCTAAAAGCTTTGGTTTATTTAAAGAATAATAGTAAAGTAATATATATGAGTTATATACAAGCAAGGGTATATGGAAGAAATATAAAAGTTCCCTTATTATCTACAAACTCTTTCATTATGCAATAGATAATAAATATTAATATTACATATCAACTCTCATTAGATAATTATGTCTCATCCTTTTAGTTTAGTTTAGATATAAAATTAACAATATGAAAATTAATTAAAAACTTAAATTGTGACTAATAAATGTTGCTTCTATTAGTTAGGAGATTAAAATATTAGGCTAATTAATGAAGCTTTTAACTATACTTAGCAAGTATTAATTTTTTGCTTTTATAAATAGTTTAAAATTAATTTTATAGAACCCTAGTTATGCTATATAGGATCATTAATAAATTTGTTAGTTATTAAGGAACTTTATGGATTTAATTAATTTAAAGCCTTTTATATTTAGACCCATAGCATAGATCTTAAGCTGCTATATAATAAAATTTAATTTATGAAAGACAAAAGTTATATACCTAAAGGGTTAAATTCTAGACAAGCAATAATATTAAATTAATAAACTTAAAGTATTGAAGTCTCTTATGTAATCCTATATTAGACTATCTTTAAAGACTTAATATTCTAAAACATTTAAGCTAGTTAACTAATTGGCAACTTTTAATACTTGTTAGGCAACTTTTAAATTCTAAGAAATTAGGAAAAACTATTACACTCTAAGCAATTTTAATTAAATTGGTCTTTGGATAAAAAGATGCAAAATAGCTATTTTAAGTGTATTTCATAGTATAAATTAATAAGGATTCTTTGTATCGAAGTTACTTCATAAAGATAGAGCTAAAAGAAACTTTAGTAAATAAAGTTAAGATAAGCATCTATTGATTTGCTCTTGATGAGTCTGAAAACTCAAAACTTAAGTTATAAATCATAAAATTCTATTTTTGTTTAACTTTTATAGATTTTTTTTGAAAGACAGAGAAAATTAAAGTTGCTAATTAAAAATAAATGAAGTTAGTAGCAATAAAGCAAGCAATACAAATAGAAATTTCTTTTAATTAAATAAATCTAGAATCACCTAGCTATGTAAATATAAAGTATTGATAACTAAAAAATTAACTTGCTAAGGTAAAAGAAATTAGAAATTATGATTGATAACTAAAATATAGTTAGACGAATATAATAGTCATTATTATTTTTCAAGAGCTTATTAGAATAAAAGTAAAAGGATATCAAGAACTATTAAACAGACAATTTTAAATATCTGAATATATTTTAAGAAGCATTCCATTAAAGAATAGAGCAACTTAAAATAGCCAAAATAATTTTAAATAACTTACAGTTAAAAAACGCAAGCAATTTTACAAGAAAATGTTTAAATTTAAATTTTAAAATTTAAAGAAATAATATGGTATAGCTATTTTTAGGTAGCTATAAAAATACAGAAAGAAAACCTAGTAATATAGTAAATCACTCTCTATCAAAACTTGAACTTTAAGTATATATAATTAATAAAAAATACCTTTGTCCAATTTTCAAAACCAGAGTAAAATAAAGGTTTTGGAAGATGGTTATGATATATTTTAATTATAGCATAATTACTTTAAAAACAAAAGCAGAAGCTTCTATTTTTTATTGCTGCTAGGTTAAAATTAAGTTGCTTTAATCTTTAACTTTATATTCTTATTTAAATAAAAGCATAGATGTATTGCTTTTTTATTGTAGCTATTTAGTTAATAGCTTAATATAACTAAATTATCTTTAATGCTATCTTTTTTATTTTTCTCTTAAGAACTTTCACCTAAATTAACTTTACCATCTGATTGAAAATCAAATATTTAGTTTTTCTCTACTATTAAATTAATAAATTAAAGAGAACTAAAGCATATTAGAATTAAAGCTAATAGCATATCTTAAATTTACTATTTATCAGATTGCTTAAATAATTTTAAATCAAGTATATCAAAGAAAGACTAGCTTACTTGTACTTTTAGGATTAATAAAGTAGACTTTTTTAATTTAGCAAGCACTGAAGCAAATAAAGAAGAAGCTAGATTAATAATATAATAGGTTTATGAAATATCTATGAATATTAGCCTATTTAAACAATCACTTTACATAATTATAACTTTAATACAATCATACTTCATCGATTTTAGTAGCATTGATATAAACATGGTATAAGGAGTATATTTCATAAATTTGATTTTGGATAGAACTAAAACTAATGAACCTATTAAAAGATTAAACTTTGATTGATAAAATAATAAAACCTTAATTCTAATTAACTAGCTATCAATATCTTTGCTATTCAAGCTAAAAATACAGAACTATTTTTATATTAAAGGAGGTTAAAATAATTTTCCTAAAAGACTAAGAAGGGATGAATGAAGGTTGTGTCTTTTATACCATTTATAAGATAAAGGAAAAATCCTAGATTATAAAAGCTTTATTTATTAATCCAAATAAAATAAATAAAAGAATATTAATTAAAAATTAGACATAACTTAAATCTCTTTTCATTAATATAGAGATTATTAAATCTAAGTAAAAACTAATATTTGAAGCATATAAGTTCAATAACCTTAAGCTAGGAGTTTAGAAGTTATATATAAAAATAGAGAAACATTGCGCAAATAGAAAGAAAGTCCTAAACTATTTTTAAAATGAGTTATGAAAAATAGATTTATTTTCTAATTTAAACTTTAAGAAAAAAATGTGACTTACATTTATTCTCTTACTAATATAAAAATCGTATCCCTAGAGTTTATAACTTTTAGATAATACTCCAACTTACTTTTCAGGAACCAACTTCTCTACTTATTAATTTTCTAATCTTAACTATGACCCTTCTGTAAACTCATAAACTGCATGAGCTATTAGTTGCTGAATAAGATTTGAATTTTGTGACTGAAATGCAAATACTATTTTTAGTTTGAATGAAGGATCTAATTGAAATGAATTTGATATAAGATTTAGAGATATTTAAGAAGGAATGTGAATAAGAAGTAATACATTTAGTGGCGAGAAAGTTACATATTTTGAAATTTGCAGCACATGAATTTTTCTCGTAATATAATAATAAGGAACGTAATTTGACTGAGGCTATGCTAAAAATAAAAATCATCTGTAGGCAACCTGGTAATCGGCGAACGTAGGAACTTATTTTTCTTTTACATAAAATTCCATTATAAAGTTAGGGGCTGGAATTTAATATTATCTATAAGGTTGAATGTACGATTTTAGATTTTGAATTAATAATAAATAATTCACCATAAATTAATTTCAAGATTCTTCTAAGTAAAATCCGTGCGAAGATAGCTGTTCTAGTGGCTGATGTGATATATCAAGTTTAGTACAATGCTAAGCATGTGATAGTAGATGTCTTACATGCAATGGACCTTATTCAACAAACTGCTTAACATGTAGATAAAACTAACATCTTGATAGAATAAACCAATGCAAATGCGACTAAAATTATGTCGAATCAAGTAAAAATCCTTATGAATGTGAATTATGTGAAAAAATAATACCTTTTTGTACATCATGCTATTGGCAATAATGTTATTAATGCTAGTATCCGAAATACTTAACAATTGATTTTCTATGCGAAGATAATTGTTCAGAAAACTCATAAGATAAAAACGAAGATTTCATTTGTGAAAAATGTAACTAAGCAATTCCAGGATGTTTAAATTGCAATCTTGAAGGTACAATATGCAATAAATGCAAAGATGGAAAAATTCTAATAGAAAATTCTTGTTTAAACTGTTTTAGTATTACAGGCTGTAAAACATGCGATGAAACAAAATGTATAGAATGTTACGTGAAATATCTATACAACAATACTTGCATTTATATCTGTCCATTAACACATTAGGATAAAAATAGCTAAAAAATCTGCGAACCTTGCGAATAAGTTATTAACAACTGCATAGAATGTAGTATAGATGGTCTTAAGTGCTCAAAGTGCAGCGAAGGATTCTACATAGGAAACGATTTCTAATGTCATCAATGCACTGATACTAACTGCAAAAGTTGTTAAGTAGGAGGAGTTCCTTGTCTTGAATGCTTCAGTCCTTTTAAATTAGAGTATTAAATAAAGAAATGCTCAAGCCACTGTCCAAATTCTGAGCAAGATAAAGATAATACTAGACTATGCTAAGGTTGTTCTTCTGCTTTGGAAAATTGTGTCTAGTGTACGGAAGATGGCCTTAAGTGTTCAAAGTGCAGCGAAGGATTCTACATAGGAAACGATTTCTAATGTCATCAATGCACTGATACTAACTGCAAAAGTTGTTAAGTAGGAGGAGTTCCTTGTCTTGAATGCTTCAGTCCTTTTAAATTAGAGTATTAAATAAAGAAATGCTCAAGCCACTGTCCAAATTCTGAGCAAGATAAAGATAATACTAGACTATGCTAAGGTTGTTCTTCTGCTTTGGAAAATTGTGTCTAGTGTACGGAAGATGGCCTTAAGTGTTCAAAGTGCAGCGAAGGATTCTACATAGGAAACGATTTCTAATGTCATCAATGCACGGATACTAACTGCAAAAGTTGTTAAGTAGGAGGAGTTCCTTGTCTTGAATGCTTCAGTCCTTTTAAATTAGAGTATTAAATAAAGAAATGCTCAAGCCACTGTCCAAATTCTGAGCAAGATAAAGATAATACTAGACTATGCTAAGGTTGTTCTTCTGCTTTGGAAAATTGTGTCTAGTGTACGGAAGATGGCCTTAAGTGTTCAAAGTGCAGCGAAGGATTCTACATAGGAAACGATTTCTAATGTCATCAATGCACGGATACTAACTGCAAAAGTTGTTAAGTAGGAGGAGTTCCTTGTCTTGAATGCTTCAGTCCTTTTAAATTAGAGTATTAAATAAAGAAATGCTCAAGCCACTGTCCAAATTCTGAGCAAGATAAAGATAATACTAGACTATGCTAAGGTTGTTCTTCTGCTTTGGAAAATTGTGTCTAGTGTACGGAAGATGGCCTTAAGTGTTCAAAGTGCAGCGAAGGATTTTTTTTATAAGATGACATAGATTGTCTTTCTTGTTCAAATATTTCAGAAAACTGTAAGTTATGTAATTCTTCCTTATGTTTCTCTTGCTTTTATCCTTTTAAGCTTGGATATTTTAGTAACAGATGTTGTTTATAATGCTCTGTATCTGAATAAGATTTTGATGAAAACGGATTTTGTTCTCCTTGCAATTTCGCTATATCAAATTGTGATCAATGCAGTTAAGACAAGCAACTATGCTCAATCTGTTAAGATGGCTATTGACTCAATTTTTATTTCTAATGCAAACCTTGCTAAGAAAGTATTGATTTTTGCGATTCATGCTCTTAAAACGGCCTTGACTGTTTTAGTTGTTCAAATTCAAAATTTTTATAAGATAATAAATGCGTCGATCATTGTTCTAAGGGTTACTTATTTGATTTCTCGAGAGTTTGCAAGTTTTGTAGTAAAAAGATATCCTAGTTTTAGTGTGTTGATTCATGCCCTGAAAGTGAATAGGACATAGAAAAAAATAACGTATGCTTGCCATGTAGTTCAAAAATAAACGATTGTTAGAAATGCCATGAAGAAAATGACAAACTTATTTGTGACTAATGCTTTCATAATCTAACTTTGTTTAATAATAGTTGCTTAAAGTGTTTTGAAATACATGAAAATTGTATTTAATGTAATGAATAAAATATTTGCTTATAGTGTAATAATACGAAACTTTCAGGTAATATTTGTAAATCTTAATGCGATGATAGTGAGCAAGATTATGATTATGATAATATTTGTGGTTCTTGCAGTTAAGAGATTCCAAATTGTAGCAAGTGCCACTAAAATATTAGCTAGTGCTTGGAGTGCAAAGAAGGATTTTATGTGTAGAGCAATGAATGTGCTTCATGCTCTTAAATTCATGCCGATTGTACTATGTGTTCAGATGAAAAGACTTGTTTAGTTTGTTCAAATGACAAAATTTTATAAAACGATACTTGCATAAAAACTTGCTCATAATCAGAATATTATGATTAAAAAAATGAAAGCTGTGTATCTTGCCAAAAAAAAATCGCTAATTGTTCTTATTGCTTTGAAGATGGAACTAAATGTAAAGTCTGCTAAGAATAATATATCAGAAATGAAAATTATACTTGTGAACTTAAATAAGAAAATGACGAAGAAAACGAAAATGATAACAGTGTATAAGAAGAAGCTGAATAAAGTGAAATTAATATCGAGAGTTTTTAATTGACAAACTAAGAAAAAAACATTATATAAACAGGTTAGTAAATAGTAAGTTTAGGTGCATTAGCAGGATCTGGGTCAGTAGCTACGATGAGTTTACTTTTACCTTAAGGAGGTTCAATAGGAAATTGATTTACTTTAATGATAGCAACTGAGCTTTTCTTTACAAATGCATATATTCAAGTTGATAGACCTGATATTCTTAATGCTTATTATTACTAATAAAGTATGAGTTTCATTAGCGACCTATAAAAAAAGATAGATTTTGAGTCAGAAAAAAGTAAAGTAAATAACTTTAACTTAAAGATATTAGGATATGAAAATTACACTTTTATTTCTAACTCTTTTATATTCAGCATGCTTATTCTTTCTATGCTAATGATGGACTTTCTTTTGTTAATTATTTAGAAAGTTATTAACAAGAAGAGTATAGTAGATCTAAGAAAATAGTTCTTCCATTATAGACTTACTATTACACTTTATTTGCTCTTTAATTTAAAGTTAGGATATTCCACCATGCTCTAGATTATTCATCCTAATTTCTAAAATGCTTACGCCAAATTTAATGTTCTAGTTGCTTGAACAGTTTTAGTAAGTTATTAATTTCAGATTCTCTAATTGTATGTTTTTATTCGGTTTTTCTTCGTTATTAAGAAATTCTTCAAGCTAAAGAATAAAATTAGTAGTGAAAGCAGTGAATAGAAAAAGCAATTAGAAGAGCTTATAATCAAATATTATCCAATATTTGATGAGCTAAAGCTAGAAAAGAAAGCTTTGATCTTTTATCCTTTATTTCTGATAAGAAGAACTCTATTATCCATTATCTTAATTGCTTTATCAAGCTACATAATACCTTAGAATATCTTATGCTTATTGCTAAGTCTTTCCTGGTCAGCTTACATTCTAAAGTGCAAACCTTTTAAATTTAATTTGCTAAACTTCATTCAAATTTTCTCAGAACTTTGGCTTTCTACTTTGTACTCTTTCAACTTCTATTTCTATAATCTAAGCAAAAGAGAAGAAAAAAGAAAGCTATCTTTGCTATATTCAGATTAAGCATATAAAATAGGATTTGGACTAGTTATAGTTTCAAGCATAATAGCAGTAGTGGGAATAGTACTATGCATAGTAGCTATGATAAGAGATATTATACTATCAATCAAAGAAAAGAAAAAGTAATAAGCGCTAGAGAAACTAAAGAAGGCTGCTTAGTAATCCAATGCTAATAAAAATAAAAACAAAAGCGTTATATTGAATAATAGTTTTAGCTAAAAAGACATAGGAGAAACAGTGCTTAATGACTAGACTTAAAATATAGATAGTTCTATTATCTTATAAATGTCAAGTTAAAGATAATTAGTTAGCTAAGTAGCAGATAATTAGGTTAAAGATGATTTAATGTTTAGAGCCAGAAATGTAAAAGTTAATCCTTATGAAGAAGAGAAAAAATAGCGTAAAGCAAAATAAAAGCAAAAAAAGTAGAAGAAAAAGTAGAAAATTTAAACTCCTGAAGAGTAGGAGAAACAAATCTAAAATAAATACTTAAAATGACTTAGTTAAGTGGCTGCTCTAGTGATTGTGTAGAATACACCATAGTAGGCCATAGAGGATATTATTTTATAAAACAATAAAGCACAAGAAGTAAAAAATAAAAAATAAAAGAAAAATGTAAAACAAAAGCAAAAAACAACTAGCATCAAGGACTTGGAAGTTGAAGAAATTTGAAGAAACTTAAATTATTTATTTTATGAATTTAAAGTGTTTTCTTTGTTTAAATTTAAGAAACCATTCCGAGAAAGCTACAAGAATAATTAAAAGCTTTTATAAGCTTTGAATGATTAAGTAGTTAAATAAGCCTAAAAAACTTAGAGAAAGTAAATAAAGAAAACAACATGAGATATCTTTTATTAACCAGAGAAATAGTTAAATTAAATCTATTATATAAAGTATAGCAATGAAATAATAAAATACTTTAAAATTTATAAAAGTTTAAAGGAAAACTTTAATTCGAACATCTACATAATAATAATTAAGAGGAAAACTACTTTTTATTTAGAGGTAAATAATAATTTAAATATCAATTGAAATTGAAAATTGAGTTTTTAATAAAAATTATAAAATTCGAAAAAAATTAAATTTTATGATTAAAGCTAATTCAAATTAAATTTGTTGGAATCTAGATTGCAACATTAAATTTAAAAATACAGAGAGTATTCTATAATAAAAGCTCTAAATTTTTAATTTATTTGTAAGCTGAGAAATTGAGTTTTAGATGGCTCTGAAGTTTAAGTGAGTAGATAATTAAAGTTAGTAAATTCTATGCAGTTCATTTATATAAAATCTAAATTTGGTTAAGTGCAAGTATTTTAAATAATAAAGTCCTCTTTTAAATTTTCTATTTCTTGAATTTATTTTATTTCAATTCTTCTCATATAAATCTAAACTTTTTGAGTAGATTACTGCAAGATAATAAAGTGGTGAAGTAGATGTTTAGATATTATTGTTTTCTAAAATTGGCTTAATAGAAGTATATCCTTATTAAATCCATTTTTCTATTTCTATCTAATTTAGAAATCTTTTTATAACTTTAACTTTTGAAATTATCTTCGCCTATATTTAAGCTTTTTCCTCTTTGCTTATATTAAATTTTTGTCTGCTACATAATTCCAGAAGATAAAACTTTGATTAATATTTTTTATAAAAAACTTAGTTAGAACTAATAAAAATTTAGGTGAGATTTATGCTTTAATAAATAGAAAGGGCATCATTACTAAATTTTGGGAAAAAGACTTATAATTTTTTAAGAAGTAAATTCAAAGAAAAGACTTCCTTTTAGATGGATATTTTTAAACTTTTTTCATTTCCGGTGAAGTGAATCATGGAGATATTACAGTGAATAGTCAATAAGGCAGGAAAGATTTAAACTACTTCATTATAATTAAATTATTTTCTTAAAGTTCATTATGAAGATAGCAAAAAAAGAAAAAGAAGATTACCTTCCGATTTATTTTACCAATAAAATAAATTAATTAAAAAATAGAAAATCAAAAGAATAATTAACCAATTATTGATAATATGACTGAAATACATTTTAATTTTCTTTTATTTTGCAACAAAAACGAATTAAAAGTTAGCCCAGGAAATCATTTAAGTTAAAATAATTTGGATATTTGTTTTTCCTATTTATTTGCCTTTGAATTCATTCTTTTATATGACATCCAAATTTTATTTTATAAAATAGTTGCTTAGGGAATTATGCCACATTCAGCACTTTATTTAAGTTTTGTTTATCAAATTTAAAGATTTAACTTAGTAAATTAAGTTTAATACTCTATTATCATAAGATTGGCTTTAAAAAATTCTTAAGAAATAGAATTTAAAAGGAACTTTGGAAAAGACACTACATTAATACTTGCTATTTTTATTGTATATAAGTTGATTTTGTTTTCATTTCTAAAATCTCTTAATACTCCTTTTTTTTAACTCGAAAAACAAAGAAAAAAATACAAGGATTGAATTAAATATAAGTTAAGAAATTTTTTTGGGCTAAGTTCAATTTTCTCGATTGACAGAAATCAAGAAAATCATAAAAATAAAATTTTTTTCAAAATTAATTCTTATGGAAGGGCTTTGGATTTCATAATAAAGCTTAAAATTAAATTTTTTTTGAGTCTTTCTAAAAAATAAAAAAAATTATGAAGTCTAATTTTGATATCTTTGAAGAAAAGCTGGCTTTTATCTTTATTATTTAAAGGCAAAAGTAGAGATTATTAGAATTATTAATTTAATGGACTTATTTAAAATTTAAATTAGTTTCGATATAAAGAAATAAAAAAAGAAAAGAGCATCTTGTAGAGAAGTGTGCAGTTTTATTATTATTTATGAAATTTATGATAAAAATAGATAAAAGCTAACTATAAGCAATAGATAAGTATCTTTCATTATCTATTTGATATAGCATTAGTACAACGAAATAAAGAACAAATACTAAAATTAAAAGATATTAACCCACAACTACCTGAGCAAGGTTAAATCATAAATATAAAACCTGGATTTTTTCTAAATTTATATTTCAAAATTTTAGAAATTTCTTGACTTATCAATTTAAAAAACAGGTAGAATTTTAATTTTCAGGATTGGAAATCAAATCATAAGAATTGATAGCAGTTTAGTCAATACTTAGTTATTTGTTCACTTTTACATTTCAAAATAAAAAAATTAATTAAAGTTTAAAAGGACTCCTTAATTAATAATTCAATATCTTGTCATAGATTAAAAGAAATTGAAAGGATTATCTCGAATCTAATTAACAAAATAAGATGAAAAAGTATTTTTTATGATTAAATAAAATACTTAGATGATTAAGAAAAACTCTAATAGTTATAAATTATAATTGTCTAACTTTAATTAAATTATCTACTTTTAATATTCTACGATTTAGATATAAAAATTTGAAGCATCTTAAGTGGATCTAATGAATAGTTATAAACAAATAATTATTTAAGACCTTTTGATTAAAAAAGAACAAGCATAGATAAATTTGTTAATAAGTGCTTTTTATAATATTTATCATTTAGAGTTCAAGCTATTTCAAAAAAGCAATATTGTGCTTTGTAAGTTTTCAAGCTAGAAATTCTATCCTTTAATTTGAAATCTAGGTAAAATAATCTATTGAGGTATAATCATTTATCATTGATATTAAACATCAAACTTATAATAATCTAAAAATAGCTTAATTATCTTTGTAGAAAATAAATTAATAATGTAATAGCTATGAGATAATTCAAGCTAAATAACATCATAAAATGAGCTAGATTATCAAATAAAACTTCAATCAATTTCTTAAATTTAGAGTTAAAAAGTCTATCACTACTAATTAATATCCAAATAAAGCAAATATTTAAATAAAGCTAATTAGTTTATTCTATCTGAATTATCCCTCTTAAGCTGAAAATATGTTTCATATTTATATTAATTACTAAAAGGTTCTAATAACTTTATAAACTAAGAAAATAAAATTTTAATTTTAAATCATTTTAAGCAAAATCTACTTTGATTGCTTTTTCAAATTAGCTTTTTAAAATTTTCAGGGGAAATTTCTAGAGAATAGATTTGGAAAATATTTTATGAATCTATATTTATTTAGATAAGGTTAAAATAGAGGATTTTATGTCTTTTTAAAGCTTTTTTAAAATAATAAATCTTCATCATAGTATAAAGCTATCTTCGTAATAATAACTTTTTATTTTTCTCTCATCTCAGAAAAGGTAGAACATTGTTTATTTAAAACAAGCATCTTAACATCTAGATAGAATTTAAGATATTAACATGAATTATATAAATAAAAAAGATAAATACTCATTATGCAAATCATATTGCATAACTTTTGTCTACTAAATATATATAACGTCATCAGCTAACAACAGCAGCCTTGTGAATATTTAAATAGATAAATCTTCAATTAAAGTTCTCAACCCCAACATTCACATTAAACTTAACTAAATCTTCGAAAATATTTAAATTGAGTCTAGATTTTTTAAATATAAGACATAATAAATAAACTACAATAGTTCTATTAGTTAGTTATATTCCATATACCTATTTATTATTTTATCCTAGCTTACTTTAATTAATTTCCTAAAGCTTGACATAAATAGTAATTACTACTATTTAGAAATTATTTACAATTCATATGAGATTTATCTTATTAAATGTTGGTACCAACTAAACACAATTAAAATATGAGGTCTAGTTTATTTTATAAATTGTAGCATTTGTTCAATTTAAGAAGTAATTATAAAATAAAGAAAATAAAATAGTTATAAAGAGATAAACTTATATCATAAATAAAAATAGCATAATTAATAATTAAAATTAAAGAAGTTTTGATTATATTAAGAAATTATTAGTTTTAATTTAAAATATCTAAGCAGATTTGATTTTACTTAGTGATTATTATTATAATTATTTACTTTAAGATATTAATGTAGATGTCTATCTATTTAAATACTTGATTAAATTATTTATTTCATATACCTTTTAAAGTTAATTTATAGAAAAAAATTAAATAATCATTTTAAAGATTATAATCATAGAAAAAAGTTATCCTTTATGAAGTTGTCTTTCTTAATAATTTAGAGATAGAAAATAGAAAACATTAAGATAGTTAATTATCAACCAAAATTTTAAGTATCTGCTAGTAGATTATATGTTGGTATTAGTTGATTTAGCATTCTTAAAAATAATTTAATTATGTTCTTGTTGATATAATTATTTTCTAAATAAGTTTAGAGTTTTTATCATACTTTTTAAATTTTAAAATTTGATTTCCTAATTTAGAAAGATTAAAAATATAAAATCAAATGTAGGATTGCTGATTCATTACATTTATCACGAATTTTAAAATAAGCAGGAACGAAATAAATTAGTAGATATTATTTGATATGAAAGCGATTACATTTTGAAGAATTATTAGATTAAAATCTAACAAATAATTAGAAGTTTACATTTAAAAAATAAAATAGCTAGCAATAAAACCATTTTTAGCAATCATAAATAAAAAATAAAACTAAAAAAGAACTGGAGTTCAAAACAATAATTTCTATCAAAAATAATTAAAAATTTTGTGCTTTAATTATTAGCGTAGAATGATATTGCTATAATAAAGTTATAATAATAAAAAATTAATAATAAAAGTTAATAAAATTTAATAATTTAATAAAATTTTAAATTTAGATAGAATATTTTTTAGTAATAACTAAAATTATATATGAAATATAAATTAAATTTTTAAAAATTAAAACCATTTTAAAGTTTGAAATTATATACTATATAAAATAAGAAAAAAATTTAATTAGTGAGATATGCTTATTTTATTAGGCTTTTTTGTGATTTAAGGAGAAAACATTAAACGTATAAAGTTATTTATTAAGGTTTGTTTATTGATAAATATTTTATTAATAATTGTGAAATGAATTAAGAGATTAAATTTGATTACAATAAAATTAAAATAAATAAATTTTTTAAGTTAAAAGTATTTTCTTAAATTTTATTTTAAATTTTGTTGTCAATTTTTGTAGAATTTAATTTTTTTTTCCTAAGAAATTATTTTATTTCTTAATTTTATTCAATAAAATTAAAAAATAAAATAAAGATAAATAATTTTAATTATATCTTAATCACATAAGGAGTTTATTTATTTAAAATGTTTAGTTTTTTTTATTTTCAAGCAGATACTTTGAATAAGGTTTTTGGAATATAAAATTTCTAATATCTATCTACTTTTTTAGAAAGATTAGGAATATTTAAAAATTAGTCTAAGTGGCTTTAGTTATGATTCATTTTTCTTTGTTTTGTTTTTATTATATTTATTTCTTAGTTAATTGTTTCTTAAAATATTTCTTTCTTCTTGAAGTTTTTTACCAATATAAATATCTAAAACTTACATGAAAAAAAAAAATATAGAGAAAGGCAACATAGATTAAATAATAATCAATTAATAGAAAGTCCTCTCGATTATATTTATTAAACAGCAGAATCAAGCGTCTTTTTTTATCCAGTCACTGTTATTTAATATTAGATTAAAGAAAAAAATTGATATACTCTTTTAGAGATGATTTAGGTCATAGATCTATATTTAAGCAAATATAGTAAATTAAAAAAATTTTACTAAATACCTTCTTAATCAATTTAGATTACCTTAATTATTAATTCCTATCTACATAATTGAATAAATTCAGAAGCTAATTATACAAAATTAGCTATTATCTTAAAAAATATATAAGCAAGGATATTAATTATTTTTAATTTAAGTTGAATACTTGCTACAAGAGAATAAGATATTTAATTATAATCATTGTTTAAGTATAAGATAATACTTAAAATAGAAATAAGCTATTAGCAAGCTTTTTGGTTTACTAAATTGTATCTTAAGCTTTAAATTTACTCATGTAAATACTTTAAATTTAGAATTTTAACAAAGAAATCTAAATTTTTAAGTGTAAAGCTCTATATAAAGTTTCTAATTAAAATATTTTTAAAAAGATAATCCATAAAGTTATTAAACAGTCAGAATGTTTAATAAATAGAAATAGTAATAACTTAAAATATAAATATAATAAAGTTTAATTTCACTTTTATTTATAAAAAATGTGACTAGCGTTCCTGGTTTTGCAGTTTTATTAAGTTTTTTCTCAATACTTATAACTTACAAATCCAAACACTCTAATAACTATATAAGGATAAAATACACAGAAAATATTATTTTCTTAGCTTAATTACGATCCTTCTATCAATTCACATACTGGCTGAGCTGTAACAGGATGATTTTAATTTTAATTCTAAGACGCGACAACTTATTAAACAGCTTTTTCTTTGTAAAATGAAAGTTCCTACATGGATATTTAGTTTTAAATTTATAATAGTTATGAAAAAATAAAATTTTATAGTGCTGATTTCAATTTGGATTTGACGTCTCTTTACAAAATTTATAATAATTGAACATTAATTTTAGTTTAACAAGCTAATTACAATCTAACCTACGGTTTTAAAAAATTTTCCACTAATATCATTTTTATTCTCACTAATAGCATTGGCTACAAATAATTTTTATTTACTCCTAACTCTTATATTACAATTGGTTCAACTAAAAATACAATATTTAATTGTAGTATTTATGATTTAAAATTTTGGACTAATAATAAATAATTCACCTAATAAGAATTTCCAACTCTCTTTGATTCCTATTTATGTTCAAATGGTTGCTTAAGTGGATAATGCTATGATTCAACACTCAAAAATTGTCAAATTTGTCCAAATAACTAGTTTTTTAATTTGGATAAAACATGCTAAGATAATTGTTTAAACACAACATAAGATAAAGATAATGATTTTATTTGTTAATTATGTAACTTAGTTCTTAACAATTGCCTTTAATGTAATTCTCTTGGAACAGTTTGCACTTTATGTGAAATTGGATATTTTATCTCAGGAAATACATGTTCTTCATGTTCAGTTATGACTGACTGTTCAGCTTGCATAAACGCAATTACTTGTACTTAATGTGCTAATAAATATCTTTATCAGAATTCTTGCTTGGACTTCTGTCCTGTTACTCATTAAGACTCAAATAAAGATCGAAAATGTGAACCCTGTAACTAAACTTTAACTAACTGTTTAGAATGCACTTCTGATGGATTAACTTGCAATAAATGTAGTGATGGATTCTATATTGGATTTGACTTAAAATGTATTGCTTGTTAAGGGATAAATGAAGATTGTGTTAAGTGCTTAGATCAAAATACCTGTATAGCATGTAAAAATAATAAAAAGTTATATAAAAATAATTGTATTGAAATATGCTCTTAGACAGAATATTATGATTGAGTTAATAAGATTTGCTTATCTTGCGAATAGAAAATATCTAATTGTTCATAATGCTTAGAGGATGGAAGTAAATGCTTGGTATGCATTGACTAATTTAATAGAACATAAAATTTTACATGCGAGTAAATTTAAAATTAAGAGGATAAAGAAGAAAATATACCCGAAGAAGAAAGCATACCTGAAGAAGAAAATTTATAAGAAAATAAGTAGAAAACATAAGATTAAGAACTGAATATTGATAGTTATAGTATATCTAATCAAATTAAATTATTTATCTAATCAACTTAACAAGCAGAATAATCGGCTATACTAGCAGGAATATGTTCAGCTGCTACTACAAGTTTAGCTTTTTCTTAATAAAGATCAATTGGAAACTGGTTTACGTTTATGATTGCAACTGAATTTTTCTATTCAAACGCATATATTTAAGTAAAAAGAACTGATATTCTAAATGCTTATTACTATCAATATAGTCAAAGCTTTATTAATAAAATATAAGACAAAATAAACTTTGAATCATAAATTAGTTAAGTCCATAAATTTAATTTACGATAATTAGGATATGAAAGTTACATTTTTTCAGCTAACTCTTTCATTTTCAATATGTTGATATTATCAGTACTGTTTGTAGATATTCTTCTTCTTATGATTTAAAAATTTAGCAATATAGCTTGACTGTGAAAGTTAAGAAGCAAATATTTCCATTATAGGCTGCCTTTAACACTTTATCTACTATTTAGTCTATAAATTGGATATTCCTCCATCCTTCAAATTAGCAATCCTAACTTTTAAACCGCTTTTGCCTCATTTAACTTCCTAGCCTCGTGAATAGTTTTAGTAAGTTTTATAATTTTAGATTTTATAAGTTTTAGTTATTTTTCGTTTACTTTTCGTTTTAAAGAATTACTTCTAATTAAAGAACTAAATTAATAATGAAGACATCCAATAAAAATAGAAGCTTGAAGATCTAACAACTAAATGATTTCCTCTGTTCGATGAACTGAAAAGTGAAAGGAAATCTTTAATTTTCTATCCTTTATTCCTATTAAGAAGAATTCTGCTATCTGTAATCTTAATAGGCTTATAGGAGCATGTAATGATTTAGATAGTTCTTTGTTTGCTAATAAGTTTATTTTAACTTATTTATGTAGTTATATGCAAACCTTTCAAGTTCAAATTACTAAACATAGTTCATGTCTTTTAAGAGTTATGACTCTGTACTTTGTACTCTTTTAATTTTTACTTCCATTAACTCAGTAAAGAAAAAGAAGAAAGAAATTAATTAAATTCAGATGAAGCATATCGTTTAGGAAGAGCTATAGTTTTAATTTCAAGCATTATAACAGCTATTGGAATAGTGATGTGCATAATAGCAATGATAAAGGATATTATCACATAAATCAAAGAAAAGAAAAAGCAAAAAGAACTAGAAAAATTAAAGAAATAAGCTTAGATATAAAATTAAATTTAACTAAATAGTAGCCAAGCTTAAGATAATAAAAATACAAGTAAATCAGATAGTAGGGATACTTTCATTGCTGAATTACCTAATATAGATAACTCTATCATTTTATAAATGTCAAGTTCAAGGAAATTAGTTAGCAATGTAATAAATGAAAATTAGGGCGAAGAATTAGTATTTTAAAAAAGTGAATCTAATATTAATAGCTAAAATTAAGAGAAAAAAGACAATAAATAGAGTAAAAAAATGAAGGAGAAAAGCAAGAATAAAAAGAAAATTTAAAATACTCCAAAGAATAAAGTTCTAGACAATAATTGACTAAAATGATTAATATCTGCTACTGATTAATAATTTATATGGAGTGTAACCCATTAAATATAATAATCTGAAATGATTCAAAAACCTTAAGCATAGCAGAATAAGAAAAAGCAAGCAAAAATGAGTAGAATGCATAAGAAAAAGGAAAATAAGAGAGATGTGGAAGAGGAGATAAAAGTTGAAGATGCTTGATAAATTAATTAGGATATATTAAATTTAAATTTAAAATTATTAACTTTTATTCTTATTTTTATGTGCAACACCATCAAGTAAAAGAAGCTAGTTCATAAGAGTGATGGAGAGTCTTATAGAAAAAATTAGAAAAGCAATATAAAAATGAAAAATTCATAAAATGAGCAAAGCTTATCATCTAGATAAAATAGATAAATTAATTGAAGAGAAAATTAAATTTATTAAGAGAGCTTTAATAATCTTAATTATAAAATATTTTTCTGAATTTTAGATTTTATTTTTCTAAACTTTCTTAGGTATTAAAGTTTTAAATACAAAGACAATTTAAAATGTAATATTTGCTAGCTGGAATTGAACAAAATTTTATTTTAAAGATGTAAAGCAATAAGAAAATTTCTTTTTATATAAAAATATACCAAAACCAAGTTTATCTATTAATTTTTCTTCGCGAGTTTTTCAAGTTTAGCTATTGATATCACTTCTATTTTACAAGTATTTCTGTTGAATTTTTCAATTTAAACTAGAATTTATTTATTTAATTATATTTTCCGTGAAATTTATCTTATAATTTATTAGCAACTTGAAACTGAAATTTTAGTTGACTTTTTAATTTATTAGCCTTTATTTATAAGGTAAAGTGCTTATTCATTAATATAAGCTTTTATTATGAATATATTTTAGAATTTTTGATAAATAGTTTTTATTTATTTTCTGGATACTTTAATTTAGATTATAACTTTCTTTTATTTAGTGATTTTTTAAGAGTATAGATATATTATTATCTAGAAAAATTAAAATATCCAATATGTATATTTCTAGTAATAAAGATGCATTCCTTTTTTATATTAGTGACAAGATCTTAATTTAAATAATATTAATTTAGAAAATATAAACATTTAGTAAAGCAAATTTTTTATTTTTATATTTTAATATATTTATTTAAATTATTAAATTAGTTTAGTATTTTAGTGTTAAGTTTTATTATATTTTTTATTCATTCTCATTTTTAAGAGTCATCTCGTATTTTTAAAGATTATTATTATTATTTGTATAGCTATCTCTACGAAGATTTACCTTTTAATCTAAGATAATTGAAGGCCTGTTAATTTATTTTTCCCCATATCAATTATTTTTAGAGTCTTTTCAGTTATAATTTCCTTTTTAATTTAAAGAATAAATGTAAACATAAACTCTAATTATCTTAATAATGATGCCAATTAATTTTGGTTTATTAGAGAATTATATTCTATTTAATTGTCTTAATTTTAAAAATTTCGACGTCAAATTTGTTCTTAAAAGCTATTAAATTAACTTTTATCTTTCCTATTGTTTACAACGTTACTCAAATCTCAGAGATTATTAATTTAAATTATTAACTCATCTTTAGTTATTTAATCTTGGCTTGGATTTATAGAATGAAGGCTATTTAAGGCTAAATATTTAGACATAGATAGTTTTCATTTAACATCACTTAAAAACTAGATTTTTATCTTCTATATTTGGACTTTATTTTTCAGATTATAGTTAAATGATCTTAATAATTCTTTATTATATATTTAGTAATTTTTATTTAATAAGCACATATTGTAGATGGATATAACAATTTTAAAATTATAGTCTAAATTAAGCTTTGAATAAACTTAAAATTTAGGTTTAGAAATTATTTTTAATATTTTTTAGTTTCTTAATCTTTTTTATAGGAGTAGGCAAAGGAATTATCTTCAATTTGCTGACTTTTACTCTTTTTCTCTGTAGATAAACTATGTCTAACAATATATCTAATAAACTTAAATATAAATATATATCTCTTTACCTGCTAATATAAGAAATAAAGAATATCCTAAATATTTAAAGAGATATCTATTTATTAGATTTATCATTAATAAATATGAAATAGCTTTGTTTTATGGTTTATCTAGTTTTATAGAAAGATGTTAAGCTTATTTTAGAAATTTCTGACATAAAGTATTTTAAGATTTGAAAGGGTTTACCAATTATTCTCTCCTTCTCTTTATAGTTTATATTATAAAGATATAAACTAGTAAAACTTTAATAAATTATAAATAGCAAGCGTGATGTTTGATATAGCAAACTATAGATGAAATATACAAAATAAAGGTTTTAATTATTTAGAATAAATAAACTTATTAATATCTAAACTTTTATATAAATTCAACGAGAAAAGGCAATAACTATTTAGACCAAGTCTTAGAAGATTTATAGTAACTTGCTGGGATAAAAAATTAAAATCAAAGAAATTTATTTGTTAGACTTATCACAAGTTGTGTAAACTGCTTACTTATCACTTAATGAAAATAATTTCATATAACTTAAATTTTTTTAATATTGATAGCAGGAATCAAATGAGAAAAACGTTAATCTAATTAAATTAATATCTAGTTTAATAAATTATTAGGGATATTAATTTATTTATATACCTATGTAAATTAGTTATAAAGGATATATAACATTATAAGTAACTAATAGATAACTTAATTTAGAAAAATATTCAAATTGCTTTATTTTGAGACTAGATTTTCTTATTTCAAATATGCTGAAAACTAAAGCTTATTTAAGTACAATAAGCTAGATTAAGATAACTATTTAATTTAAAATTTCTATAGGAGAAATTTTTATTTTCCTCTTGTTTTTCTTCTTTCTGTTAATTCTGGTTTAGATAATTTTAAGAGTTTTTATTATAGCTTAATTATTATACTTTTATACTTATATGCATAAGCTATTTAACTATGCTAATTTTAGATAGAAATTTATTATACTATTTATGAAACTATTATTATTAAATTAATAATAAAACTTTAGAAAACTCTAAATTTATCTTATATTACTAGATAATATAAGCATGAGAAAGTAGTCAGATACTAGTATATGATTATGTATTTCTAAGTAATATTAAGAAGCTATTATATGTATATGGATAAATCTTAATAAACAAATTTGTAAAGCTAGAAAATCAATTAAATAAGCCTGCATCTTGATATTTTTGCTTCGATTTTATTTATTTTTAGGTATATTTAGAATTTATTTATCAAAAAGGGATAAATATTTTAAGGAATTAAAAAGGAAGGAAAATTTAAATTAATAGAGATATAAAAAATTATTTAAAAGCACATCAAAATACTAAGAGCCTCGGTATCTTAATGATTTAAATGGATTATAATTATAGAGTTTTTTTAACATTCCTAAGATTAAGACTAGATAAATAGCTCTTTACCTCCATTAAGAAATTTGCCAACATTTAAATTAAGCAGTTTAGCTAATAGAAGATAGACTTTAGTTTAATTTAAATTATTTAAAATTTAATGATAATTAAAAACGTTAAAATGAATGATCGAGCTCAGTCTATCTTCTTACTCTTTTTATTCAAGGGTGCTGAGTATATAGAAGACCGCTTTCTTATGGATAGATTAAGCCTCTTTAGAACAATCTAATCGCTGAAGTTTAATTAACTTAAATTTGTATAAAGAATTAAGCAAATGATGATATAGGATAGTATTAAGCTAAGTACAAGTGAACTTTCTGATAAATATGGAATTCCTCTAAGAGCTATTTCTGATATAATTAAGGACTAAGAAATTTGCACCTTCTAGATGGAAAATTCAAATCTAAAACCTTAGATCAAGTAAATCTAACAAATTTATGAAAAAGAAACCCAAAAAAATTAAAGCCTTTCTTTTTTAAGCGAATAGACAGCGATTAATGATTAAGATACTAAGCATTTAATAAATCTAGATAATTAATCCATGAAAGACTTATCTCATATTTAGTTAAAGGCAGAATCTGATGAGGCTAGTCAAAGAACAAAAAAAAAGTTAAACGAATTTGTAAGAAATATTTTGACAATCAGTCAAAAGTCAGAAATTCCTTAAAATGAACGTTAAGAATAAGGCAAATTATTGTCATTTAATTGCATTACATTCAATAATCAAAATACTCCTTAAGACAAAAACTAAAATTCCCAAAAAAAGAAAAAAATAAAGGTTCAAAGTCATAATAAAATAAATAGAATTTAGCAAAGCTTTGATATAAACCCTAATGGAGATTATATATGCAAATAATGCTAAAAGATTTACACTTAATAGCATTTGTCAACTTTGAAGAATAAATAAATTTTGTATAATCATTTTTATAATAACCATACCAAGAAGATTGAATGTAATTAATGTAATTTGACTTTTAAGAAGCTTAAAATCCTCGATCAGCACTTCATCAAAGCTCATTGTTAGTAATGAATAAAATATTTAATTAATTATAATTCATATTTTCATGGTATTTCCTCTTTATCTATTTTCATTTTTACTATCTCTTTTTCTTTTCTTTTATATAACAAGAAAATTAATTTTTACATCTTAAACTTAATTTAAATTAATTTGAAAATCATTTTTGTCTTTAGTTTTTTATTTAAGGATTCTTTTCTTTTTGATTAAGTATTATTCAATACATATTTGAATATCATTTTATATTATTTGAAGGTATTACAAGTATTAAGAATCTCATTTCTAAGCTAGTACTATACAATCTTTTGAGATGTTTTCTATTTTGAACATTAAATATGGTAATTGCACAAAGTAACTAGATAGAAAAGATTCTCTTAAGATAAAGATAGTTACTCTACTATTAATTATCATTTATTACAGTATAATAAGATTATTTCTTCTTAGTTGAAATATCTATTAATATTCTTGGAGAATGAAAGAGTAAATATAAAACTAGACATTAATAAATAAATATTTATCCCATATTTCTCTAATTGTTTAAAGAATGAGAATACATAGCAAGCAATAGTTCATATATGTATAAATTTCAATAAATTATTTAAATTCATTTATAATTTTATTTTCTTAGTTTTTAGGCTTTAGTTACAAGAATTGTTAGATTAAATCTTTTATTATTATTAGTTAATGAGTTATTAAAGCGACTCATTCCAACTTTATCAATCATTCTTTTAAATATATAAATAAAACCAAATTTCTAAAGCTAGAAGTTAACAATTATTTATCTATGGAATAATAAGTGATCTAAGTGTAAGTTGTAAAGAATTAGAGTAGATATTCAAGAAATTATAAATAGTTTATCTAGTAATAGAAAATTATTTATACTCTAGTTAATAAACTTTTGAAAATAGAACTATTATATTTTAAATAAAAAAGATAGAAACTAAGCTTTTTCTAGTTTTGATAAAGAAAAAGTAAGGAGATGTAATTAACTGGAGCATTCTTCTTCAAAAATTAACTATGATATAGCTTTTAATTAATTAAGGCTCATCAAAATAAATCTATTTATTTCTTTAAAAACTATAAATAAATATTAGTTATAAAAGTCTAACATGATCACATTAATAAAAACAATTTTTTCTGGTTTATTCCTTTCATTTATAACGAAATATAAATAGGTTGTATGCTTATTTATTTGCAAGACTAAGCAAGTGTATAATATAAAGGAGAAAGATTTATATGATAGAAATATAGTTTCATTTTTTTCTCTTAAAGGATTTTGTCTTGCACTATTAGATATTACATTATTATTAATATAGATTAATAATTTTTGAAATTATGTGCTTTTTAAGATAAATTCTCTATATCAAGTTTTCTTTATTTCTCTACAATAATAAAATTATAATTTATATCTCTTGAAGCGGAAATTAAAAAAAATTATTTGAGATTTTTGGTCTAAAAAATGCTTATTTATTATAAAACTAAGTTACCTAAGAAACTTAGTATTTGATAAATTAATTTCTACAATATTCATTTAATTTCAAACTTTGTTTCCAAAGATAAGGGTCACAAAAAATAAATTAATGATTTTAATTATGTATGTTTTTCTTATATCACTAATGCTTATAAGTTTATTTATTCTTGGGATATTATTAACTAAATTTTAAATAGTTAATATTTTATTTTTCCCTTATACAAATAAAAAGAACTACAACTAATATTGTAATCATTATTGCTTATAGCTATTTTTTTATTTACATTGCAAACTTTTATAAATCTTAAACATCATGAACGCTTAAATTTAAGCAAAGATATTATATTTTAATATTTATCAAAAGTTTAAGTTTTTAAGACTAAGTCTCTAAAAAAGCCTAAAAGTTTAAGAATAAAATGTTTAAAGGTAAGTTAAATAAAAATAATTGAATCATGTTAATATTTATAGGAAATATTTAAATCACAGGCACTTTTAAATTAATTTTGCAATAATTCAAAGTATAAATAAAAATAATAGAGGTATCTTAATGTTCTAAGGTATTTAATAAATTAAAAATTCTAACTAAAGTTGACTTCAACCATATTTGACTTTATATAAAATAAATATAAATCTTTTTTTAGAGGATTTCATTTAGAAATTCCCCAAAATTTTTCTAAAAAAATTGTTCTTTTCAGTCATTTGTATGCTTTAATTTAAGTTTTCTCTCTTTCTCAGAAATAATTTTACATGAGCAATAATTAAATTAAGCATTACCTTAAATGAATTAATAGTTTGTTATACGTTGCATGCTTTTTTCTATTAGAACATAAATAGAAGAATTTCAATTATGTTTAATAGTTTGGTAAAAATAATACTTATAATTTTTCTCATTGCGTCTTGGTATATTTTCCATATTTCTAATGAAAATTTCAAATAATTTTGGAACCTTTAGCATACTTTATATATCTTAAGCTCCTTTATATTTTAAGTTTCTCAAATTATTAGTAAATTCATTTTAGGATTTCATTAACAGACAAATAGCACTAAAAAATAATTTTGCTGATATTTTGTTTCTTATTTTTTCCTATTTTAGATTTATCTCTTGATGCTATTGCTTAATTATATTCCAAAATTAAATTTTTCTATAATATAAATTAATAAACTTTAATGCCAATACAAATATCTTTAGCTCTTATTAAATGAAATATAATCCAATTTTCCAATTCCTTTATCTATTTAATTTAGTTTTATATCACTAGATAAATATAGCTAGAATAATTAAAAGGTATATTAAATTGATATAAGATAAAGCTTAGTTAAATATTTATATTCTACAAGCTATCAAAATGTTTCATTTAGCTTTATATTTTGCTTCTCATTAAACTAATTTTAATTTCTAAATTGCTTTGCTTATAAAATTATCCAAGTAGATAAATCAAAAGCTTCAAAGAGAAAAGCTAAATATTTGTTTTAGCAATGCTTAGATGTAATATATTATAATCAGCTTGAATAGAATAATTTATAGTAAGATACAATTAATTTATAATTAATAACTTAAGAAGGTATAAGAAAGAGATAATATAATAAGAGGCACAAATAAAATATTTTTATAACTTATTTATACTATTTCACTCAACTCTGTTCACAAATCTATTTTTTATTACTTGATGTATAGATGTAAAAACCACATTTTTAGCTAATTGTAGATAATTAGCATAATAATGTATATCTCTGTCAATTTAGAACTTAATCATTAAGAAAATTCATTAAATTTGGTTTTATTTGAAAGATTTCTAGATATATGGAATTAGAGATCCAAGACTTTTATCTTTTTCTGACTTAAGAGATGTTTCCTTTGTATTTTAGAGAAAAATTAATTAAAATAATACCTTTTAATTTGTATAATTAACTAAAAATATATAGTCATTTATCCATTTTCTCTTTTCTAAATTATTAAAAATAATTGAATAAAGCATTATTAACATTTGTTTATTAGCCTTATAAGTATTAAATAATCAACTTATTAGTCCATATCTTAATTTATTATTAAGGAGAATAAAAGCTTAAAAAATATTAACAACTGGCAACTATAATTAAATAAGTAGCTTATCTTTAATTAGTTAGAGCATAGGCTATATTAATTTTTTTATGTCGAAGGAAATTAAAGATTTAGAAAATCATAGTAATAAACTTTAAAAGCTTAATCTGGTTTTTTGTTTATTAGAGTTTTAGATTTACCAAATATACTAAAAATGGATTAAAGCCTCTAATTGTAGGAATATTTCTTTATTCATCTTATAAAATTTCTTACATTATTTCAATTTATAAACTTAAATTAGATTATCTAAGTCAAGCATTTTAAACTTTAGTCTAATGTTTTATAATATGAAAGGTGTATAAATGTAGTTAGATAATTATATACTAAAAGATTTATTAAGAGCCTAGATAATTTTAATTAATGATTAAATGAAATTATATATTAAGTCAAGTAATAAACATTTCACTCCTTGCTTTTATTTTTCATTTTCTCAATTTTTTCTCCTTTCTCTCTAAATGTAGTTAACAAATCGCTTTAATCTCCGTCTTCATAAAATTAGAAACTTTGCACTGTATTTCCCTGATCATTATCACTTTTTTATCCTTCATAATGATCATAAAATCCTCACTTTGCTTTAGGTCACTTTGATTAATAATTTAACCTGCTTATTTAGATTTCTTTTTTTATATTTTGAGGTTATTTTGTAATAATTTATTTGCTCTCTAACTATAAGATACTTGGTTCTTTTTCTTTATTTTCTTGCTCTAAATTCCAATTTTTATTTAAATGAGATTCAATTAAATTTTCGTCTATTAATGTACTTTCTTGCTTTTAAGTATTTAAGTGTTTTTCCAGACTTTGATTTAAACTTACTTCTTTTATTGACTCTCTATGCTTTTTCATGATCAAATCGCTTTCTCCGAATAAAATCGAAGCTTCTTTGAAATTTCATCAGTTAGATTAAATTGATGAAATCCTGTAACTTCAGTACTATTATTAAGAGAGAAAACGATTATAAGCTACTTGTTTATACAGCTCCTTCAAGCATGTTCCATATAAGAGAGTCCATTCTAATTGTTTGATCATTTGAATAATATCTTGCTGCTAGAATACTAACTTTAGCTTCTTACTATGTTTGTTTTCTTAATCCAAATCATAGAATTCCTAGTTTGCTTCTTATTGTTTTTTCTTCTTATTATAAACTAAAGCATCGGTAATCTTTTTCTTAAGCTTGTCAAGAGTGCCTTAATCCTTCTTAGCTAATTACTCTTCTTTCTTTTCCCATTTAGTAACTATCTCATTCAACTTTATGAATTTCTTAAAGTGACATAAGCGAAAATAAAATCTCATAGAATTGGTAAATGTCTAGTATCCATATTCTGTGAAGATATAATGAAACCATACTACTAAGAAATACCCATTTATCACTATCAGCAGCACAAACAAGGCTAAATCTAGTAATTTATAACTTTCTCCTGATTCAAAGTAAATTCCTATGAACAATATGGAAATTGAAATTCCTAGGTAATTCATTTCTAAACTATTAAGCTCTTTTTTAATATAAGGCTGATATCTCATCTATAGGTATATACAGGAAAGCATTACTATGATTAAACACCAAAACTGGAATATGATAGTAGATTTTTATAGGAAGATAAATATTAAGGTGATTATAAACTTCTAGTACATCTTTATAAACTCTCAGAAATAAAACTTATCTTTATACCCTATTGTTAGGAAACCAAACTAAGACTTTATTAGAGTTGAACTTATTAAGTTTCTTTTCTTATAAAGGTATAAAATAACTATAAAAGGAACAAATACTCCATATAGTAATAAGCCTGGTAACGCAAGAAATATAACAAACTTTCGATGACGACCTTTCCAGCATTCTATTTCAGTATAAGCGTTTAGCACTGCATAGTCTGAGGAAATTTAGTAGCAACTAAAGGAACTAAAGATAGCCATAATTAAGTTAGTGTATATTTAGAAGAAAGTAACACTCATGGTAGTAATAAAAATAGATTTGATGAATTTCTTTCTTCTAATGATTGAATATAGTAGAATAGAAGTAAATGCTATTATTAAAATAACTATTGGTAATCCCATATTGCTCATTACTTTGTTGTAATATTAGTTCTCATTTTATTAGTAAATACAATCCAGTTTGAAAATAGATGCTGTAGCTGCTCAGTATTATTGATTTATCTAAAATATTTCATTGAAGAAGTCGGGTCATTAAAACTTGAAACTCTATATAGATTAGAGAATTACATGTAATTGGAGAATATTTTGAAATATACTCCGTAGTAAGATTCTTATTCGTATGCTGATTTTAAAGTTTATACTACTATATAAAATATAAAAGCACCAAACAACGCTATTACTATTGAAGATACGATTATGGTCGTTTTTTTACTCATACATCTCTAGCATTCGTTCAGTCCATTTTTTTATCAGCCTTACTCACAAACATCACATAAAACTCCTTGATAACCTTCTTTACAGTTTCCTTGTCAATTTACTGTCTGCAACATATTTTCTCTTTACTAAGGGTTGGTTATTTTGAAGTATTAATTTTAAAAGCTGCTGTTTAAAAATGTACCCAAGCAAGCCTTATGCTTTGGACATTTGTGTATTGTCTCTGATTTAAAGTTTAATCTTCAATAGCCTTCTTTAGGCGCTATTAAATCACCGCCATAACACATTGCTCCTTACATGCATTCCTTACAAGCTTTATCACTTTAATTTAAAGAATATTAGCCAAATATGCAACTTTGACATTAAGTATCGTCTATCAATATTTGGCCTTAAAGGCACTTATCAATGTTTAATTACATTGTTAGTTTGTTTTCCATATTCTTGTCTAGTGCCAGATCTCCTTTTTCAAAAGAATTTGTTTCTAATTAAATATGAACTTGCTTTCCAGGGTTAGCTTTAACAATTATGTCTTTAATATTAAAAACTCCTAACTCTGAAAATACTCTTGTCTTGCCAGACAAATCAGCGTCTTCAGAAAAAATAGAAACGACGGAAGTATTGTCAGTTTTAACTATCTATCCAAAAATATCTGTTATATATAAAACATTCTCAGGAACAGGATAGCCAGGTAATTAAGATGCTAAGCTTCTATCAATAGAATTATTATTGCAATGATCAAACACATCACTGACTGAAATATTACTTAATTTAAATGCAAATGAGGCTACATTATTTCCATAGTAAGCTGAGTTATTTTTAAACAGTTTGCATACTAAAAGGCTATCTAATTCAGGCTTAAATGTAGGGATTGTTCCTTAGAATGAAATAGCTCCGCCTTCGCTTATTACGCTCATTACTTTGTTGTTAAAGAAAGAATTATCTTAAAAGTAGTAGCTGCAAAGTAAACCCTTATCACATGTTACTTTTAATGCTCCTCCCTTAGAAATTTGACTGCCTTCTCCTTTTACCTGGTTATTTTGAAACAAGTTATTTCAGAAAGTTATGTTAGCATTTTGACAAAATCCTGCTCCTCCATGCTAAAATGCGATATTATCTTAGAAAATATTGTCTTTAATCAAGTAATTGTATTATAAATCATCGTTTATAATAGAGAAGCATGAACCTATCTAAGCTTATTAATGCGAGCAAATACAATTAGAAATATTGATCTAAGAATTTAAAGAATAGATTGCAGAGCTGTAGGTTTAGCTACTGATACCGTTAGTAATTTTTGTGTAGTTTAAGTTTATAAAACTTTCTTTGAAAGCTAATGCAGTACTAATGAAGTTGTCTATTTTGCAATTTTCCATGTAAATTTATGATTTTTCCATGTAGATAATCGAACCATAAATTTTAGAAATGCTTTTGAGAAAAGAAGTTCTATAAACTGATAAGTTTGATTAAATAGCGTAAATCGCACCTTATTATGAGAACATTCCTTCGAATGAAACAGAATCTAAATACAGGTTAGTTTTAGTAAGATGCAAAGAACTTCCTTAATCTCCGCTGCCGTTTATAAATTGACTCCTATAAATTTTTAAAGTTGAATTGAGATCACTTAAAATGAATACTCCTTGGTATGCTTACTAATTTTAGAAGAGTGAATCCTCTATAGAAATTATAGAGCTTCAAACCATAATTCCAGAAGTCAATGAACTTACTTAGTTTTTATATATCTAAGTGCTTTTTAGAATTAGCTGGCTTTAATAAACGAATATAGTTGAAGTTTGTCCTGTATTTTCATAAATTTCGGTATTTTAATTTCACTTGCCTTTTGAGTTTTAGCTGTCCATAAACTAAGGATACCCATGGAGGTAGCATGGTTGTTGAAAATAAGCGATTTTGAAACTACGAACTATGAATTCTGCACATATAAAAAGGTTCCTTCTTCTGCTTTATTATTGGTAAAATTTGAATATTCAGTTCTAAATGTACTACTTAGCTGCAGGAACCCTATTCCTCCGATTTCTTTTGCTACATTGTCTGAACATTCAATTCAGTTTATTTATATATTTGATTATGAAAGGTGAAAGATAACTCCTTCTCTTGCATAATTTTAGCTGAATTTAGAGTTAGAAACTGTTATATTAGATTGATCAGCTTTAATCACTGCTCCTATGTTAGCTATATTTTCAGTTCCTTGTATATCATCAATTTCAGCTTTGACTTGCTAAAATAAGAAGATAGCTCCTTTAAAAGCGTAATTATGCTCGAAGATGCAACTTTAAATTTATATTTTATCTTAGCTAGCATCAATAGCACCTCCTTAACTTGATGCCCTATTATTACGAAATACGCATTTATATATTTAATAAATTGAAACTTATGACTGTATAGAACCCCCATTAAGGGCTTCATTGTTCTCAAAAGTAGTATTTTATATTATTCCTTATGCGTATTATAGCACTAAAATAGATCCTTTAGGAGCTGTATTGTTCACTACAAAGCAGTCTAGCAGACTAAAGTTTCTATTGGAAATTTTTATTAAAATTCCATCAGAAATGTTGTTTCTTAGCAGTTAAGTGTCTAACACTTCCAAATTAGTGTTTTTAGTATCTATAAGTCCTTATTTAGCTTAGTTCTCTATAAATTAGTTTTGCTTAATAGTCATCATCTTTATTTCTAGAGTTTGAATTACTTGGCTGGCTTAATTAAATAAGAAAGAACATCTTTATAAGCTTAATAAGTCTGATATTACTAGATAGAAAGCATTTCCATTTATTGAAGTATTGTTATGGAAGTTAGTCAAGTCTAGGCTAGCATTTGAGTTCATTAAAAATAAAATAGATCCTGAAATAGCTTTATTACTGATAATGTCACTTTGGGATAAGTTTATTGAAACTTAGGATAAGTACATTGCCGCACCATCACTAGCAGTACTCTACCTAAATACAGTGTTTCTAATAGTAATTTTTCCTTGCTAGGCATTTATGTTTCCTCCGTTACTAACTGCTTCATTATTTTAAAGACTACTGTCTAAAATTGTAATTTCAGTATCAGAAAGATAAAAGCAACCTCCATATCTAGCTAAACTTTTCTATGCAACTAAATTCTTAACTTAGATTTTGCTCTATTCTGAGTATATTACTCCTCCACTTACTTCTGCAACATTATTGATACTATTGATATTTTCGAATGACCAAGTAGATTGAACACTATAAATAAACGCACCTTTATATGCTGCATTATCTTAAACGTCTATATCAGATAAATAAGCCTATAAAAAGTCTATGTATACTGTTCCGTATTTAATAGCCTTATTTTACTTTATTATCAAGTTGTTGATATTAAAGCTTTAACCCTAGAAATAAAAAACACTTCCTGAATCAGCTTGGTTGAGAATAAAGGAGCATTCTATTATATAAGCTTATTTTCTTTTGTCTTGGGATACTAGAAAAAGTGCCCCTCCTTTTTACTTTGCTTCATTTCTCAGAAATTGACTGCTCTGTAAAACGTCAAGATAAGACTACTAGAAGCATGCAAACCCTCCGTTTTCTCCAAGTGCTTAATTGCTCTAAGCTGTAATATTATTGATTTTTTCTACTATCGAATTCTATAAATACAAAGCCCCTCCGCTGAAGTAAACTGCTGCGTTTTAAATGAACACACAATCCTCAATTAAGCTGGTTTCTGAACTAATGAAAGCTAAAGCTCCCCCATATCATTAAGCCTAGTTTCTTATAAATGTATTTTTTGTTATTTAGAGTACTTTTGAGCTATCAGAATAAAAGGCTGCTCCTCAATTTTAAGCCAAATTAGAATCGAAGGTATTATTAAAGACTATTTCTACTACAGATTTTGAGAAAATACTGATGCCCCCTCCATTCGTAGCTGAGTTGTTAAAGAAGAAGTTATTTTGTAGTACTCTAATTGTGACATTTATTGAATAGAAAAATCCACCGTCTGTTGAGAAAACTATGTTACTCTATACTATATTATCAGATAATGACTTTATAAAAGCGTTAACTATAAAAATGGCCCCTCCCCATTATTATTCAGCTTGGTTATAATCAAACAAGTTATAATCTATAAAATTTATATTTGTCTGAAACAAAGAAATAGCTCCTCCAAATATCTTAGCCTTATTCGCAATAAACTTGCTCTTGTTTACTACGTTCATTTCGGAAAACCAGCTAAAAATTACACCTCCTGACTCTTCAGCCTAGTTATTTCTAAAAGTGCAATTAGAGATATAATCATTAAAGGTATAGACTAAGAAAAAGGCTCCACCTTTTACAGCTGAGTTTGAATCTGCAACGCAATCTTAAAAGCTGGAATTGGAATATCTAGAATACATAACTGCTCCTTGAAGTCCTGAATTTTCATAAAAATTGGATTTTACTACATGGAGTTCAGAGTATAATATGTTTAAGCATGCTCCACTAAGTCCCTAGTTTCGATAAAAGGTACCATTTTGTAAATCTACATAAGATTTATATTAATAAAAGTTTCCTGCTGGAGAGTAATTTTCTGAAATCAAAATTTCATTTATAGTTATATTACATGCAGAAGCTTTTATAACACCCCCTCCGTTTTGGATGAATTTGCCATTTTAAATAGTAATTTGAGAGTTACTCAATATTAAGGAAGCTCCTGAATCAGAAGTGTTGCTTTTTTAAAATGATGAGTTATAAATTTCTATAACACTCCTATCACCATAAAGTAAGGAATTCTACTTTAGGTAAAAGTTTTTAATAGTTGTATTATTTATTGATATCATAGCACTGGAGGATCTTATAAGTATATTGCTTTAAAATAAAGTGCAGTCTATTTAGTTACATGTAGCTCCATTGTTTATCTATTCTCCACTTATTATTAGATTCTTTAAACTTAGAAAGTCATACTATTGAAGGTATATCTAAAGCTGTACTTTCTGAATATATAAGGTAGTTTAGTTTTATTTGTCTAGACACATAGTTTTGTTTGATATATCGTCTTTGCAGCTAAATGGCTAAATTGTTATATTTTTAGGTGCTTTTTTGGCTATCTCTCCTCTAAGAATTTCACATAAAGAGGTACATTTTGAACATACTAAGCAATCTACTTTATGTTAATGAGGAGAAACGAAAACTTCATAATAAACTCCTTCGGTCAAACTAAGGAGCGCATTTGAAAAAGAATTGAATGGTTATTCTAAAGATCCATTAAGATTAGTAAGCGATAGCAAGCTTGTGATTTAAGGTATTGTAATATACACATTAATAGCTTAGCATCCAAGCTTAGAAATAGAGTATAAAATCGACAAAAGTAACAAAGATGAACTTATTGCTCTCGTCATATTTAATTTCCTTAGTAAATAAATGATTTAAAGTTTATTTGATATAAGCATTAGAGAGATAAAGACAAATAGGCATAAAGTTAAATTTTAATTTATTATTTTTATATTTGTTTATATTCATATATTCTAATGGAATCATTAACACAAGCATTAATATTCCTTAAATAATACATTTATTTTTTGCCTAAATATATGAAATATTTCAGTTAGATAATAGCATAAATCAGATAAACTCTTTATTGTTATTCTTTTTCATATTTTAGCATCATGATTTAATACTTTAATATTTTTAACTATCTGATCATTTTCTATTAATTTAAAAGCAGAAAATAACTTAAATTTTATTCTTTAGTTTTATTATTTTTGATTAATATATTTAAATTTTCTTAAGTTATTAGAATAGAAGCTTTATCGTCTATTTTTAAAAGTCTTCTTATATTTAACTTACCAGTTTATTTAATTTATTTATTAGAATCTTCAAGACAAATATACATAAAGTTAAAGCTTTATTTTATTATTTAACTTCATATATTTTTATAGCAATCCTAACACAATTTTACATATTCTCTTTAATAAAGAAAAGGATTTGTTCCTAACTAAATAAAGCTATTAAATAGTTATTAGCTTTAGCCCTAAACATTTCTTCTAATTTCTTCTTTCTTATTAACATATTAATAACATGGTACTTTGGTAGGTTAATAAACATTATATTTTCCTAGTTAGTTTTAGAATAAACTAAACCATGTACATATTTGAGTATTTTATCTTAGTTTTAAATATGAATGTAATGTTTATTTTAATAGTTATAGCTTTTGCTATATTTATTAGTTTAGATTAAATTAATTAGTTTTAGCTTGCTTTAATTCCTTTCTTGTTAGATCTTATATCTCTTTTATAGTATATTAGCTATATAAGCATTACTATCTTCAATTATAGAAGACTTTTATTTCTGTTTTGATAGGATAAGCTTAAAGACATCATGCTAATATCTTAATTTTAGTAGCTTTACTAAATATTTAAGTTTTTAGAAGTTTACTTAGTTTAGAAATTAAAGATAATATCTAAAGAAGCTACTTCTAGAATTGATTATGCTTTATAAAATAAATAGTTTTAGAATAAATCTAGCTTATTAATATAAACTTACTATACATAAACTAATTAATAGCTATTTTATAAGGAATACTTTAGATACATGCCTAAATATACAGAAACCAGTTTATCAAATTATTAACATTAATAAGCATGGGAAATTAAGATAAATGATAGTGATATTTTATATTATTATTTACAAATGAAAGATAAACATTGAAGAAAATGCTAAGAGGATTAATTATAATTCTATTACATACAAAGTGTCTTGCTTGGGGAAATAACTAATTTAATACATTAGCATTTATATCCTTATACCTTAATTTAGATTAGGAAACTATTATAAATATACTAATTAATCAACTATCTAAGTTTTATAATAGAAGAGAGATTTAAAAAGAGCGCCAAATTATGAAGAAGGATTAATTTATTATTAAGATATAAGTAATAAAGCTAGCTTCATTTATTATAAATAATTGATTATTAAAGATAAAATAAAAAAGATGCCATAAACACTAAGTTTTACTTTAAATTAGATAAGACTCATTTAATTTAAATTAGGCATGCTTATCTATAAACATTTAAATATCCTACTAAAATATAGAAGATAAGTAATCCTAAAATAGAAGAAACTTAAACCATATTAAATAGAGTTAAATACAAATTTAGAATATCTAAAGTGATTTAAGAATTAATTAAAAAGGGATTATATAATTAATGCAGATTAATTAAGAAAACTAATTTCAAACCAAAAATATTAAAGTGACTGAAAGGAAAATAAACTAAAAATTAAATAATTCAAATCAATAAACATTTCTCTTTCATTCAAATAATTATTTATCTACATTAATACAATAAAATAAGCTTTTAAAACTCATTTAAATATCTTCATTGCTAAATTATTATTTTTCTTTTCACCCTTATTTAGATTTTGCTAACTTAGTTATAAATAAAAATATAAGTGAAAAAGCTTAAATGAAGAAAAATTAAGATAGAATTAAATTAGGCTAGAAATTGTCAAGTTCAAATAAATTGGATATAAAATTTCTATAGATAATAAAAAAAATGTGATAGAGTACAATCAAATTGAGCAAAAATCTTGGTAGGAGCCAAGAGGAAAGAACTGGAGGCATTGAATAACGGTTGAAAAACGCCAGACGATTAGGTTTTTTTGGGGCATCATTTCGACCATACCCTATTAGAAGACAGAATTTCCAAAGGAGTGAATCCCTAGAGGAAACTTCCAAGGAGTAATTTTATTAACTTTAAATAATTAATTGAAGCAGTTGTAATTTCTATTGACTCTTTCTTATAAATACAAAATTCATAATTTACAGGCAACTAAGGTTAGTTTAGTGGAGTCATA
Source organism: Loxodes magnus (assembly GCA_946699065.1). Taxonomy (NCBI): domain Eukaryota; phylum Ciliophora; class Karyorelictea; order Loxodida; family Loxodidae; genus Loxodes; species Loxodes magnus. The sequence continues at coordinate 81,872 of CAMPDV010000340.1, read as the reverse complement.
TTTTCATATAGCTCATTTCTATATTTGTTTGATAGCTACTTTTTAAACAATAGAAGTTAATATTTTGGAAGTGCTTTATATTCTGACCATTCAAAAATAAATGCTTTTAGATGTAAAGTTATTCTTACTTAACTTAGAAAGGGATTCCTTTTGCGTATAAGATACTTCTATACACATTATTTAAAATAGTTAGTTTATATAAAGTAAAATAGGAGACTTAGGAGGAGTGCTTTATGCTAAGAAGGCTTAAATAAATATAATTTTCGCAGTTAATTAATTAAATAAATAAATTTGATTATAGATCGCGTAGCACTCTCGTTGGTGCGCAGCTCTTTAAAAAAAATGTTTCATACTGACAAGAATGTTTGTTACTGATAAAATTATCAGATACTGATAAACCTTGTTCAATACTGGTATAATTATTCAGTACTGATAAAAATGTTCAATATTGATATAATTTTAGAATACTCGTAATCTTTAATATTTGCTGGAGGTCCAAGGACATGGCAGGATTGTGTCTCATTGTATCACCAAAGCAGAGGACGACATGTGTCAATTATGGGTACTTAAATTCCCCACCTCTGATGAAACTCGCAATATTATTTCTTTTTCGTTCCAGAATTAAAAATAAATTAAGACAAGCCAAGCCAGTGTCGAAGGTCTAAGAATCTTATGTCTCGAGGCCAAACCAAAGCAGAGGAAGACATAAAGTCGATTATGGGTACTTAACTTCCCCAACCTCTGATGAAGATGACCTTGTTGTTCACCTTCGAACAATTATGGCGGTTTTAAAAAATATAATATATTAATAAAGAACTCTACAGTATAAGGAGAACTATTTCTATAGAATATTCTACATTTTTTTAAATATTAAAATGTTCTTTTATATAGAACTAAGTAGATAATGGTACTTTTTGAGAAGGATGTGCTATTTATGCATTATGCTCTAATTTTGTTGAAGTAAGTAATAATACCTTTACTCTAAATACTACTAATTAACAGGAGCAGATATTAATTTATGGTTTTAGAATGTAAGCTTAATAACAGAAAACCAGATTACTCAAAATGAAGCACAACAATATAGAGGTGCCTTATAATTTTTTTCACTTATATCTAGTAAATTAAAGATTGCTTTTTCAAAAAGCCTGTCAGATAAAGGAGGAGCTTTACTAATATAAAATTCCGTAATTTTAAAGTTTCTAGCATATAAAGTAAAATGACTTGTGCTTTATAGCATGGGGGATTTCTTTTATTATAGGGATCTGTTATATATTATTTAAAAGATAATTAGTTTTATCAAAATTTTGCTACTATTAAAGGAGTAGCTTTTGGAGTTACTTGATCTTCTGAGATTAGCAAATTGAAGGAAACATTTTTACTAAAATATAACAGGATAAGAAGCAGGATGCTTTGATATTTTTACATACTAAAAAGCTGAACTGATTATAAGCAATTTGTTTATACATAACAAAGCATATACTTGAGATGGTGCTATCTTAATCTTCTATTCTTCCATTTTTCTTATTGAAAATTGTGCTTTTATTGAAAACATTGCTAAAGAAGGAGACTCAATTTATGGTTAAAATTAAATTATAAGATTGATTTAAAATAATACAGCTAGAAGTAATAAAGCCTTAGCAAAATAAGGAGAATTTTTAAATTTAGAGATTTCCAATGCCACTAGCATTTTTTCTAATTCCTTTAGTTATAACTCAGCCAGTTAGTTTGGAGGAATTATAGCATTAATTAGATAATCAGAGATTTAAATTATGTAAAACAAGTGTTTAAGCTTTAATATAACTTCATAAAAAAGCTATTTATAATTATAGAACTCTATTTCTTATTTCATAACTAGCAACTAATTTCTATCAAATAAAGCATTATATTATGGTAGAGTTATTTTACTAACATTAGCATAATAAACCTTGTTGATAATTGTTAATTTGAAGATAATAAAGTAAGTTATGGTGGCGAAGTATATGCATATTTATCTTAAGTTACTTCTATTAAAAAAATAGTTGCTCAAAGATACTAAGCTTTAGCATGAAATGGAGGGTTTTCATTTTATTAAAACTCTAATTTGACTTAACTTAAGAATAGCATTTTACTAAAAATATAGCATTTATATAAGGAGAAATTTTAGCTGTTTATTCGAATTTATACAAAAATAAATTAGAAATACATAAAAATTCTTTCTCCTCTAACTAAGTCTTATATGGAATTGTCAGGTATTTTATGAAGCAGAAAGTAAATTTATGAGATTTGGAAATTTTAGATAACTAAGTTTTGGAATAAGGAAGACTGTATTTTGATTAATAAGAAACTAACATTTCTTATATTAATACTTGAAATAATAAAGCTTGTAAAGGAGCTTTTTTATTTAGCTTCTATTCTTGCAATTATTTGTAGCTTATTTAGTCTATTCAAACAAAAAAATTAATATATAAACCTCGAGAAAGGCTTCTTTGTAACTCCTAAGAAGTAAAAGCCTGGATCTGGTATCAGTATGAGGAGACAAAGTTACAGAAGAAAATAGCTCATGCTGATGTAATGCCAACCTCGGAAGAGAAACCAAAAATATAAGCGAAGTCCGCTTACACCAGAAATCTTAGAATTCAACCCTCCTGGACAGAAATTGATCAAGAGAAAAATTGTAAAGTTTATCTTAGTTCTATAATTAATGGGATTTATATTGCTATTACAATGAAAATTTAGTTAGATTTTATAGTTTTTCATCTATTAATTAATTCTATTGTAATTCCCTTAAATTTAATTTATGCTTTATATATCTAAGCAATTTAATCTTAGTTTGCTTTATCCTATATTAAAGTTTACAATATAAATTATATAAATATCTTAATCTCTTGCTTTAATAAAATAAAAGATTAAATTATTTCAAAATATCTAAGTTAGTGCTTATTGTAATAATTCCTAAACTAATTAAAATAAGAACTTTCATAAGATACTAAGAGTAAAATCTAATTATGCTAGATAGCTCTATTTAATAAAAATCACATATGATTCCTTTTAAAATATTAGCTTTTAATAAGTCAGCTTAGATAATACACAAACTGATTAGGCTTTAGGTAAATATCAGTTAAACTATCAGGATTCTAGTAATTTAGTTATTAAGAAGTATAAATATATTAACTTTCAATCATCTCTTTATTCTCCAGCTTAAAAATTCAATTTCAAGTGAAAAGATTAAATTAAATAAGCTTTTGATTTATACTTTTGAATGTATTTCATACCTGTTTGTTTTCTCTTTTAAACAATTTAAACATCACTATAGAAACTTTTAATGCTTCTATAAAAAATGCTATTATCAATGCCAAGCAAATTAAAATAAAGAATTATACATAAATTGCAAATAAATCTAAGTATATTTATTGGCTACAAACAAGTAAGAACTAGCAGGATATTATAGAAGAGATAGAACAAGCAATAAATTAAAAATTAACTATCACTGCTGTTTTAATTTAAAATAATTTAGACATTAGATTAATTATTCTAAAACAAAGCAAAAGCTATATAATAGATATTAATAAATAGTAGCTTTTAAATTATTTATTTACTAGAAGTATTCCTTCTTGCTATATAAATTATTATTCTACCAGAATGTAGAAAGGTAAAAACTAATGAAAGTTTTGTATTTTTGAAAATTGTACTAATTCATAATCCCTAAAAATATTTAATTTCTGTAGCTAAAATAATTTATATTTCTAAAGGTTAGATACTCCTTATTCTAAAACTTTAGATAAATAAAAAGGAAAAATATAGAAAAATAAATAAAAAATAATTGATTAAAGTCTGATAAATTTGCATTTAAGTGATTTTAGATTATCAAAGTTAAGAATAATAGTAATCCTATTATTTCTAGTTTCTATCAAGTTATTTCTTAAAGTTTGAAATTCTTAAGAGAAACAAATGGAACTCAGATCAACAAAAATAAACTTAAAAGTTACTCTTATATTCTAAGTTAGTAAAAGTAAGAGAGCATTTATGAAAAAAAAAGTTAATATTATATAATTATATCAATATAATAATATCTTTACAGTAATATAATATGAAAATAAAGTTTTATATTCTTCTTCTAAATAAAGAAAAATGAGAGGTAAAAGAGGTTAAAAATATAAATATTAGAATTTATATTTATTTACGTAAAATAAGAGCATTATATATAAGAATTTTCAGTCAGGAAAAATAATAAAATAGTCGAACAAAAAGATTTGATATAATGCTTATATAAATGGTTTAGATAAATAAATTAAAAAAAAGAAATCGTTCAGAGAGCTAATAAGTGAATTTATCGAAGATAGTTGAGGACAAAGATGCAAATTTAAAATTTAAACCCTTTTGGACAGTGATGAGTATTTTGGGTTAGGTTTAAATTAAAAATTTTTGTGTTTATTTTTTATCATAATCTTAAGCGTAAATTAGTAGATGCATAATGATAAAAAAAATAAAGTTCATATTAAAAAATAGATTTAACTAGAATAAATCAGACTTAAATGATAAAAAATGGGATAATAGAAGGCTTCTAGAAATTAATTATGCAAATTAATTAAATAAATTTTAATTTTTTACATTTAACTTAATTCCATTTCAAATAAGTGATAGAAGATTACAGCTTTAGATTAAAGAATTTTTAGAATTTAATATATCTCTTGTCTTAAAAGCTATATCAATTACATCTTTATAACAAATATTTAATAATAAATCGTAATTTTTTATAATATCTCATCTCAATTTGCTTGTAAGGGTTATAACCTTTTAAGCAAATTTGTTAAAGAATTATAGAAAAAAGGATGTGTATTACTAAATTAAATGAAATTCAATTTTATGATTTATATAACTAATAAATTAAAAATTACTAGTATTCTTCAACTATTTAAACATGCTTTATTCAGCTTCTAAGATAATAAGATTAAAATTAATATTTCCTTTTAATATCAATCTGATTTATTAATTACTTAAAAAAGTACTAAATAAATTTTTAATTTTAAGTGAACAATAACTTTGATTTTTTATCAGGGCTAAACCTAGAAATTCTATTAATTAACTTATTGCAAAACAATTCACAACTTTAGTACATTATCTGGTAGTTATCTTTAAAAACGATATTCAAACATATAATATTATTTCACTAAGTAAATGTAATAACTATAAAAAGCACGAACACTTAATATAAACTTTAATCATTTTTTAAGGTTTTGATAAGTATATTCTAGCAACATTTTTATTTCATAATTTTCAAAATAATTTGAAGAAATGTTCCCTTTTAATTAATTAATGTTTATCTTTAATATAAGGGGGAGATATCTTTATACAATTTTATTTTAAAACATCTTTCTTAGATTAACACTCTAGTTATAAATCATATAAAAACTAAAAAATTGAAAATTGATATTTATAAAACCTCTAATATTAAGTGCTACTTTTATATAAGCTTATTTTACCAATCTTTCCTCCTTTTTATAGATAGATTGAACTTATTTTTTAAATGAAATGCTTAAAAATTATAAAGACTTTTTTCTTTACAAGAAGCCTTTTTTTTCTTATAATTCGGTATTTTTATAAATTATTACAATCTTTTTTATTTTTCCTTTTTGCTTTATTTCTATAATTTTGTAAATTGATTTTGCAAAATATCTCATGCAATAATTTTCCTTAATTACGATTTTATTCATCAAGTTTGCTTGTGAATTTTATAACATCATAATCATATTATATCTTCAAATCTAATTTTGTAAATTTTTTGCTGTATTTAATTAATAATGTGAAGACTTCTGAGTCTTGAACTATGTAATCCAGAGTCAAAGAGCAACAATTCATATTGCTTTAAAAAATTTTCTATAGAATTAGAACGTTTTAGGAAGAACAATTTAAATCCAATCTAATAACTTAATCATATAAGATTTTTCATTTGAAATACTAATTCTTTGATCATTAACCAATTTTTAGGAATTTCATTTAAGAAATTTCATATCTCCACTATATCTATCTAGGCTTTTTTATTTGAAGAAGAGAAACTCTTAAAATACTGCTAATAACTCTCATTGAGATTTATCTTTTCTTACTCTTGTTATTTGCATTATCTTATTCACTAAGTAGTTAATTCTTAAAATTTATCTCATTTGCTTCTTGGAATTTTTTACCTTTATAAGTGTCTAAAAGTTTTAATGGTAAAATAAATAAAAAAAGATAATAAAATATATTAATGAGTAATCTTTGAAACACAGATCCTAGATATATGCGTATTAAACTGAAAAATAAAGCATTAAACTTATCTTGCCTTTATTCATTCACTATTATTTTTTGAAAAATTCTAGAAAATCAAGCTTGATATTTCTTTTTTTGAGATGTCTTAAGTGCTATAGATCCATTAAAATTTAAAAATATCTAGTTAGAAAAATAATTATTACTAAGTACCTTTTAAATGTGATTTAGATTATCTTTGCTAAGAGATTCTTATCTAAAAAAATTAAAATAGATAAGAGTTTAATAATCGATAATGAGCTATTTAACTAAAAATATATGGAAATATAACTTAATTATTATACCATTTAAGCTAAACATTTAATATATAAGTAGAAGGTATTAATGAAAATTATTAATTATTATAGCATCAACACTTGAATGAAAACATTTCTATAATAAAGCTAGATGGAAAATTAAATTGTACTTTAAGTTTTAGTTTTCTCACAATGTATACTGAAACTTCGATTCTTAATAGCATATCTAAATTATTATAATGGCATTGCATATAAAAGCTTAAATAAAACCTTTTATGAAATAATATTCCATTCATTTGGTTTTTTACTAATTCAAGTTTAATTTCCCCTTAATTTAAAAAGATGTGACTAGTCTTTCTTGCTTTGTGGATTTAATAAGTTTGCTCTTAATACTTATAAATTACAAATTCAAGCCCTCCAATAACTATCTTAGACAGTGAATAACAAAATAAATCATTTTCTTAGTTCAATTACAATCCTTCGCTCAATTCACAATCTGTCTGAGCTATAACAGGGTGATTTAAGTTTTTAACTTATGATGATAATTTTCATTAAGTAGCATTTGCTTTGCAAGATTAAAATGAATACACGGAATGTCAGTTTTAAGTTTATTCCAACTTTGAACATACTTAAATTTATAATAAAAATTTCTAATTATATAGGTAATCTTTTTTTAAAATTCGTAATACTTGAACATTGATTTTGCTCCAACAAGCAAATAATAACCTGACTTTCAGTTTTATTGGACCATCTACAAATTTATTTTTTATTTCAGCAATCGATGCTAGTTTCAAATATTTTCCGTTTACTTAAAGTTCATATATTACTATTGGTTCATCTAAAAATTAATAATTTAGATGTAGTATATTCGATATAAGATTTTGGACAAATAATAAATAATTCACTGTAAGCGATTTTGTAACTCTTTTTAATTCATATTTATGTTCGAATGGCTGTGCTAGTGGATAATGCTATAATTCAACACTCACAACTTGCTAAAGCTGTCTAAGTAACAAGTATTTGAATTTGGATGGGACATGCTAAGATAATTGTCTAAACACAACATAAGATAAAGATAATGACTTTATTTGTCAATTATGTAATTTAGTTCTCAACAATTGCCTTTAATGTAATTCTCTTGGAACAGTTTGCAATTTATGTGAGATTGGATATTTTATATCAGGAAATACATGTTCTTCATGTTCAGTTATACCTAATTGTTCAGCTTGCACTGATGTAACTACTTGTACTTAATGTGCTAATAAATATCTTTATTAGAATTCTTGCTATGACACCTGTCCTATTACTCATTAGGACTCAAATAAAGATCGAAAATGTGAACCCTGTAACTAAACTTTAACTAATTGCTTAGAATGCACTTCTGATGGATTAACTTGCAATAAATGTAGCGATGGATTCTATATTGGAGTTGACTTAAAATGTTATGCCTGCACAATAAATAATTGTAAAACATGTTCCGCTGGATTAAATCCTTGTATTGAGTGCACTTCTCCTTATAAGTTAGAATATGATATAAACAAATGTTCAACTAACTGTCCAGTAACTGAATAAGACAAAGATAGCAATAGAAAATGCTTAAGTTGTAATGATGCTATTTTAAATTGCTAGTAATGTACAGAAGATGGATTAAAATGTTCTCTATGTTCTCCTGGTTATTATTTAAATAGTAACAAAGATTAATGCCTGACCTGTTCAATATTTTCAAATAGTTGCCAAAATTGTAATACTTCTTAATGTCTCTCTTGTTTTAATCCTTATAAATTAAAATGAATCGATAAGAAATGTGACATTCAGTGCCCTGTAAGTGAGTAAGATTTAAATTAAGATTAAATTTGTGAACCTTGTACCTAAGTAATTTCTCACTGTAAAGAATTTGATTAATAAGTATAATCTTGTTCTCTTTGCGAAACTGGTTATTGGGTTTATTAAAATTCTTAATGTAAATAATGTTAAGAAAGTATTTAGTTTTGCTCTACTTGCTCATAAGATGGAAAGACTTGTTTAAGTTGTTAGAATCCTAAAAAGTTATAAGATAACTAATGTGTTGATAGCTGCTCTAAACATTATTTTTATGACTCTTCTTTTATTTGTTAGTTCTGTAGTAAAATAATTTCTTAAAATTAATGTGTAGATTTTTGTCCAGATACTGAATAAGACTTAGATAAAGATAAATAATGCTAAGCTTGTAGTTATGAAATAGAAAATTGTGAGAAATGTCATGTAGAAAATAATTAACTTGTATGTGATTAATGTTTTGGTAATCAAAATCCATTCAATAATAGTTGTCCTTCGTGCTTTTAGATAGATGTAAATTGTATAAGTTGCAAATAGTAAAATGCTTGTTTAAAGTGTAATAGTTTGAAGCTTTCTTAAAATAAATGTACATCCTTATGTGATGAAAGTGAATAAGATTATGACTAAGATAATATTTGTTAGGGCTGTGATTTAGAAATAGAAAATTGTAATAAATGCGATTATTAATTAGTGTAATGCTTAGAATGTAAAGAAGGATTCTTTTTATAGAATTAAGAATGCGTTTCTTGTTGAGAAATAAATGAAGATTGTGTTAAATGCTTAAATCAAAATACCTGTACAGCATGCAAAAATAATAAAAAATTATATAATAATAATTGCATTGAAATATGCTCTTAGACAGAATATTATGATTGAACTAATAAGATTTGCTTACCTTGCGAATAGAAAATATCTAATTGTTCATAATGTTCAGAGGATGGAAGTAAATGCTTGATATGCTTTGACCAATTTAATAGAACAGAAAATTTTACATGTGAGAAGATATAAAATGAAGAGGAAAAAGAAGAAAATATAGAAGAAGGAAAACATTTAGAAGAAAATTAGACAAATACTTAAGATTAAGAATTAAATATTGATAGCTATAGAATATCTGATTAAATTAAGTAGTTTATCTAATCCACTCAGCAAGCAGAATAATCAGCAATATTAGCAGGAATATGTTCAGCTTTTACTACAAGTTTAGCTTTTTCTTAATAAAGATCAATTGGAAATTGGTTTACTTTTATGATCGCAACTGAGTATTTCTATTCAAATGCCTATATTTAAGTGGAAAGGCCTGATATTCTAAATGCTTACTACTATCAATAAAGTCAAAGTTTTATTAATAAAATGTAAGACAAAATAAACTTTGAATCATAAATTAGTTAAATTCATAAATTTAATTTACGACAATTAGGATACGAAAGCTACATTTTTTCAGCTAACTCTTTTATATTCAACATGTTTATTTTATCAGTACTGTTTGTAGATATTCTTCTACTTATTTAATAAAAACTTTGTAAGACCATTTGGCTAAAAAGCTTAAGAAAAAAGTATTTCCATTATAGGCTACCTTTAACAGTTTATCTGTTCTTTAGTTTGTAAATTGGATATTCCTCCATTCTCCAAATTTACAATCCCAACTTTTAAACCGCTTTCACCTCTTTCAATGTCTTAGCATCGGGAATAGCTTTAGTAAGTTTTATAATTTAGATCTTATAAGTTTTAGTACTTTTTCGTTTGCTTTTTGTTATAAAGAGCTATTTCTAAATAAAGAACTAAATTAATACTGGAGACACCTAATAAAAATAGAAACTAGAAGAACTTACAACTAAATACTTTTCTATATTCGATGAACTGAAAAGTGAAAGAAAAGCTTTAATTTTCTATCCTTTATTTCTGCTTAGAAGAGTTTTGCTATCTATCATCTTAATAGGCTTATAGGAATACGCAATGGCTTAGATAGTTCTGTGCTTAGTAATAAGTTTATCTTAACTTGCTTACATTCTCAAATGTAGACCTTTTAAGTTTAAATCACTTAACATAATTCACGCCTTATAAGAGACATGACTCTCCATTTTGTATTCTTTTAATTTCTACTTTTACTAGCTTAGCAAAGAGCAAGTAACTAGAAACTTAAACTCTGTAAATTCAGACTAAGCATATCGTTTAGGAAGAACAATAGTCTTAATTTCAAGTACTATAACAACTATTGGAATAGTAATGTGCATAATAGCAATGATAAAGGATATTATATAGTAAATCAAAGAAAAGAAAAAACAAAAAGAAATAAAAAAATAAAATAAAATAGCTTAGTTATAAAATTACCCTATACCAATTAGCTGCCAAGGCTAAGAAAATTAAAATACAAGTAAACTAGATAGTAGAGATACCTTCATTGCTGAATAACCTAATTCAGATCACTCTATCATTTTATAAATGTCGAGTTAAAGGTAGTTAGTTGCTATAAATTAAAATTAGAACAAAGAAGTCATGCTTTAGAAAGAAGACGCTAGTCCTAATTTCTAAATCGAATAGAAAAAAGATAATAAAAAAAGTAAAAAATTGTAAAAGAAAAATAAGAAAACAAAGAAAATTTAAAATTCTCCAAAAATAAAGATCTTAGACAATAATTATTTAAAGCAATTAATATCTGCAACTGATTAAGAATTTATTTAGGGTGTAACACATTAAGCATAATGGCCGGATTCAATTTGAAAATCTTTAGATTAACTAGCAAAAGAAAGACAATAAAGAAAAAGCGCTAAGCAAAAGGAAAAGGAAAAGGGAATTAAGAAAGATGTAGAAGAAGAGATAAAAGTTGAAGAGGTTTGATAATTGATTTTGAATATTTTAAATTATAATTGAAAGTTATTAATTTTAATTATCATTCATTATGTGCTTTATTTGATATAATAAATGAAAACAATTTATATGAGTAATAGCATGTCTTAGAAAAATTAAAATTAGAAAAAACATATATACAAAATAAATGTACAAACAATTATTAAAATTAATGAGTTCGAAAAAGAAAGAAAAAATTCTTTATAGAAAAGATTAAGCAAACTAGGAGAAATTTGAATAAACTCAAAGAATTTTTTCTTAGATATTAAATCTTTTTTCCTAAACATTCAAAGGTATTAAAGCTTTAATTCGAAAAATTTTAAAAATGTACAATTGCTAACTTTTCTTGGTTAAACAACGAGGAAAATATTAAATTGAAATAATTCAGAATAAAAAGAAAATGCTTTTAATACAAGTTATTAATAAAAATCTAGGCTATTATAAAGATAATTTATTTTAGCTATTAGATAATTAATGGATTGCTTTATGAAGATAAATTATAAACATTTCTAGGTGTTATCTTCTTCTTTAATTATTAATTTATTATTTTCAAAACTATTCATAGCATGATTTTTTATCCTTTATATAATTAATATCTGTATATATTTTATTTTTACCCTTTCTTTGTCTTTTTTAAATAAAGCTATGGATATCACCTCTATTTTGCAAGCATCTTTGATGTTTTTTTTTAATTTAAGCTATTACTCTATTGAAGATTATCTTCTGATTTATTAGGAAATTTTTTAATTATTATTTTATGAAGCCTAATGGTTTATAAGTTCTAGTGCTTATTTATAAATATAAACTTTTTATTATAAAAAAAAATTTTAAACCGCCATAGTTGTTCGAAGGTGAACAACAAGGTCATCTTCATCAGAGGTTGGGGAAGTTAAGTACCCATAATCGACTTTATGTCTTCCTCTGCTTTGGTTTGGCCTCAAGACATAAAATTCTTAGACCTTCGACACTGTCTTAGCTTGGCTTAATTTATTTTTAATTCTGGAACGAAAAAGAAATAATATTGCGAACTTCATCAGAGGTGGGGAATTTAAGTACCCATAATTGACACATGTCGTCCTCTGCTTTGGTGATGCAATGAGACACAATCCTGCCATGTCCTTGGACCTCCAGCAAGTATTAAAGATTACGAGTATTCTAAAATTATATCAGTATTAAACATTTTTATCAGTACTGAATAATTATACCAGTATTGAACAAGGTTTATCAGTATCTGATAATTTTATCAGTAAGAAACATTCTTATCAGTATGAAACATTTTTTTTAAAGAGCTGCGTTCAACGAGAGTGCTACGCGCTCTATAATCAAATTTATTTATAACTTAGAATTTTTAAGAGTATAGTTATATATTCCTTTACTTGATATTTTAAATTTAGTATTTAATTTTTTTGTTGCTTATAGAAGATTTTATGATTATTATTAAGATTTATTTTATTTAACCAACTATGTATATTTCTAGCTATAAAGATGCAATCATATTTTAGTGTTAGTGACCAATCTTTAATTTATAATATACTCATTAAAGTTAAAAAATTTAAAGATAAGCAAATTTCTGTTTTTGTTTTTATGAATATAATTATTCTCTTTATTAGATTAAATGAGTGTATTAGTGTTAATTTTCATTATTATTATCTTATTATTGTTCTCATCCTTAGCAATCGCCCCACATTTTAAAAGGTTATTATACTCATGTTTTTGTTATCTTGGTGAATATTTATCTCTCTATTTTAGAAATTTAAAGATCCTGGCTATTTCTTTTTGTCTTATAATTATTTTTTCTTTCAAACCTTACAATTCCCTTTAATTTATAGATCCTACCCCCATAATCAAAGGAAAAATTTATGAATATCTTAATTATAAATACCTTTAAGTTTTTAACTTATTTAGAGAATGCTTTGCTTATTAATTATTTTAGATTCAGCATTTTATACTTTTTTCATAAAGAAGTTATTAAATAACTTTATCTCCCTTATATTTAAAACGTTAGTCAATTTCATAGATTTATAATTTAAGATATTATTTCTTTTTCATTTGCTTAATCTCTGCTTGATTTTAGAGAATTACTATTTTAAGCCTATGCAAATTTGAATTTAGATATTCTACTTTTTATATAAATCGATAATTTAGTTTATAACTTCCTTTTTAAAAGATTGCAGTCATTTAAATTATAAGAAATAAAGAAATTAATAACACTGTATGACTACGAAGGTAGTTTATAAGAACATAATATTGATGATTATACCTATCTTACAGTTACTTGTTTCAAGTTACCTTTAATATAAATTTAAATTTTAGCTTTATATTTTATTTTAGTTATATTTCTTTTTTATCTTTATAGAATATGCACAGAAATTATTATTAATTAGGTAGCTTTTATATATTCTATTTATCCACTAGCTACTATAACTAACAAAATAACTTCACTAAATTTTGGCTTATATATTTCTTTTTGCTTGATTAATTAAAGAAAATAAAGGTAGAAATAATTTTTTAAAATGATATCAATTTAATAGATTTAACATTCATTTGTCTAAAAGTTCAAAAAAGCAGATGCTTATGGCTTTCTAATTTTCACAGAAAGGCATTAAACTTCTTTTAGGTTTTTCAGTCATAAACTATTTAAATATTGGCTTTGATTATAAACTAGATTTAGCTTCTTATAAAAGAATTTATTTTATAAATAAATAAAATAATAAAACTAATAATAAGTATATAAAGGAAGTGCATGGATTTATATAGCTAATTATAGATGAAATGTATAAATATTTATATAGATTATTAATAAAATACCTTGATAGAATCCTAAGCTTTTGCATAATTAATAGAAACAGTACAATATTATTTTAGACAGTTTAGAAGAGTTTATTGTATTTTCCTAGAAGAAAAAGTTTAGAACTATATTTAACTCAAGTTAAGTTTTCTCTAATCATGTAAACTTCTTTCACTTAAAATTTAATCAAAATCAGGTAAAATAACTCAAAATTCTTTAATTATACTAGCAGAAGTTAAATAAGGAAAGCATATCTCTAGCTTAATTAACTAGTATTTATTAGTTTAAGAATTCTGGGTTAAATGGTCTTTATTATCTAGTTGGTAATAAAAATGAAATTAGTTTAATTACACAGATCTAGAATCTAATTGAATAAGTTTTAATTATATTAGAAAGAATTCCAAAATAGCTTGCCAACAACTCCTTCTAAAGTTTAATGGAAAAGTTGTGAATTTGTAATAAGAGAAAACGTTTAATTTAGTCTCTAAATTGACATATTTTATTTCTATTATCTATTTTAGAATTATTTCTAGTTAATTCTTAAAAGGAGGAGAAAATCTTAAATTAATATAAGTCTAAAAGTATATTTGTTATATACCAAAAAAATACAAACTTCACTATCGATGTAGATGCAATAGTTTTAGATGGAATATACATTTATAAGAATAAAAAGTGAAAAGTATCTCTTAAAAAAAATTAATAAATATACCTATAATTTTAATTTTTAAAGATGTGTTAATAGAAATTAATTGTTATGTATAATTAAATTAGTTTAAAACTAAAATATATCAAAAAGTAAAATGAATGATCAAGTTGAATCTATCTTTTTATTCTCTTTATTTAAGGGAGCTGAGTATATAGAAAATCGTTTTCTTATGAATAATGAAAGCCTTTTTAGAACTGTTTATTCGCTTAAGTTAAATCAACTTAAGTTTGTATAAAGGATTAGACAAATGATGATATTGGATAGTACTAAGCTAAGTTTAAATGAGCTTTCTGAAAAGTATGGAATTCCTTTAAGAATTATTCCTGATATAATTAAGGAATAAGAAATCTTCACTTCCAATTAAGAAAATTCCGATAAAAAGCCGGAGATTAACCTTATTATACCAAAGAATGAAAATGAATCCTCGAGAGATTTATCTAATTAATAATTGAAGACAGAACCCGAAGAGTTTAATCAAATAACCTAAAAAAAGCTAAATGAATTTGTAAGAAATATTTTAACAATCAGTAAAAATCCTGAAATTCCTAAAAATGAACAGTTAGAGTAATGCAAACTAGTGCCTTTTACTTCCAGTACATTTAATGATCAAGAGATTCCTTAAGAAAAAAAGTAAAAATCACAAAAAAAGAAGCAAATTAAGGTTTAAAGTCATAATAAATTGAATAGAATTTAACAGAGCTTTGATATAAACCATAATGGCGACTATATATGCAAATAATGCTAAAAGATATACACTTAATAGCGACTGTCAACTCTAAAGAATAAGCAAGTTATGTATAATCATATTTACAAAAAGCACAGTTAGAAATTTAAATGTGTTCAGTGTAATTTGACTTTTAAGAAGCTTAAAATTCTCAATAAACACTATAACAATGCTCACCCTTAGGAATGAACCAAATTTTAATTAATTGTAATATATTTTGATAGTTTTTTTATCTTTATTAATTTCCTTCTTGTATTTCTCTTTTCTGCTTCAGTTACCTAGATAGAAATTTTATTTTTCATTACTTCAACTTATTTTTGGTTTATTTTCTAATTTTTATCTTTAATTCTTATTTTAAGCATTCTTTTCTTTTTCATATGGGTCTTATCCAATCTATATCTAAAACTAAGCTTTACACAAACTAGAAGTTTAATTAAATCTTCCAAGGAATTAAAAATGGAGTGTAAAGATTTATAGTAGATAAAAAGCTTGTTATAAGGTTTATCATATGATAGGAAATTTCTTTATACTCTAAATAGAAAGTTTTAGGAGTTAAAGAAATAACCATAAAACATAAAGGATTTATATTTTGAATACTCTCGCTGTTAAATAATTATTAATAATTAGATGGTATTAACAAGAGTATTCTGCCTCTTAAAAAATTAACTTTATATAGCTTTAATTAATCTAGACTCCTTTTATAATTGTAGTTTGTTTTAAAAAATAAAGAAATTAAAAGTTGAGAAAAATTAATTAGGATACATAACTCACACTTTCAATAACTACCTACTTTAAATATCTAATTTCCTTTTACGTTTTTAAACATTTTTTATATCTCTTAATAATTAATTGGGTAGAACTATTAACTTAATCTGCTTATATAAATAAAAATAATTAAAACTTATTAAATTCAATAATTTAATCTTAAACTTTAGTATAAAATAAATGAAAACAGCAAATGGATCACTCCTTTTAGTGATGCTAGGTTGGTAATAAATTTGGTTTCTTTGCAGTAAAAAAATAATAATAAAAAAATAAATTTATAGAAAATAAAATCTAATGTCTAGGGTAACTAGCATAAGCAAAATTTGGATAATGAAAAAAGAAACCAAGTTTATACCTTAAGATAAATCTTAAAAATAATAAAAAATTGAAATAGAAGAAAAAGCTTTATACATAGCGATTTTAGTATAATTTATATTAATAATACTTATGTTTTAAATGCCAAAGGTATATAATTTAGTATTTTTTCATATGTACTAATATACTTATAGTTTCTTAGGAATTTTAATTATTATTTAAAATAAACAAATTCTTAGATAAGATAAAAGCTAATTTAATTTTTATTATTTTTAGAGTCGCAATAACTATCTAAAATTAAAATAATTTTCTCTTAATTTTAGCTTTTAATTTTGTTTCTAAGTGATTTTTAAATTCTTTATATTTTAGTTTTTATCAAAAGCTTTGAAATAGTATATGATTTTTTATTTCATTTTAATTAGTTATTGTAAATTAATAATGTAATATTTATCTATCTATTTATGGATTAAATTAAAAACTTTAATCCTGTTTTTATCTTATAAGAACAAAAATAAAAATTCTAAATAACTTGAAAAAAATTAGGAAAATAAAATAGAACTAAATTTTTTGAATGATGTACCTTCATAAACTGAAAGCTAAATAAATATAAGAGAATTACAAGTAGATATTTTATTAAGTCAGCTATTTTTTATTTCAGTAGCCAAATTAAAATGAAGATAAATTTTCCTAATTTAAAGTTGAATCTATAGAAAATTCCTATCTTTCAATTGACGAAATTATTTTTAAAATTTTTATGAATTTTTTAATTAGATTATCAAAGAAAAAAGTTTAGATTGGCTTAAAAACTTAATTATTTTTAACAAGCATAAAAACTAAGAAGTGAAGAATCAATTTACAATTTTAATTAAGCTTTTAGTTTTATATTTGAATAGCCAATTAAATAACCAAATGTTTTGATTTGACATAATCTTCAAGGGAAATAAAATGATTATTTGGTTATTTTTTAATTAATTTAACTTAAAAATTTAGAATATTTTCGATAATTTATTTAATTAGAGCAAAATAATTAATAACTTTAGAAAAAAATGTTTATTGTGAACTACAAGAATTGTATAAAGCTTCTTCTAATTTATATTATTTGTTTTCTTTTCTCTCTGATTATTTTTACTAAGCATTTTACTCTTTTCTACCTTTCTATTCTTCTTTTTATAATTTAGTTTTTATGGAGAATTTTTAATCTAATTATTTCTAAGGAATGAATAAAACAGCTAATTAGATAAAATTCTATCAAGTTTACATCTTTATTTTATTATGTTTTTGTCTCTAATTATTTATTTTACATTATTTTCCCTTCTATTCCTTCTCAGCTAAATAATCATCTTATTTCTCTTCTATATAAAAATAAATTCTATTTAAAACAACTTAATTTCTAAAAATATTCTATGTAAAATTCTAATTAATCAATCACTTTGTATTTGATAATTGCACTATAACTTAATTTCCAAGTGTAGAATTGATTCATTATTTATCACTTTTTATTTTTCTAATCTGTTACAATTTGTATTTTCCTAAATATTTTAACTATTTTTATCAGTTTTATATCATTTTAGTTAAAATACCCAAGGCTTTTTTTTCTAATTTTCTTTTTCTTTAATTCTTGAGTTGATTCCTTAACATAACTATACAGCATGCTAAAATCCAACAGTTAAAATTTTACTTGATAATTAAAAATAATAAATTAATTGTTTTATTTTCTTGGAGGTATTTTAACCTTTTTACCGCCAACCTCTAGACTACCCTAGAGGTAAATATAAAATAGCAAATCTCTACAATTATTCTCCTTGCCATGTATGTGGTTCTTGAATTCTTCTTTCGCCTAGATAATTCTGGATATCTTTTTTCTTAGTAATATCTCCAAATTTATTATAATATAATCTTTCTCTTGATATTTTTAGTTGTTGTTGTCACTTCTTTTTGTTTCCAACTTCTTTTACTAGTTTCAGTATTCTTATTTAAAACTTTAAATTTTCTAGCATCTTTTCCAGAGATGCGTTTGAGTTTTGCAGTAGTAACATCTTTTAGGTTTAAATCTTGAGTTTTTCTCCTTCAATTATCTTTGAATCATCACTTTATTCTCTTAGTTCCATTTAATACTATAATTTTTGCTAATTCTCTTCTATTTTTCTATCTTGTTATCTAGCTCTTTCTGCTTCTATTGTTGGTTTTATGATTAGCTGTTCTGGTCTTGTTAAATATTTCTCTCTTAAGTAATGAGTCTTGATTCTATTTCGTCGGCAATTTCAAGTTTTTCCATCAGTATCTTATTATCTTTCTTCAATTTTTTTACCTCTTCCTGGAGATTAAGATCACTTTTATTAGCTAATCATAGTTTATTTACTATTTTGTGGTTTAATTTGAGACTTCCGGGTGCATTATATTTTTACAGATTTTCTAGGTTTCTCTTCAAAGGTGGGTTACCTTTTAGACGCCCTTTTCGAGCCTAAGATGTTGTTAACTTCAGTTTTCTTATAGCGAAAAATTCTGGTTTAAATTCTGAAATATTTTTAATTGAGACTTACTTAATAAATTAATTCTTATTATGCTTTTAATTTTAATGTTTTTCCACGAATTAGACTAAATAAAGGAGATATATTACTTTCATAAAATTTTAGGTTTATAGTTATTAACTATGAAAGGAATATGATTGTTAATTTAAGATGTAATTTATCTAATGATAATTAAACTTTAATTTTTTCTTGTTTGGAATATTTTTTTTAGTTAGGATAGCTAGAAAATTCACATTGTGACTTAATAAAACTAGATTTGCATGGGGTATACTTTATCAATTAAGCTTAATCAAAAAGTTTAAAGAGTATTTTATAGTTTAAATTAATATTTTTAGTTTATTTATAACTACAATCATTTACCCGCATTATGACTATTTATCAGATAGAATATATGTCTTTAATCTTATCTACATTTTTGGATCTACTCTAAAAGCCTAAAATTTAGTCTATTTTTATGTTTAGATCTGTATAATTGCTTTTAGCAAATCTTCATTTCATTTCTCCCTTTTTGCTTAAATCAGAAAATTTTAAGCAAATCTATGCAGTTAAAAGAAAGATAAACTCTAATGATTTGACATAGTAACCTATAAAATAGAAATCAGAATTTATATAAAAGCATTAGTCTAATAATGCTGTAAAAGCTTCAGAGAAGGATTAAAGCTTGTCTAAGCTTTAAATTTTAAGATAAGAAAAAAGGCATAAAAAATATGAAAAAATATGATTATTTTAAGACTTTAATACACCATATATTCAATCATCTGCATCACTTTCATAGCAATTATAAATTAAATTACCATAGATAAATTAAAGCTTTAATGATCTTTAGTTGTAATTATAAAAGATCTACTCTATTTACTATATTAAACCTTCGTAGAAAATTAATAATAATGAAAAAATATTTTCCAGATTTAAGATTTAGAATTAAATAGTAGAAAATAAAATTATGGATATAAAGAAATAAGTGGGAGATAATAGTGAAGTTATAAATGCTAAAATAAATGAGTAGCCTTTTTATTTTTATTTTATAGCAACTGTAAATGATAACTCTATATATCTAAAATGAATTAAAATATGAAAAAAGTCAGTTCTGTGCTGGTATTACAGTTTTTAGTTATATAGCTTTTTTTCATACTTAGTTTCTAGGCTATTTAAGTTTACGTAACAACACCTTCAGTTATTGCCACTCTTAAAATCAATAAGTTTAATGGTTCTTTAAGTGAACCATTTAATTCCGTTTAAAGCGCTCTTTATAGCTTGGTTGAAGGAAATTAATATGAAGTCTTTATTTCTCCTCATAATCACAGTGTAGATTGCTTAATATGTCCTGCCTGCAAAATAGCTTGTGATATTCTGCGAGGAGGAGCGGCTAAAAAGGGACCTAAAAATATAACAATCTTGAATTTTGAATGTATTGATGAAACTACAAACAAGTCTATGTGTCTTTAGAAATTAAACTAAACCACTCTATTTATATAAAAACCATAAACTTAGATATATTTATAATAGAATGATACTCTAGTCATAAGAAATATCATAATTAGCGGTGAGTAGATGTAAAGTGGATCCACTTGCAATTAAATAGATTGCGGATAATTCTAAGCTCTTTCACTTATTAAATCCAGCGGTGCTGTTCTAAAAATGTACGATACAACTATAAAAAATTTTATTTTGAAGTTTGGCTTTTATCTCAGTGTTGACTAAAGCCTTTTCTAAACCTATAACTTAACAGTCTTAAATAGCAAGACTTCTGATTATGGATTCTTTTTGAAAATAGTAAATTCTTAAGTTAGCGTTAAAAAGTCGAAATTTTATTAAAGCTCTGGAGTAATTTATGCAACAAAATGTAATATAGTCATGGAGGATACATACATTCTAGAGAATGTAGCTAGTCAGGCCCCCTTCTATTTAATTAATACTTACTTACTGATGTAAAATGGAACATTTTACCTGAATTAAGGATATAATGGAGCTACAATATACTCACAAAACTCAGAAACTTATATGAAAAATACCTACTTCCGTGAAAACTAAGCTTATTGATCATCTTTTAATTTAAAAAACTCCAAAAGCAGTTTTGAAGGATGTACCTTTGATTAAAACTTTGCGTATAAATTAGGAATTATTTTATTAGATTTCTCTTACTGCTACTATATTACTAACTGCACTTTCATATAAAATAGCGTAGAAGAATAAGGAGGCGGTATATATTCTTTTTATTCTCAGATTAATTAAATTAAAGGGAGTTAGTTTATCTAGAATCATGCTTAATGATTTGGAGGGGCAGTTTTCGCATTTTATTCGAATATAACCTCAATTTAAGAAAATACCTTTAGATAAAACTTCGTTACACAATACTACGGAGGAGCATTATTTATGGCAAACTCGTGAATAAATTAGATAGTGGATAATTAAGCTACTGGTAATTATGCTTTAACAGAATAAGGAGGCTTTTTCTGTGCGGCAAATTTAACCATTAACTTGATGCAGAATAATTACTATTATAACAACACTGCCAAAATAGGAGGCGTTTTAGCTTTCTATGATTTTTCTTATATCGAAATAAGTTTAAATAATACCTATGTTTAAAACTATGCATTGGATTTTGGCGCCGCTTAGTATCTGGAAGACTCAAAAGTGAATTATATGTCAAAGGATTTGTTCATAAGAAATAAAGCATAAAAATATGGAGGCGCTATTAGTCTTTTAAACTCAGAAATTAAATTAATTGAAGATTGTAGCTTTATTGAGAATATTGCTACTTCATTTAGTGGCGGAGCAATGTATTTATAGAATTCGATAATTGAAAAAATCAACAATATTACAGCTTATAAGAATAAAGCGCTTGGAGAGAATGGTGGGTTTGCTTGCTTATAATAATCTTATCTGAACATTTTGCAGAATAGCGAGTTCTTAGAAAATGAAGCTAATTAAAATGGAGGAGTTTTTTATTTAATTTCCCAGAATTTAGGAATATAATCTTGAATTGCAGACAGTTAGTTCACTCTAAGCAAAGCAGTTTCAGGAAGTGTTTTTTATTTTAAAGTTTAAAGTTTTAATCTCAACAACTTGACAATAAAGCAAAATATTGCAACCAGATATGGAACAATATTCGTCGATTTTTTAAAAGCATAAATCTCTAACTTAAACGTTGAAAATAATATTGCTTTTAAAGGTACTTTCATTTACAGTGTTCAATCTGAGATTTCATTATCAAATATCAAAAGTAACAATAACATTGCATAAGTAAGTGGAGGGCTTATATACTCAGAATAAAGCAGAATTTAAATTCAGAATTTGAATGCTCAGAAAAGCAAAGCGAAGTATGGAGCTTGCCTGTATCTTTCTGATACTGAAATTACTATTCTAGATAGCAGAATTATTGATAATTCAGCAGATAATGACGGTGGAAGTATAATTTCATAACAAGGGAACGTTATAATTTAAAATACTTAGTTTAGGTAGAGTTAAGCTAGTGATGGTGCCGTAATGTATTTATCCTAAGTTTCATTATACTTGTATAAAAATGACTTAATATAGAACCAAGCATTTTCAGGATCCATTTTTGTTTTAATGAACACAAATGCTTATTTGGATTCACTTACGTTCTAAAATAACACTTCGGTATATGGAAATACTTTCTATCTAGTAATATCAGACTTATTAAGCTTATAAAGATGTTCTTTCTTATTTAATTAAGCCAGCCAAGTAATTCAAACTCTAGAAATAAAGATGATGACTATTAAGCAAAACTAATTTATAGAGAACTAAGCTAAATAAGGACTTATAGATACTAAAAACACTAATTTGGAAGTGTTAGACACTTAACTGCTAAGAAACAACATTTCTGATGGAATTTTAATAAAAATTTCCAATAGAAACTTTAGTCTGCTAGACTGCTTTGTAGTGAACAATACAGCTCCTAAAGGATCTATTTTAGTGCTATAATACGCATAAGGTATAATATAAAATACTACTTTTGAGAATAATGAAGCCCTTAATGGGGGTTCTATACAGTCATAAGTTTCAATTTATTAAATATAAAAAAGCATATTTCGTAATAATAGGGCATCAAGTTAAGGAGGTGCTATTGATGCTAGCTAAGATAAAATATAAATTTAAAGTTGCATCTTCGAGCATAATTACGCTTTTAAAGGAGCTATCTTCTTATTTTAGCAAGTCAAAGCTGAAATTGATGATATACAAGGAACTGAAAATATAGCTAACATAGGAGCAGTGATTAAAGCTGATCAATCTAATATAACAGTTTCTAACTCTAAATTCAGCTAAAATTATGCAAGAGAAGGAGTTATCTTTCACCTTTCATAATCAAATATATAAATAAACTGAATTGAATGTTCAGACAATGTAGCAAAAGAAATCGGAGGAATAGGGTTCCTGCAGCTAAGTAGTACATTTAGAACTGAATATTCAAATTTTACCAATAATAAAGCAGAAGAAGGAACCTTTTTATATGTGCAGAATTCATAGTTCGTAGTTTCAAAATCGCTTATTTTCAACAACCATGCTACCTCCATGGGTATCCTTAGTTTATGGACAGCTAAAACTCAAAAGGCAAGTGAAATTAAAAATACCGAAATTTATGAAAATACAGGACAAACTTCAACTATATTCGTTTATTAAAGCCAGCTAATTCTAAAAAGCACTTAGATATATAAAAACTAAGTAAGTTCATTGACTTCTGGAATTATGGTTTGAAGCTCTATAATTTCTATAGAGGATTCACTCTTCTAAAATTAGTAAGCGTACCAAGGAGTATTCATTTTAAGTGATCTCAATTCAACTTTAAAAATTTATAGGAGTCAATTTATAAACGGCAGCGGAGATTAAGGAAGTTCTTTGCATCTTACTAAAACTAACCTATATTTAGATTCTGTTTCATTCGAAGGAATGTTCTCATAATAAGGTGCGATTTACGCTATTTAATCCAATTTAAAGATTTATAGAACTTCTTTTCTCAAAAGCATTTCTAAAATTTATGGTTCGATTATCTACATGGAAAAATCATAGATGTACATGGAAAATTGCAAAATAGACAACTTCATTAGTACTGCATTAGCTTTCAAAGAAAGTTTTATAAACTTAAACTACACAAAAATTACTAACGGTTTCAGTAGCTAAACCTACAGCTCTGCAATCTATTCTTTAAATTCTTAGATCAATATTTCTAATTGTATTTGCTCGCATTAATAAACTTAGATAGGTTCATGCTTCTCTATTATAAACGATGATTTATAATACAATTACTTGATTAAAGACAATATTTTCTAAGATAATATCGCATTTTAGCATGGAGGAGCAGGATTTTGTCAAAATGCTAACATAACTTTCTGAAATAACTTGTTTCAAAATAACCAGGTAAAAGGAGAAGGCAGTCAAATTTCTAAGGGAGGAGCATTAAAAGTAACATGTGATAAGGGTTTACTTTGCAGCTACTACTTTTAAGATAATTCTTTCTTTAACAACAAAGTAATGAGCGTAATAAGCGAAGGCGGAGCTATTTCATTCTAAGGAACAATCCCTACATTTATACCTGAATTAGATAGCCTTTTAGTATGCAAACTGTTTAAAAATAACTCAGCTTACTATGGAAATAATGTAGCCTCATTTGCATTTAAATTAAGTAATATTTCAGTCAGTGATGTGTTTGATCATTGTAATAATAATTCTATTGATAGAAGCTTAGCATCTTAATTACCTGGCTATCCTGTTCCTGAGAATGTTTTATATATAACAGATATTTTTGGATAGATAGTTAAAACTGACAATACTTCTATCGTTTCTATTTTTTCTGAAGACGCTGATTTGTCTGGCAAGACAAGGGTATTTTCAGAGTTAGGAGTTTTTAATATTAAAGACATAATTGTCAAAGCTAACCCTGGAAAGCAAGTTCATATTTAATTAGAAACAAATTCTTTTGAAAAAGGAAATCTGGCACTAGACAAGAATATGGAAAACAAACTAACAATATCATTAAACATTGATAAGTGCCTTTAAGGCCAAATATTGATAGACGATACTTAATGTCAAAGCTGTATATTTGGCTAATATTCTTTAAATTAAAGTGATAAATCTTGTAAGGAATGCATGTAAGGAGCAATGTGCTATGGCGGTGATTTAATAGCACCTAAGGAAGGCTATTGAAGACTAAACTTTAAATCAGAGACAATACACAAATGTCCAAAGCATAAGGCTTGCTTGGGTACATTTTTAAACAGCAGCTTTTAAAATTAATACTTCAAAATAACCAACCCTTAGTAAAGAGAAAATATGTTACAGACAGTAAATTGACAAGGAAACTGCAAAAAAGGTTATCAAGGAGTTTTATGTGATGTTTGTGAGTAAGACTGATAAAAAAATGGACTGAACGAATGCTAGAGATGTATGAGTAAAAAAACGACCATAATCATATCTTCAATAGTGTTAGTACTATTTGGTGCTTTTATAATTTATATAGTAGTATAAACTTTAAAATCAGCATACGAATAAGAATCTTACTATGGAGTATATTTCAAAATATTCTCCAATTACATGTAATTCTCTAATCTAATATAGAGTTTCAAGTTTTAATGACCCGACTTCTTCAATGAAATTTTTTAGATAAATCAATAATACTGAGCAGCTACAGCATCTATTTTCAAACTGGATTGCATGTACTAGTAAAATGAGAACTAATATTACAACAAAGTAATGAGCAATATGGGATTGCCAATAGTTATTTTAATAATAGCATTTACTTCTATTCTACTATATTCAATCATTAGAAGAAAGAAATTCATCAAATCTATTTTTATTACTATCATGAGTGTTGCTTTCTTCTAAATATACACTAACTTAATTATGGCTATCTTTAGTTCCTTTAGTTGCTACTAAATTTCCCCAGACTATGCAGTGCTAAACGCTTATACTGAAATAGAATGCTGGAAAAATTGTCATCGAAAATTCGTTCTATTTCTTGCGTTACCAGGCTTATTACTATATGGAGTATTTGTTCCTTTTATAGTTATTTTATACCTTTATAAGAAAAGAAACTTAATAAGTTCAACTCTAATAAAGTCTTAGTTTGGTTTCCTAACAATAGGGTATAAAGATAAGTTTTATTTCTGAGAGTTTATAAAGATGTACTAGAAGTTTATAATCACCTTAATATTTATCTTCCTATAAAAATCTACTATCATATTCCAGTTTTGGTGTCTAATCATAGTAATGCTTTCCTGTATATACCTATAGATGAGATATCAGCCTTATATTAAAAAAGAGCTTAATAGTTTAGAAATGAATTACCTAGGAATTTCGATTTCCATATTGTTCATAGGAATTTACTTTGAATCAGGAGAAAGTTATAAATTACTAGATTTAGCCTTGTTTGTGCTGCTGATAGTGATAAATGGGTATTTCTTAGTAGTATGGTTTCATTATATCTTCACAGAATATGGATACTAGACATTTACCAATTCTATGAGATTTTATTTTCGCTTATGTCACTTTAAGAAATTCATAAAGTTGAATGAGATAGTTACTAAATGGGAAAAGAAAGAAGAGTAATTAGCTAAGAAGGATTAAGGCACTTTTGACAAGCTTAGGAAAAAGATAAGCAAAATGATAGTTCATAATAAGAAGAAAAAACAATAAGATTTAAACTAGGAATTCTATGATTTGGATTAAGAAAACAAACATAGTAAGAAGCTAAAGTTAGTATTCTAGCAGCAAGATATTATTCAAATGATCAAACAATTAGAATGGACTCTCTTATATGGAACATGCTTGAAGGAGCTGTATAAACAAGTAGCTTATAATCGTTTTCTCTCTTAATAATAATACTGAAGTTACAGAATTTCATCAATTTAATCTAACTGATGAAATTTCAAAGAAGCTTCGATTTTATTCGGAGAAAGCGAATTGGTTATGAAAAAGCATAGAGAGTCAATAAAAGAAGTAAGTTTAAACCAAAGTCTGGAAAAAAACTTAAATACTTAAAAGCAAGAAAGTACATTAATAGACGAAAATTTAATTGAATCTCATTTAAATAAAAATTGGAATTTAGAGCAAGAAAATAAAGAAAAAGAACCAAGTATCTTATAGTTAGAGAGCAAATAAATTATTACAAAATAACCTCAAAATATAAAAAAAGAAATCTAAATAAGCAGGTTAAATTATTAATCAAAGTGACCTAAAGCAAAGTGAGCGTTTTATGATCATTATGAAGGATAAAAAAGTGATAATGATCAGGGAAATACAGTGCAAAGTTTCTAATTTTATGAAGACGGAGACTAAAGCGATTTGTTAACTACATTTAGAGAGAAAGGAGAAAAAATTGAGAAAATGAAAAATAAAAGCAAGGAGTGAAATGTTTATTACTTGACTTAATATATAATTTCATTTAATCATTAATTAAAATTATCTAGGCTCTTAATAAATCTTTTAGTATATAATTATCTAACTACATTTATACACCTTTCATATTATAAAATATTAGACTAAAGTTTAAAATGCTTGACTTAGATAATCTAATTTAAGTTTATAAATTGAAATAATGTAAGAAATTTTATAAGATGAATAAAGAAATATTCCTATAATTAGAAGCTTTAATCCATTTTTAGTATATTTGGTAAATCTAAAACTCTAATAAACAAAAAACCAGATTAAGCTTTTAAAGTTTATTACTATGATTTTCTAAATCTTTAATTTCCTTCGACATAAAAAAATTAATATAGCCTATTCTCTAACTAATTAAAGATAAGCTACTTATTTAATTATAGTTGCCAGTTGTTAATATTTTTTAAGCTTTTATTCTCCTTAATAATAAACTAAGATATGGACTAATAAGTTGATTATTTAATACCTATAAGGCTAATAGACAAATGTTAATAATGCTTTATTCAATTATTTTTAATAATTTAGAAAAGAGAAAATGGATAAATGACTATATATTTTTAGTTAATTATACAAATTAAAAGGTATTATTTTAATTAATTTTTCTCTAAAATACAAAGGAAATATCTCTTAAGTCAGAAAAAGATAAAAGTCTTGGATCTCTAATTCCATATATCTAGAAATCTTTCAAATAAAACCAAATTTAATGAATTTTCTTAATGATTAAGTTCTAAATTGACAGAGATATACATTATTATGCCAAATTATCTACAATTAGCTAAAAATGTGGTTTTTACATCTATACATCAAGTAATAAAAAATAGATTTGTTAACAGAGTTGAGTGAAATAGTATAAATAAGTTATAAAAATATTTTATTTGTGCCTCTTATTATATTATCTCTTTCTTATATCTTCTTAAGTTATTAATTATAAATTAATTGTATCTTACTATAAATTATTCTATTCAAGCTGATTATAATATATTACATCTAAGCATTGCTAAAACAAATATTTAGCTTTTCTCTTTGAAGCTTTTGATTTATCTACTTCGATAATTTTATAAGCAAAGCAATTTAGAAATTAAAATTAGTTTAATGAGAAACAAAATATAAAGTTAAATGAAACATTTTGATAGCTTGTAGAATATAAATATTTAACTAAGCTTTATCTTATATCTTGCAATTTAATATACCTTTTAATTATTCTAGCTATATTTATCTAGTGATATAAAACTAAATTAAATAGATAAAGGAATTAGAAAATTGGATTATATTTCATTTAATAAGAGCTAAAGATATTTGTATTGGCATTAAAGTTTATTAATTTATATTATAGAAAAATTTAATTTTGGAATATAATTAAGCAATAGAATCAAGAGATAAATCTAAAATAGGAAAAAATAAGAAACAAAATATCAGCAAAATTATTTTTAGTGCTATTTGTCTGCTAATGAAATCCTAAAATGAATTTACTAATAATTTGAGAAACTTAAAATATAAAGGAGCTTAAGATATATAAAGTATGCTAAAGGTTCTAAAATTATTTGAAATTTTCATAAGAAATATGGAAAATATACCAAGACGCAATGAGAAAAGTTATAAGTATTATTTTTACCAAACTATTAAACATAATTGAAATTCTTCTATTTATGTTCTAATAGAAAAAAGCATGTAACGTATAAAAAACTATTAATTCATTTAAGGTAATGCTTAATTTAATTATTGCTCATGTAAAATTATTTTTGAGAAAGAGAGAAAACTTAAATTAAAACATACAAATGACTGAAAAGAATAATTTGTTTAGAAAAATTTAAAGAAATTTCTAAATGAAATCCTCTAAAAAAAGATTTATATTTGTCTTATATAAAGTCAAATATGGTTTAAGTCAACTTTAGTTAGAATTTTTTATTAAATACCTTAGAACATTAAGATACCTCTATTATTTTTATTTATACTTTGAATTATTTCAAAATTAATTTAAAAGCGCCTATGATTTAAATATTTCCTATAAATATTAATATAATTAAATCATTTTCTATTTAGATTACCTTTAAGCATTTTATACTTAAACTATTATGCTTATTTAGAGATTTAGTCTTAAAAATTAAACCTTTGATAAATATTAAAATATCACATCTTTGGATAAATTTAAGCATTCATGATGCTTAAGATTTATAAAAGTTTGCAATGTAAATAAAAAATATCTATAAGCAATAATGATTACAATATTAGTTGTAGTTCTTTTTATTTGTATGAGGGAAAATAAAATATTAACTATTTAAATTTTAGTTAATAATATCCCAAGAATAAATAAACTTATAAGTATTAGTGATATAAGAAAAACATACATAATTAAAATCATTTATTTATTTTTTGTGGACCTTATCTTTGGAAACAAAGTTTGGAATTAAATGAATATTATAGAAATTAATTTATCAAAAGCCAAGTATCTTAGGTAACTTAGTTTTATAATAAATAAGCCTTTTTAAGACCAAATATCCCAAATATCCCAAATAGATTTTTTTTTATTTACACATCAAGAGATATAAATAAAAATTTTAGTCTTTTAGAGAAATAAAGAAAACTTGATATAGAAAATTTATCTTAATAAGCACATAATTTCAAAAATTATTAAATTATATTAATAAAAGTGTAATATCTAATAGTGCAAGACAAAATCCTTTAAGAGAAAAAAATGAAACTATATTCCTATCATATAAATCTTTCTCCTTTATACTATACACTTGCTTAGTCTTGCAAATAAAATAATATTTTATCTTTTACTAATTAATTTTTTAAAATTGATGCTTTAACAAAAAGGATTTTCATTTGCAATGACTAAAAACGAGATTCTAATTTAGCATACCATTATTTTAAACTAAATTTTATTAAATAAATCAGAAAATAATGACTTAGTTATATAGTATATGAATAAAGATAATCCAATAACAAGAGTTTCTTAGACTCTTTTTATAATATTTTTTAAGTATTAATATATATATAATTTTAAAATAGTTCTTAACTTGCTTTAATTTAGAATTATTTTAATTTAATACAATTTTCCTTTAGAATTTAATAACTTTAATATATTTTTCCTTTTATTTGCGATTAAATCTAAGGCTTAACTTTTAATCATTCCATTTGTATTACAATTAGTTAATTAAAAATTTAATGGTATTGTTTGGATAATTTTATACTCCAGTGCTAAAATTAAAATATCAGACTTTTAGCATTATGATGATTATTTGTTAAAACATTAATAATTTTATCATCCTAGAAAATAAATAATAGGAAGCTTTTATCTAAATTTCATTTACTTTCTTAACTTTTAGTTCATAATTGAACAGTTCAAAATCTAGTAAAAATTAAATTTTTCTCATTTAATTATTTGTTGGAATAGTAAAAAAAGTATTTTATCAGATAATTATTAAAGATAAAGCTAATTAAAACTTTTTAATATAAATGAAAGAAAATAAATGAAGGACTATTAAATATCTAATTATTAATAATTGAAATTAATAATTATAAATAGTTAGAATTATCTAATTAAGCTTATTATGCTTTAATTATTATAATATGAAAGGATTTAGAAGTTATAAGTATTAGTGAGATTAAGATTTAATTTAATTTTAAATTAATTGAATATTATCTTCCTTTCGCTTATATTATCTTGATGATATAGTTAGCTATTTATTATAAAAGAAACATTTTTATATAATAAGTTAATTTAATTTAAGTTTATCTAATTATTAAGGTTCTTTAAAAACCAGACGCTTTATTAAAGGCAATATATTATAATAAATTTTATAAAGCTTACAAAATAAAGGAATATTCTCAAATAAATTCTAGAAACATATCTCTAAAACTAAATTTCTGAAATATATGCATAAAGCAATTATAGGTATCCAACTATAAGAAATATATAGAGTATAAAAGTTAAAAATAATATCTAAATATATTTTTATTCTTTAACTAAATAAATTTCTATAAGCATGCAATAAATCATATAAACTCATTCAAATATATAGATGTAAATATATTATTATGAAACATTAGGTTTTAAATCCATATAGTAGCTGGTTATTTAAAATAAGAGGCATTTTAATAGCTATTAATAAGATTCATATTCAACAAGGTTTATTTATTACTATATATATAATATAGACATGGAAGAACTAGTACATGCAAAGATAAAAATTTACTTGCTAATAAAGAATTTAATTGGTAATTGCTTAAATTATCTCTAAATTAATTTATTTTAAGGTTAATAGTTTGGTATATAATCCAATACATGCTAGTTTTATAAATTTAACTATTTTAATTTAAACTATCTTAATACATCAATTTTAAGAAAGAGATTAAAGTTGATATCTAATATAAACTCTAATATTATACTTAATTAATAGTTAAAATCTACCCAACTTCTTAAATAATAGATTTATTTCTAAATTAATTATAACAAATAGATAGATATTAAATAAAGGTTCTATAATTAATTAAAATAAGCTTAATTATAAATTGAGGCTATTAAGATAAAAATTAAATTATTATCTTCTCATTATTTAAATGATACATCTTCTTTGATTATTTTAAGTCTTCTTTCATAGATAACCTGAAAATAATTTGAATTACAAGTTTTAATTCTAAGAAAAATAATTTTAAAGCATTGGATAGATAAAATAAAAAGCACAGATTAATAGATAATTATTTTTATTTAAGTTGCTTCTGTATTTAAAAATAATAGATTCTATTTCATTTTTATTTTGTCTAATATTTTATGAAAATATCTTATCCAACTATAAGCATTTTAATGAATATGAAAAATGTATAATTTTAAAGATATATAATCATTTAGCATTAATATAACAAGTATTATTATTTAAATTAAATAGAAGTAGCTATATATAAGTTAATTATATTATTTAATTTTTAATTATTATATTATTTCTACAAAATAAAAGAGCTTCAAACATCAACTTAGCACCTATTAAATTAAAGTCTTGCTTATTATATTTTAACTAGAGTTATTATTTTATTTTGCTTGCTATATGCTTTTATTTTAAATATAATAGAGAATTTTATTAAGTTATATAGTTTTAAATTACTTGAACAGATTAAGTTAATAGTTCTATCGCTACCCAATTAATTATTATATGTATTAATAAAAATGCTAAAAAGGAAAAGGGAAATTAGCCAAAAAGGTAGGAAAATTGGGATAAGAGCGAGCTATTTTAAAATTTAAGCAGTCTGATTTTATTATCTGGACCTGTTTTATAACTTTTAAACATTTAATTTAAGAAATAAGCATGCAACCTATTTATATTTCGTTATAAATGAAAGAAATAAATCAGAAAAAAATTGTTTTTATTAATGTGATCATGTTAGACTTTTTATAACTAACATTTGTTTATAGCTTTTAAAGAAATAAATAGATTTATTTTGATGAATCTAAATTAATTAAAAGCTATATCATAGTTAATTTTTAAAGAAGCAGAATGCTACAGTTAATTACATCTCAATTATTTTTTCTTTTTCAAAGCATGAACAAAGCTTAGTTTCTATCTTTTTTATTTAAAATATAATAGTTCTATTTTCAAAAGTTTATTAACTAGAGTATAAATAATTTTCTATTACTAGATAAACTATTTATAATTTCTTGAATATCTACTATAATTCTTTACAATTTTCATTTATATCACTTACGATTCCTTAGATAAATAATTGCAAACTTCTAACTTTAGAAATTTTATTTATATCTAAAAAAATGATTGATAAAGTTGAATTGAGTCGTTTTAATAACTCATTAACTAATAATAATAAAAGATTTAATCTAACAATTCTTGTAACTAAAGCCTAAAAACTAAGAAAATAAAATTATAAATGAATTTAAATAATTTATTGAAATTTATACATATATGAACTATTGCTTGCTATGTATTCTCATTCTTTAAACAATTAGAGAAATATGGGATAAATATTTATTTATTAATGTCTATTTTTTATATTTAATCTTTCGTTCTCCAAGAATATAAATAGATATCTCAAACTAAGAAGAAATAATCTTATTATACTGTAATAAAGGATAACTAATAGTAGACTAGCTATCTTTATCTTATGAGAATCTTTTCTATCTAGTTACTTTGTGCAATTATCACATTAAGTGTTCAATAAAGAAAACATCTCAAAAGCTTGTATATAGTACTAGGTTTAGAAATGAGATTCTTAATACTTTTAATACCTTCAAATAATATAAAATTATATTCAAATATGCATTGGATAATACTTAATCAAAAAGAAAAGAATCCTTAAATTAAAAATTAAAGACAAAAATGATTTTCAAATTAATTTAAATTAAGTTTAAGATGTAAAACTAATTTTCTTGCTATATAGCAGAAAGGAAAAAAGAGAAGAGTAAAAATGAAAATAGATAAAGAGGAAATACCATGAAAATATGAATTATAATTAATTAAATATTTTATTACTTACTAACAATGAGCTTTGATGAAATGCTGATCGAGGATTTTAAGCTTCTTAAAAGTCAAATTACATTAATTACATTCAATCTTCTTGGTATGGTTATTATAAAAATGATTATACAAAATTTATTTATTCTTCAAAGTTGACAAATGCTATTGAGTGTAAATCTTTTAGCATTATTTGCATATATAATCTCCATTATGGTTTGTATCAAAGCTTTGCTAAATTCTATTTATTTTATTATGACTTTGAACCTTTATTTTTTTATTTTTTTGGGAATTTTAGTTTTAGTCTTAAGGAGTCTTTTGATTATTGAATTTAATGCAATTAAATGACAATAATTTGCCTTATTCTTAATGTTCATTTTAAGGAATTTCTGGCTTTTGACTGATTGTCAAAATATTTCTTACAAATTCGTTTAACTTTTTTTTGGTTCTTTGACTAGCCTCATCAGATTCTGCCTTTAATTAAATATGAGATAAGTCTTTCATGGATTAATTATCTAGATTTATTTAATGCTTAGTATCTTAATCATTAATCGCTGTCTATTCGCTTAAAAAAGAAAGGCTTTAATTTTTTTGGGTTTCTTTTTCATAAATTTGTTAGATTTACATGATCTAAGGTTTTAGATCTGAATTTTCCATCTAGAAGGTGCAAATTTCTTAGTCCTTAATTATATCAGAAATAGCTCTTAGAGGAATTCCATATTTATCAGAAAGTTCACTTTTACTTAGCTTAATACTATCCTATAACATCATTTATCTAATTCTTTATACAAATTTAAGTTAATTAAACTTCAGCGGTTAGATTGTTCTAAAGAGGCTTAATCTATCCATAAGAAAACGGTCTTCTATATACTCAGCACCCTTGAATAAAAAAAGTAAGAAGATAGACTGAGTTCGATCATTCATTTTAACGTTTTTAATTATCATTAAATTTTAAATAATTTAAATTAAACTAAAGTCTATCTTCTATTAGCTAAACTGCTTAATTTAAATGTTTGCAAATTTCTTAATGGAGGTAAAGACCTGTTTATCTAATCTTAATCTTAGGAATGTAAAAATCACTCTATAATTATAATCCATTTAAAGCACTAAGATACCGAGGCTCTTAGTATTTTGATGTGCTTTTAAATAATTTTTTATATCTCTATTAATTTAAATTTTCCTTCCTTTTTAATTCCTTAAAATTTTTTATCCCTTTTTGATAAATAAATTCCAAATATACCTAAAAATAAATAAAATCGAAGCAAAAATATCAAGACGCAGGATTACTTAATTGATTTTTCTCGCTTTACAAATTTATTTTATTAAGATTTATCCATATACATATAATAGCTTCTTAATATTACTTAGAAATACATAATCATATACTAATATCTGTCTACTTTCTTATGCTTATATTACCTAGTAATATAAGATAAATTTAGAGTTTTCTAAAGTTTTATTATTAATTTAATAATAATAGTTTCATAAATAGTATAATAAATTTCTATCTAAAATTAGCATAGTTAAATAGCTTATGCATATAAGTATAAAAGTATAATAATTAAGCTATAATAAAAACTCTTAAAATTATCTAAACCAGAATTAACAGAAAGAAGAAAAGCAAGAGGAAAATAAAAATTTCTCCTATAGAAATTTTAAATTAAATAGTTATCTTAATCTAGCTTATTGTACTTAAATAAGCTTTAGTTTTCAAAATATTTGAAATAAGAAAATCTAGTCTCAAACTTGAATATTTTTCTAAATTAAGCTATCTATTAGTTACTTATAATGCTATATATAATTTATAACTAATTTGCATAGGTATATAAATAAATTAATATCCCTAATAATTTATTAAACTAGATATTAATTTAATTACATTAACGTTTTTCTCATTTGATTCCTGCTATTAATATTAAAAAAATTTAAGTTATATGAAACTATTTTCATTAAGTGATAAGTAAGCAGTTTACGCAACTTATGATAAGTGTGACAAATAAATTTCTTTGATTTTAATTTTTTATCCCAGCAAGTTACTATAAATCTTCTAAGACTTGGTCTAAATAGTTATTACCTTTTCTCGTTGAATTTATATAAAAGTTTAGATATTAATAAGTTTATTTATTCTAAATAATTAAAACCTTTATTTTGTATATTTCATCTATAGCTTGCTATATCAAACATCACGCTTGCTATTTATAATTTATTAAAGTTTTACTAGTTTATATCTTTATAATATAAACTATAAAGAGAAGGAGATAATAATTGATAAACCCTTTCAAATCTTAAAATACTTTATATCAGTAATTTCTAAAATAAGCTTAGCATCTTTCTATAAAACTAGATAAACCATAAAACAAAGCTATTTATATATATGAATGATAAATCTAATAAATAGATATCTCTCTAAATATTTAGGATACTCTTTATTTCTTATACTAGCAGGTAAAAAGATATATATTTATATAAGTTTATTAGATATATTGTTAGACATAGTTTATCTACAAAGAAAAAGAGTAAAAGTCAGCAAATTGAAGATAATTCCTTTGCATACTCCTATAAAAAAGATTAAGAAACTAAAACAACATTAAAAATAAAATCTAAACCTAAATTTTAAGTTTATTCAAAGCTTAATTTAGACTATAATTTTAAAATTGTTATATCCATCTACAATATTAGTTTATTAAATAAAAATTACTAAATATATAAGAAAGAATTATTAAGATCTTTGTTAACTATAATCTGAAAAATAAAAACCAAATATAGAAGATAAAAATCTAGTTTTTAAGTGATGTTAAATGAAAACTATCTATGACTAAATATTTAGCCTTAAATAGCCTTCATTCTATAAATCTAAACCAAGATTAAATAACTAAAGATGAATTAATAATTTAAATTATTAATCTCTGAAATTTAAGTAACGTTGTAAACAATAGGAAAGATAAAAAGTTAATTTAATAGCTTTTAGGAACAAATTTGACGTCGAAATTTTTAAAATTAAAACAATTAAATAGAATATAATTCTCTAGATAAACCAAAATTAATTGGCATCATTATTAAGATAATTAGAGCTTATGTTTACATTTATTCTTTAAACAAAAAGGAAATTATAACTGAAAAGACTCTAAAAATAATTGATATGGGGAAAATAAAATTTACAGACTTTCAATTATCTTAGATTAAAAGGTAAATCTTCCTAGAGATAGCTAAAAATAATAATAATAATACTCTTTAAAAATACGAGATGACTCTTAAAAGCGAGAATGAATAAAAAATAAAATAAATAAAACTTAACACTAAAATACTAAACTAATTTAATAATTTAAATAAATATATTATAATATAAAAATAGAAAATTAACTTTACTAAATGTTTATATTTTCTAAATTAATATTGTATAAATTAAGATCTTGTCACTAATATAAAAAGGAATGCATCTTTATTACTAGAAGTATACATATTGGATATTTTAATTTTATCTATATAATAATAGTTCATATACTCAAAAAAAATCACTAAATAAAACAAAGTTATAATCTAAATTAAAGTATCCAGAAAATAAATAGATGCAGATTTTATAAAAATTCTAAATATATTCATAATAAAAGCTTATATTTATAAATAAGCATTTTAGCTTAGAAATAAAGGCTAATAAAACAAAAAAGTCAATTAAAATTTCAGTTTCAAGTTACTAATAAATTATAAGATAAATTTCACGGAAAAATAATTAAATAAATAAATTCTAGTTTAAATTGAAAAATTCAACAGAAATACTTGTAAAATAGAAGTGATATCATTAGTTAAACTTGAAAAACTCGCGAAAAAAATGAATATATCAAGGAGGAATTTAGTTATAATGAAAAATATAAAAAATTATTAAGATATTTAGATTTATAAAATAATAATTTGATTATTAAAGAAGAAGATATTTTCTACGAATTTTTATAATTATATCTTCCTAAAGCAATCCTTTTTAGATTTTAATAGCTAAAAAAAACATTTTTAGATAAACTTGGTTTTGGTATATTTTTATATAAAAATAAATTTTCTTATTGCTTTACATCTTTAAAATAAATTTTCTTCAATTCATGCAAGCAAAGATTACATTTTTAATTGTCTTTAGATTTAAAACTTTAATGCCTAAGAAACTTTAGAAAAATAAAATCTAATATTCAGAAAAATATTTTATAATTGAGATTATTAAAGCTCTCTTAATAAATTTAATTTTCTCTTCAATTAATTTATCTATTTTATCTAGATGATAAGCTTTGCTCATTTTATGAATTTTTCATTTTTATATTGCTTTTCTAACTTTTTCTATAAGTCTCTCCATCGCTCTTATGAACTAGCTCATTTTATTTGATGTGGGTGTTGCACATAAAAATAATTATTATTATGAATAATTAAAAATTTAAATTTAATATATCCTAATTAATTTATCAAGCATCTTCAACTTTTATCTCCTCTTCTGCATCTCTCTTACTTTCCTTTTTCTTATGCATTCTACTCTTTTTTGCTTGCTTTTTCTTATTTTGCTATGCTTAAGGTTTTTGAATCATATCAGATTATTATGTTTAATGGGTTACACTCCATATAAATTATTAATCAGTAGCAGATATTAATCATTTTAGTCAATTATTGTCTAGAACTTTATTCTTTGGAGTATTTTAAATTTTCTTTTTAGTTTTGCTTTTCTCCTTCAATATTTTACTCTTTTTATTGTCTTTTTTTTCTTAATTTTAGCTATTAATATTAGAGTCACTTTTTTAAAATACTAATTCTTCGTCCTAATTTTAATTTATTACATTGTTAACTAATTTCCTTGAACTTGACATTTATAAAATGATAGAGTTATCTATATTAGGTAATTCAGCAATGAAAGTATCCCTACTATCTGATTTACTTGTATTTTTATTATCTTAAGCTTAGTTACTATTTAGTTAAATTTAATTTTATAGCTAATCTTATTTCTTTAATTTTTCTAGTTCTTTTTGTTTTTTCTTTTCTTTGATTTATGTGATAATATCCTTTATCATTGCTATTATGCACAATACTATTCCAATAGCTGTTATAATGCTTGAAATTAAAACTATAGCTCTTCCTAAACGATATGCTTCGTCTGAATTTAATTAATTTCTTTCTTCTTTTTCTTTACTGAGTTAATGGAAGTAAAAATTAAAAGAGTACAAAGTACAGAGTCAAAATTCTTAAAAGGCATGAACTATGTTAAGTAATTTGAACTTGAAAGGTTAGCATATAACTACGTAAATAAGTTAAAATAAACTTATTAGCAAACAAAGAACTATCTAAGCCATTACATGCTCCTATAAACTTATTAAGATTAAAGATAGCAGAATTCTTCTTAATAGGAATAAAGGATAGAAAATTAAAGATTTCCTTTCACTTTTCAGTTCATCGAACAGAGGAAATCATTTAGTTGTTAGATCTTCAAGCTTCTATTTTTATTGGATGTCTTCATTATTAATTTAATTCTTTAACTAGAAATAATTCTTTAAAACGAAAAGTAAACGAAAAATAACTAAAACTTATAAAATCTAAAATTATAAAACTTACTAAAACTATTCATGAGGCTAGGACGTTAAAGGAGGTGAAAGCGGTTTAAAAGTTGGAATTGGTAATTTGAAGGATGGAGGAATATCCAATTTACAGACTAAATAGTAGATAAAGTGTTAAAGGCAGCCTATAATGGAAATATTTTTTTCTTAACTTTCACAGCCAAGCTATATTGCTAAATTTTTAAATCATAAGAAGAAGAATATCTAAAAACAGTACTGATAATATCAACATATTGAAAATGAAAGAGTTAGCCGAGAAAATGTAACTTTCATATCCTAATTATCGTAAATTAAATTTATGGACTTAACTAATTTGTGATTCAAAGTTTATTTTGTTTTATATTTTATTAATAAAGCTTTGACTTTATTGATAGTAGTAAGCATTTAGAATATCAGGTCTTTTTACTTAAATATATGCGTTTGAATAGAAATACTCAGTTGCAATCATAAACGTAAACCAGTTTCCAATTGATCTTTATTAAGAAAAAGCTAAACTTGTAGTAGCAGCTGAACATATTCCTGCTAGTATAGCCGATTATTCTGCTTGTTAAGTTGATTAGATAAATAATTTAATGTGATTGGATATGCTATAACTATCAATATTCAATTCTTAATCTTATGCTTTCTACTTATTTTCTTCTTCTTCTGGTATGCTTTCTTCTTCAGGTATGCTTTCTTCTTCAGGTATGCTTTCTTCTTCAGGTATGCTTTCTTCTTCAGGTATGCTTTCTTCTTCGGGTATATTTTCTTCTTCAGGTATGCTTTCTTCTTCGGGTATATTTTCTTCTTCAGGTATGCTTTCTTCTTCGGGTATATTTTCTTCTTCAGGTATGCTTTCTTCTTCGGGTATGTTTACTTCTTTTTCCTCTTAATTTTAAATCTTCTCACACATAAAATTTTCTGTTATATTAAATTAAGCAAAGCATACCAAGCATTTACTTCCATCCTCTGAACATTATGAACAATTAAATATTTTCTATTTGCAAGGTAAGCAAGTCTTATTAATTCAGTCATAATATTCTGTCTAAGAGCATATTTCAATGCAATTATTATTATATAATTTGTTATTATTTTTACATGCTGTACAGGTATTTAGATCTAAACACTTAAAACAATCTTCATTTATTTCTTAGCAAGAAACGCATTCTTAATTCTATAAAAAGAATCCTTCTTTGCATTCTAAGCATTACACTTATTACTAATCGCATTTATTACAATTTTCTATTTCTAAATCACAGCCCTAACAAATATTATCTTAGTCATAATCTTATTCACTTTCATCACATTAAGATGTACATTTATTTAAAAAAAGCTTCAAACTATTACACTTTAAGCAAATGTTTTACTATTTGCAACTTATACAATTTACATCTATCTAAGAGCACGAAGAACAGTTATTATTGAATGGAGTTTGATTTCCAAAACATTAATCACATACAAGTTAATTATTTTCTACATGACATTTCTCACAATTTTCTATTTCATAACTACAAGCTTAGCATTCATTATCTTTATCTAAGTCTTATTCAGTATCTGGACAAAAATCTACACATTAATTTTAAGAAATTAGTTTTTCGCAAAACTAACAAATAAAAGAAGAGTCATAAAAATAATGTTTAGAGCATTTATCAACACATTAGTTATCTTATAACTTTTTATGATTCTAACAACTTAAGCAAGTCTTTCCATCTTGCGAGCAAGTAGAACAAAACTAAATACTTTCTTAACATTGTTTACATTAAGAATTTTAATAAACCCAATAACCAGTTTCGCAAAGATAGCAAGATTATACTTATTAATCACACTCTTAACAGTGAAGAATCACTTAATTACAAGGTTCACAAATTTAATCTTAATTTAAATCTTATTCGCTGTTAGGACACTTAAAATCACATTTCTTATCTATTCATCTTAATTTATAAGGTTCAAAACAAGAGAGACATTAAGAAGTATTACAATTTTGGCAATTATTTGAAAATGCTGAGCAGGCCAGGCATTAATCTTCGCCACTATTTAAATAAAAACCAGGAGAACATAGAGAACACTTTAATCCATCTTCTGTACATTACTAACAACTTCAAATAGCATCATTGCATCTTAAGCATTTTTTATTATTATCTTTATCTTACTCAGTTACTGGACAGTTAGTTGAACATTTGTTTATATCATATTCTAACTTATAAGGAGAAGTACACTCTATGCATGGATTTCCTCCAACGGAACATGTTTTACAATTATTTATTGTGCAGGCATAACATTTTAATTCAACTCCAATATAGAATCCATCACTACATTTATTGCAAGTTAATCCATCAGAAGTGCATTCTAAACAGTTAGTTAAAGTTTAGTTACAGGGTTCACATTTTCGATCTTTATTTGAGTCTTAATGAGTAACAGGACAGAAGTCCAAGCAAGAATTCTGATAAAGATATTTATTAGCACATTAAGTACAAGTAATTGCGTTTATGCAAGCTGAACAGTCAGTCATAACTGAACATGAAGAACATGTATTTCCTGAGATAAAATATCCAATTTCACATAAAGTGCAAACTGTTCCAAGAGAATTACATTAAAGGCAATTGTTAAGAACTAAGTTACATAATTAACAAATAAAGTCATTATCTTTATCTTATGTTGTGTTTAAACAATTATCTTAGCATGTTTTATCCAAATTAAAAAACTAGTTATTTGGACAAATTTGACAAGTTGTGAGTGTTGAACTAAAGCATTATCCACTTAAGCAGCCATTTGAACATAAATAGGAATCATAGAGAGTTAAAAATTCCGATTTAGAGAATTATTTATTATTAGTCCAAAATCTTAAATCATAAATACTACAGATAAATATTGTATTTTGATTTGAACCAATTGTAATTCAAGAGTTAGGAATAAACGTAAATTATTTGTAGTTAGTGTTATTAGTGGGAATAAAAATATTACTAGTGGAAGATCTTATAAATTCGTAGGTCAGATTGTAATTTGCTTGCTAAGCCAAAATTAATGTTCAACTATTATAAATTTTTAACATAGATGTCAAACCCAAATTGAAATTAGCACTATTAAATTTTATTTGTTCATAGGTACTATAAATTTAAAACTAAATATCCATGTAGGAGTTTTCATTTTACAAAGTAAATGCTGTTTAAAAAGTTGTCCCACCTTAGAATTAAAATTAAAATCACCCTGTTACAGCTCAGCCAGTTTTAGAGTTGATAGAAGGATCGTAATTAAGCTAAGAAAATAATATTTTCTGTGTATTTTAGCCTTATACAGCTATTGGAGTGTTTGGACTTGTAAGTTATAAGAATTGAGTACAAACTTAATAAAGCTGCAAAGCAAGGAACGCTAATCACATTTTTTATAAATAAAAGTGAAATTAAATTTTATTATATTTATATTTTAAGTTATTATTATTTCTATTTATTAAACGTTCTGACTGTGTTAATAACTTTATGGATTATCTTTTTTAAAATATTTTAATTAGAAACTTATGTAGAGCTTTACACTTAAAATTTATATTTCGCTGCTAAAATTCTAAATTTAAAGTATTTGCATGACTAAATTTAAAGCTTAAGATATAATTTAGTAAACCAAAAGGCTTGCTAATAGTTTATTTCTATTTTAAGTATTATCCTATACTTAAACAATGATTATAATTAAATATCTTATTCTTTTGTAGCAAGTATTCAACTTAAATTAAAAATTAATTAATATCCTTGCTTATATATTTTTTGAGGTAATAGCTAATTTTGTATAATTAACTTCTGAATTTATTCAATTATGTAGATAGGAATTAATAATTAAGGTAATCTAAATTGATTAAGAAGGTATTTAGTAAAATTTTTAAGTTTATTAGATTTGCTTAAATATAGATCTATGACCTAAGTCATCTCTAAAAGAGTATATCAATTTTTTTCTTTAATCTAATATTAAATAACAGTGACTGGATAAAAAAAGACGCTTGATTCTGCTGTTTAATAAATATAATCGAGAGGATTTTCTAT
Source organism: Loxodes magnus (assembly GCA_946699065.1). Lineage (NCBI taxonomy): Eukaryota > Ciliophora > Karyorelictea > Loxodida > Loxodidae > Loxodes > Loxodes magnus. The sequence continues at coordinate 38,437 of CAMPDV010000340.1, read as the reverse complement.
TCATTGATTATTATTTAATCTATGTTGTCTTTCTTTATATCTTTTTTTTAATGTAAGTTTTAGATATTTATATTGGTAAACAACTTCAAGAAGAAAGAAATATTTTAAGAAACAATTAACTTAGAAATAAATATAATAATAACAGAACGAGGAAAATGAATCATAACTAAAGCCACTTAGACTATTTTTTAAATATTCATAATTTTTCTAAAAAGACAGATAAATATTAGAAATTTTAAAATTCCAAAAACCTTATTTGCAAAGTATCTGCTTGAAAATAAAAAAAAAAACATTTTAAATAAATAAAATCCTTAGATGATTAAGTTATAATTAAAATTATTTATCTTTATTTTATTTTTTAATTTAGACAAATTTTACAAGCAATAGAAAATTTAGCATTGGCTTCAGAGATATATATTTAGGTACTATTATAAGATAAGATTAACTTAATTTAGTAAAATAAAAAATACTTAAATTTAAGTGCGCTAACTAATTTAAATTAATAAAATACGAAGGAAAGTTAAAACCTATGAAGCCAAATAAATAAAAATTTCCAGTAGAAAAATAATCACAAAGCTATTTTGCTGAAATAATCTGCAAAAATGATTGGAAGAATGTCGAAAAACAAAATAAAAAATAGTTTTAAAATTTTTTTGTTGAATAAGCTTTTAAGAAATAAGACAATTTCTTAAGAAAATAAAAACAAATTAAATTCTACAAAAATTGACAAAAAATTAAAAAACAAAATTTTGGAAAAACTTTTAACTTGATAAATTTATTTATTTTAATTTTATTGTAATCAAATTTAAATCTCTTAATTCACTTCACAATTATTAATAAAATATTTATCAATAAACAAACCTTAATAAGCAACTTTATACAATTAATGTTTTCTCCTTAAAACACAAAAAAGCATAATAAAATAAACATATCTCATTAATTAAATTTTTAATTTGTTTCATTTTTTATAGAATATATCATTTCAAACTTTAAAAGGATTTTAATTTTTTTAATTTAATTTATATTTCATATATAATTTTAATTATTACTAAAAAATATTCTATCTAAATTTAAACTTTTTATTAAATTATTATATTTTATTAGCTTTTATTATTAATTTTTAATTATTATGACTTTATTATAGCAATATCATTCTACGCTAATAGTTAAAGCAAAATTTATTTAATTAGTTTTGATAGAAATTATTGTTTTAAACTCCAGCTCTTTTTTAGTTTTATTATCTATTTATGGTTGCTAAATATGGTTTTATTTCTACTTATTTTATTTTTTAAATGTAAACTTCTAATTATTTGCTAGATTTTAATCTAATAATTCTTCAAAATGTAATTGCTTGCATATCAAATCATATCTACTAATTTATTTCGTTTCTGTTTATTTTAAAATTCTTGATAAATGAAATGAATCAGCAATCCTACGTTTGATTTTATATTTTTAACCTTTCTAAAATAGGACATCAGATTTTAAAATTTAAAATTAAAAAATATGATAAAAACTCTAAACTTATTTAGAAAATAATTATATCAACAAAAACATAATTAAAATATTTTTAAGAGTACTAAATCAAACTAATACCATATAATCTACTAGCAGATACTTAAAATTTTGGATGATAATTAACTAGCTTAATGTTTTCTATTATTTTCTATCTCTTAATTATTAAGAAAGACAACTTCATAAAGGATAACCTTTTTCTATGATTATAATCTTTAAAATGATTATTTAATTTTTCTATAAATTAACTTTAAAAGGTGTATGAAATAAATAATTTAATCAAGTATTTAAATAGATAGACATCTACATTAATATCTTAAAGTGGGTGATAATAATAATAATCACTAAGTAAAATAAAATCTGCTTAGATATTTTAAATTAAAACTATTAATTTCTTAATATAATCAAAAATTCTTTAATTTTAATTATTAATTATGCTATTTTTATTTATGATATAAGTTTACCTCTTTATAACTATTTTTTATTTTATTTATTTTTTAATTGTTTCTTAAATCGAACAAATGCTACAATTTAAAAAATAAACTAGACCTTATTTTTAATTTGTTAGATAATACCAACATTTAATAAGATATATCCATATGAATTGTATATAATTTCTAAATAGTAATATAAGATAAATTTATAAAAGTTAGTGTATTATTTTGCTAGAAGTTAAAAATAAAATATTTTTAACCCTAAATCGTGTTGACATTTTAATATTTTTTTATTATCAAAAGTTCATTTGATGTTCTTAACAATTATTAATAAATCAAGAGGCTATTCAATGATATAAAGGAAAATAAAAATGTTTGATATTTAAATCTTCGAAATAGAAAGAGAATAAAGTAAAATAGAAGAAAGATATTAATAGATTTATTTATTAGTTATAATATCCGAAATTTGCATAAATTGAATAGAACCAAATCTCACTTAATTTTCTACATTTCCTTAGTATTAATTTGAAAGTTAAAAATATAATAAACAATTATTATAAATAGTAAAAACAAAAGATTATTTTTTAAATTTTAAGTCGTAATAGATTTAGCATTTTAGACAAGATATATATAAAGATAAACAAAATACTTTAATCTAAAAGTGTAAGAGAATATCTCTGTAATAGAAATGGAATTACATTTAATCAAAATAGATAGAATTTATTTAAAAAATTACCTTAATTATTAAAGAAAATTACTATTATTTATTTTGATCTATTAAATCTATTTTTTCCAGCTAAGTGAAAATAAATAAATAAATTTGAATTTTTATTAGCCTTATCTTAATAAAACATAATAAAATTTTAGTAAAAACAAGTTCTTCATCTTATCTAAAAAAGAAGCAAGAAAATCTATTTACAATATTTATTTTAAGAAATTTAAAATTAATTTTTTCCTTATATCATATCTACTAGCATGAGATTAAATTCACTATTTAAAACTAAATTTTAGATAATTTTAATTAACTCTAATTTAACTATTAAAAACTCTCTAAGATATATTAAATTTTAAAATTTTCTCTTTTTCATAAATTCTTTTAATAAATATAAATCAACAACACATTTAAAATGTTTCTTATATTATTTATTTAATCATTAACAATTCTTTTCGTCTAACTATTCTATTATTTTACTATTGACCTTTCTTTTTTTAATTTTATTTATTTTTGTTATTAATAAATTCTAGATATTTTTAAATGTTTTCTACTATTTTAATTTATACTTTTTTACTTAGAGGAGGGATTTCAAACTTGCTTTACATATAGGATTATATGAAGGTAAAGATATATAGAATTTCTAGATAATATTAATTATAATTTTCCTTATTGATAGATTTTCGAAATTTAAGAATTAATTTCAAGTTTTATTTAAATTGAAGAAAGTTCTCTCTGCATCAATTAAAAGTTCTAAACTTTAAAAATAGATTAATAAATAAGCAAATATAAAAGCTTATTTTCATTTTTAGCTTTCTAAATTAATAATAACTTTAAATATAATTTCTTTAGAAATTTGAATATAATTATCTATCTAACCTTCTAACTTTATCATTTTTATTTAACTAAAATTTTTTATTTATAAGCAGTCTATCTTAAAAGATATATGCATTATTCCAGCAATAAAATTAAATTTATTATGGTTTGTGATTTAATAAACAATTAAAGCATACATAGAATTTTAAAAATGCTAAGTTTTCTATGATTTTTATTTGTTTGAGTTTATTAGACTAATGATTAACTATGAGAGAAGGAATATTTCTATTAAACAAATAATTTTAAGGTAATTATTAATAATTTCTATTACCATAACTTAATTAATTTTAGATTAATATATCTAATTTTAAATAAATTTAAAAGCAACAGGAATGCTATTTATTTTTAAATTGATTACTCATTTTATATCATCTATCATAACTTTTTAGTTTTAGCTTACATCTAATAATTAAAAAGATATATTTGCTATTTATTTATCTTATTAATTAAAGTCTTGTGGATTTAATAATTATATTTTAGTAGCTTCCTGAAAAATTTAACCTTAATATTTAACTAATTTAAAAACAAATTATAATAGATAAAAATCTTAAATAAGTATAAATCAAAAGTAGGTGCTATTTATAGCTTAATTCTTATATTATAAAGAACATAATAATTTTTTAAAATGATTTCAATTATTAAAGCTATTTGGAATATTTTTTTGACTTTAGAATCTAAATTAATTAAGTTGGATCATAGAAAGATTGATAAAGAGTAAATGATTTAATAATAATTTAGGAAATAATTTTCTAAGCTAGTATTAGTCTAATTATGATTCATTTAAGTAAAAATTAATTTGCTTATCTATCTAATTTAATTGTATAACTACTTTTTATTTTGTCTAAGTTAATAGTTATTAGGTATATTTCTGTGTAATTTGTTCTTAATAGAGTTATCTAGAATAACTAAATTTTATTCTAAAAACCTTACGAGAGTATATGGGATTGCGGTTATATAGTTGTGTAAATTTTACTAGCAATAGGCTAAGTTCTTTGATAAAATATTTGATCTAACTAGGTTTTAATAAATACTTAGAAAGAGATATTTAAATAATAAATTAGAGATTATGATCCTCCTATAAATTTAAATTTTAGTCTTTTGAAAAGAATTAAAATATCTAAAATTACTTAGATAAATAGATATATTTATTTTAAAAATATCTTAACCTAAAATATATTTAAAAGAGTAAAAGTTTAAATTACTTGTCAGATGCAAATCGTTAAAATTACAACAAAGTTTCTCTAAAATTTCAATAATAAGCTTTAAAAGTTAGAGTTAAGTTAAGTTTTTTTTCTTAATTTAATTTCTAACAAATATTAAAAGCTTAAAGTTATTAATTTCTTCTTAATTTAGTTAAGAAATATCCACTTAATTTAAATAATTGATAAGAATAGTAATATCTATACATTTGTAGCTATCATTATATAATTATTAATTTTATATTTGAGTATAGCTTTATTCAATATAATAGACTTCTTTTTATTTTATAAAGTATACAGGTGATTTAAGTAAACTTAAATATAACTATTTTAATTTTTTATTTGGTTTATTCCTTCATTTTAAGCTTTATCTTCTGCTTACTTGATTTAATAAATAAACTTATAATCAAGTATATAATTAAATTTTTAATTAATTTTGATTTTAACCATCTTATATAGCTTTTACTATGATAGTGGCTTTTTTGCATACATAGGGATATTAAGTCTTGCTAGAATTTTAATGATTTTAATTATTAAACAGCTTCTTTAATTTTTGATAACGCTATTTATGGAAATAAAAGTTAATTATTTCTCTATCTAATAAAATAGTAAATAAAAAATAATAGCCTTTATTAATTTAATCATATGAAATAATTACTAGAAATTTTAGACTAACTAAAATGTATTATTATGAATAAAGAATCTAGAATCAATAAATAGGCTGATAAATAAGTATTAATTATTATCTTTCTTAGTTAAATTTATATCTATTATTTTTTTATAAATAGTAACTATTATATTTTTAAGTTGCCTTTAAAAACCTCTCGAAATAGCTTTTTATAATTTATTTAATTTTATTAAAGTAGAAATTTAGAGAAAACAAATATAGCCCAACGGATAAACTATTTAATATAGCTTTATCTTTAATAGCTATCTAAATAAATAACTTAATATTTGGAAAAATTAAAATATCAGTATCATTAGTTTTATTAAATTTAGCCTTATCTTATATATATCTATTTTTAAATTTTAACTAATTAAATTAGATAAAATAGAAATATATTAAATAATAATTTCAAACATTTTAAAAGTTTTTTAACTTAAATAACTAGCAAATAAAATAATTTAGTTTCTTTTAGTTTATAAAACTTTATATTTTTATTTTCCAAAATGAGAATAAAATTTTTTTTGCTGAAATAATAGAAAAATATTAAGTTCAACTTTGACATGTTCATAGAATTGAATAATTTTTATGATTTTAGATGAAAAATATTGTTTTTATTAGCATGATAAAAATAGTTAAAATAAAATTTAATTTTTAAATCTTAAAATATAATACTTTCAATACATAAGTATCTTTATAAGTTTAGATATGTTTAACAATTCATATGAGATATATCTCATGAAGAGTAATTTTTACTAAGGAACAAAATAAAGAAATTAGTTTGATTTCATTATAATAGTTGCTTTCAATTTTAAATAAATTTATATAGTTAAATAAACTTAAATTATAAATTTAGTTTATTTCTTTAGTCTTAATAAATAGCATGTATAAATCTAAATCCTTTAAATAGAAGCAATTTAGAACTTTGAGCTTTTCTTTTACGAAATAAATTTTTTTTGTCTGAATCTTTCTTAGAAATAAAAAAACTTTCTTTTTAAGATATACATGAAGCTAGATTTAGATTTAAGATTTTAAGAAAGAAGAATTTTGTTTATTTTTAGTTTTTTTTCAGGGTATTTATAGAAATAAAAAGAACAAGGATTTTTAAAATTGAGATATTAAAAAATTTTAGTTTAGTTATAAAAAAAATGTAACTAAAAAATTATAATTAATAATAAGCATTGGGAATAAAAGACAAATAAGAATATCTATTTTAGTAGTAACTACTTGTCGATTATTAAGCTGCTATAATTTTATTTATATTTCTTATAAACATAATTAAAGAATTTCTCAACATTTTGTATATAAAATTCAAAACTAATAGCAATTTAAATTAATTATTTGATCATACTACTAAAATTTCAATTAAGAAAGTCATAGAATATTCAAATTAAAAGCAACTCTTATAATGAAATTTATCTATTTTCATACAATTAAAAATAAATGTAAACTTATTAATTAATAGTTCCAGATTGAAAATAAATAAACTCTAAATCTAATATTCAAATTATAAATAAAATCTAAAAGTTTATAATCACAAACAAATGAAAATACAAATATAAATTTTCATAGTCGAACTTAGAGAAAAAACAGCTTAAAAGTATAAAGATGTTTTAATTTAATTTATTTGAGTTAAATTAATACTTTTAAAACTTATATTAGAACAATATTATAGTATAAATTATTTTAAATTTAAATAATTATAAAATAAATTATAAAATAAAGACAAAAAAGATTTTTTCGATAAAAGTTTTAAAAATTAAGAATTAATATTTAATAATTCAAAGAGAATGAAAGAGGATATTTTGTGATAATATTTTGAAATTGTTTAAAAATGAATGAGAATAAAATAATAAATAAACAATTTGGAAAATCATACTATATATCCAATTCGCTGATATTACCTAAATCATATTCAAATAAATCTAAATATCTTTTATTAAGTAAGTTGATTCCTTGAGAGTGAAATAAAAAATGTATATAGATTTAATTTTAAATTTTTACTATTAAATTTTCCTTTTAGCAATGACTAACTAGGATTTCTAAAGATAGTTATTTTAATATCAATTTAAATTAAATCTAGGATCAAATATCCAAGTTAATATTTTTTATTCCTATTTTTAATATACAATTATTTTATAAGTTCTTTAAAAATAATTAGCATAATAAAGAAAAAAACCTATTTCTTCTGAAAATTCATACTCAGAGTATTAATAAAACTAAAGTTAGAATACTTAATATATCCAGAAATAATTTTAAAATGGTTATTATATTAATAATTAGTTAGAAATTATATACCTTATATTCTTATTTTAAATAAATAAAACAAATTTATTGTAAGATTTTATTATTTAATCTAAACTTTATGTTTTATTTAAAATTGTAAAAATCCATTCATGCTGTTTATCAAAGGCTATTCATAATAAATCTTTAAATCAATGCATTTAATATCAAGTGTAAATCTAAAAAATGAAAATAAACTTAAAATTTTGCAAAATGATACCCGTTTTTAAATAAATTTTCTAATTCTTTTAGGAGAAAACGGGTAATTTTCTTTAAATATCATTCAAAGTTTACTATTTAAATATTTTCTAATTTACGTAATTTTTTTTTAATATTCTAGATATTTCTTTCTATCCTGATTTAATCTTCCAGATTTCTATTATTTTCTAATTTTATGCTTACATTTAATCCTAAAATGTAAACTCAATTTACTCAAAGACGAATTTTGTTTTGTGAAATAAATTCAACAATTATTCTTAAGGTTTCTAATAATTATTTAAGAAGTACAAATAATTTTTAGAAATTTTTATTGTGTATTTTTATTAATTTATTCCCAAATATATTTCTGGATTTTGATTTATTAGTTCTGAAATCCATTATATATAATTTTAAAATTTATAAATAAAATAAAATTGTTCATGCGCTTTTTCTAATTTATTCTGAATAGTTATTTAGAATAATTTGCTTAAGATTTTTTATCTCAAACATTTTCTAGTTCCTTTTTTATATTTTTTTATTTATAGATTTAAAATTAATAAATGTATCTATTTATTCTTTTTTTGCTAGAAAGAAGGAAAATTTATTATAATCGTTATTTATTTTTTTATAATTTCTCTTTCCTTGCTTTAATTATATTAATGCACTCTAAATTTTTCAATAACTAGTTTCTTAAAATATTTTATCTTAGATTTTTAAATTTATCAACTTTTTTAAATAATTTAAATTTAATTACAAAGAAGATTATAGAAGAGATTAAATAAATATAAGGAAAATTCTATTGTTAAAAGTCCTCTTTTAGCAATTGAATAATAGATCAATGAAGTATTCTAAAACATCTCACTTTTCTATTACTATTATTATTTTAAAATAGATGCAAATAAGAACTTCCACTTCTTTCTTTTTTATTTTCTCTAGTGCTTTAATGTTTAAAAGTTAAATTCTTTTAATAAAATCTTTATTTTATGTATCTCCTCAAAGAAATTTTATTTTCTTAATTAAATTATTTTTATCATGAAAAATAGAAACTTTGATAATTATGCAAACCCTAAGATTATTCCTAATTTTACAGAAATAGTAAAAAATGCTTAACTAGATTATTACGTCTTTAAAATTTAAAAATTTTACTAAAGAAGAAAGTGAAAAATAAAAATAATTCCATTTTATATGACTTATATTTAAGCTTTTAGCAAAATTTAAAAAATTTGTTTATTTCTTTACAAAATTAAATCCTCATTTAAGAACTAATTTCTAAATTTCCTTAAAATAATAATTTTATCAAATATTAATCCTTCTATTATTATTATAAGCAAAACTTTGGACAAATTGAAATTTTTAAGTTTAAAACTAAATTAAGTTTAATTTCACTTTTATTTATAAAAAATGTGACTAGCGTTCCTGGTTTTGCGGTTTTATTAAGTTTTTTCTCAATATTTATAACTTACAAATCCAAGCATTCCAATAGTTGTTTAAGGATAAAATACACAGAAAATATTATTTTCTTAGTTCAATTACAATCCTTCTATCAACTCGCAAACTGGCTGAGCTATAACAGGGTGATTTAAATTTTAATTCTAAGGTGGGATAACTTATTAAACAGCATTTACTTTGTAAAACGAAAGCTCCTACATGGATATTTAATTTTTAATTTATAGTAGCTATGAACAAATAAAATTTTATAGAGCTGATTTCAATTTGAGTTTGACATCTTTTTACAAAATTTATAATAGTTGAACATTTATTTTAGTTTAACAAGCTAATTACAATCTGACCTACGGCTTTATAAAATCTTCCATTAGTAAAATTTTTATTCCCACTAATAAAATTAGCTACAAATAATTTACGTTTACTCCTAACTCTTGAATTACAATTGGTTCAACTCAAAATACAATATTTAATTGTAGTATTTATGATTTAAGATTTTGGATTAATAATAAATAATTCACCGAATAAGAGTTTTTAACTCTCTTTAATTCCTATTTATGTTCAAATGGCTGCTTAAATGGATAATGCTATAATTAAGCACTCACAACTTGTCGAGTCTGTCCAAATAACTAGTTTTTGAATTTGGATAAATCATGCTTAGATACTTGCCTAAACACAACATAAGATAAAGATAATGACTTTATTTGTCAATTATGTAACTTAGTTCTTAGCAATTGCCTTAAATGTGATATTCTTGGAACAGTTTGTACTTTATGTGAAATTGGATATTTTATCTCAGGAAATACATGTTCTTCATGTTCAGTTATATCTGACTGTTCAGCTTGCACTGATGCAATTACTTGTACTTAATGTTCTAAGACATATCTTTATTAGAATTCTTGCTAAGACACCTGTCCTTTTACTCATTAAGACTCAAATGGAGATAGAAAATGTGAACCATGCAACCAAACTTTAACTAACTGTTTAGAATGCGCTTCTGACGGATTAACTTGCAAAAAATGTAGTGATGGATTCTATATTGGAGTTGATTTAAAATGTTATGCCTGCACAATAAATAATTGTAAAACATGTTCCACTGGAGGAAATCCATGCATAGAGTGTGCTTCTCCTTATAAGTTAGAATATGATATAAACAAATGCTCAGCTAACTGTCCAGAAACTGAATAAGACAAAGATAATTATAGAATTTGCTTAAGTTGTAATGAAGCTATTTAAAATTGCTAGTAATGTACAGAAGATGGATTAAAGTGTTCTCTATGTTTTTCTGGTTTTTATTTAAATAGTAACAAAGATTAATGCCTGGCCTGCTCTGTATTTTCAAATAATTGCCAAAATTGTAACACTTCTTAATGTATCTCTTGTTTTAATCCTTATAAATTAAGATGAATCGATAAGAAATGTGACATTCAATGCCCTGCAAGTGAATAAGATTTAAATTAAGATTAAATTTGTGAACCTTGTAATTAAGTGATTCCTTACTGTTAAGAGTGTGATTAATAAGTATAATCTTGTTCTCTTTGCGAAACTGGCTATTGGATTTATTAAAATTCTTAATGTAAATAATGTTAAGAAAGTATTTAGTTTTGCTCTACTTGCTCATAAGATGGAAAGACTTGTTTAAGTTGTTAGAATCCTAAAAAGTTATAAGATAACTAATGTGTTGATAGCTGCTCTAAACATTATTTTTATGACTCTTCATTTATTTGTTAGTCTTGTAATAAAATAATTTCTTAAAGTTAGTGTGTAGATTTTTGTCCAGATACTGAATAAGACTTAGATAAAGATAATGAATGCTAAGCTTGTAGTTATAAAATAGAAAATTGTGAGAAATGTCATGAAGAAAATAATTAACTTGTATGTGATTAATGTTTTGGAAATCAAACTCCATTCAATAATAACTGCCCTTCGTGTTCTTAGATAGATGTAAATTGTATTGGCTGCAAATAGTAAAATGTTTGTTTAAAGTGTAATAGTTTGAAGCTTTCTTAAAATAAATGCTAATAATAATGTGATGAAAGTGAATAAGATTATGACTAAGATAATATTTGTTAGGGCTGTGATTTAGAAATAGAAAATTGTAGTAAATGCGATTAGTAATTAGTGTAATGTTTAGAATGTAAAGAAGGATTCTTTTTATAGAATTAAAAATGTATTTCTTGTTAAGAAATAAATGAAGATTGTGTTAAGTGCTTAGATCAAAATAAATGTACAGTATGTATAAATAATAAAAAATTATATAATAATAATTGTATTAAAATATGCTCTTAGACAGAATACTATGACTGCATTAATAAGATTTGCTTGCCTTGCGAATAGAAAATATCTAATTGTTCATAATGTTCAGAGGATGGAAATAAATGCTTGATATGCTTTGACTAATTTAATAGAACAGAAAATTTTACGTGTGAGAAGATATAAAATGAAGAGGAAAAAGAAGAAAATATACCCAAAGAAGAAAGCATACCCGAAGAAGAAAGCATACCCGAAGAAGAAAATATATCCAAAGAATAAAACTTAGATTATCTGTCAGAAACAGAGAAAAGCTACATAAAATCAACGAATGGCATAAATTAAGGTTTAGCAAACTCTATGATTGCTTCTGCAGTTATTATTATTATATTTTAGTAAGGAAGCACAGCAGGATTCACTTTGCTTTGAATAATAATTTTCTTAGATGAGTTATTAAGTCTAAATGGTATGCTCAATCTCAAATTTCCAGAAAACTTAAAATATTTCTATTAATTAAAGTCAATAGGAATACTGAGCTTCAACTTCGGAATTTAAAGTATATTTTTAACGAGTAATTAAAAAAATATAATATCCGGTGAAAATTTAAACATCTATAACTATAATGAGTATACTATACTTTCAAACATTTACAGAGCTTTATTTGAAATAACTATCTAATGCTTTATATTTCTATGTTGTCTAGTTATTTCAAATTTATGGAAAGGGAATTCATACTTTAAGAACTTAATTTCTCACTTTAAATATTGCGCTTTTATCAGATTTGGATTAATCAACACTTTTTAACTTTGAATAGCTATCTTTCTTCAATTTAAGAATTTGCAGTGATACGACTGATATACCTGTTTGAATTCAGTTTTTGCATTCATTTTATTGGTAAGATTTTTAGATAGATTATATAGATTTTATTTGTCATTTTAATAGCCTTAAAAATTATCTAATTAGACAAAATAAAAGCCACCAGAAATAATGAAAAAGAAGGTTAAATGCTTGTATAATATGGAAGCTTATTTGAAGAGTTTAGATATCAAGAATATTTTCAAGTTTGTCTTTTTTATGTTCTCTTTATAGTGCGAAGATTTTTAATAAGTTTAGTTATAGTATTTGCCTAAGAGTATCCAGAATTACAAGTAGCTACATTAATTATTTTAAACGTAGTTCAAATAGCTTATTTACTATAAATAAATCCTTATAAATCTACATTAGATTCTTAGTTAAACCTTGCTAATGAAATATCAATTTTGATGATATTTATTTTAGACCTTTGCTTCATAGCTTATGATAAGTAAGAAAGAGTACTGATAAACGAAGAAAAGTATAAAGAAACTGGTAAGTGCATCTTATTAATTACAACTTTACTCACTTTCACTAATATTTCAGTAGGTTTGTTTATAGCTTTTAAAATTTTCTATCTTAAATACATAAATTATAGAAACAAAAAGTAGTTATAGTAATAAGTCTCTCCATAATTGAATAAAACTGATATTGAATTAAATGTTTAATAACTAGAAGTACTAGGAAAATATAATTAGGTAAAGAGTTAGAGACTTACAACTGGAAGAAACTTAAACACTTCAGTATAAGATTTAAATTAATAGCTTTAAATATAAAATATAGAGGAAATTTAAAACTATAACCAATTAAATTTCATAATAGATGAGTCATTATAGTAGAAAGTAGATGTTGATGATCAATTGGTAGTTGATGAAAATTTTAAAGAGAAAAGATTTTCAAAATGTTGTAAAAATATCGTGAAAAATCTGTTGAAAGAAGCTAAATCCAAGAAGGTCGATTTATAAAATTTAAAAAAGTCCATAAAAAATAGAGATCTGTAGAGATACAAAAAAGATATTAAGATGTCTCCAGAAGCAAGATTTAAAGATTTTATTCGTAAACATCTAAAAAAAACCAGCAGAGATTAGAAAGATAAAGAGAAAGTTAAATATCTAGAAAAATACTTCGATAAACTTTGCTCAAGAGAAGGGATTTATGAATAAAAACTTAACTATTTTCAATCAAATTAATATTTTAAAAATATATTCTTAGAATAGTAATATCTTAAGTCAAATTATTAGATTGTCATATAACTATTAATTTATTTATATATTCCTCTATCTCTTATTTTTCCAATATAAAGTTCTAGCATCCGAATTTTGTACAAATTTTTCTTTTTTCTTCTCTTGATTCTGACAGTTCTATATTATTCAGTAAAATATTGGTTTCTTAGAGCTAGAAGAAAAAGGTCGAATATTTAATTAGCATTTTTATTCTTGAATTGCTCGTTTGTATTACTGCTTATTGCAATTATTTTTCCAGATTATAACTTTATTATTATAATTTATTCTTTTTAATTGTTTTCATTTAGTTTACTTGCGTCACTTATTTTTTTAAGTTTGCTATGATTTTATGAAAAAAAGCTTATCTTTCTAAAAACAACTGTTTGACTTAAAATATATCAATTTATATAAATTAATTTCTATCTTCACATCAAACAATTTCATTGAAGTTAATTTAGAAATAAGCATAGAGAGAGTGATTAGATAACTAATTTTAATCTCTCCAAGTTACTTTAATCTTCTATTTTAAGTCTGGAGTTAAAAGTCACTCCCGTTTATTTTTAACGACTAATGTTTGTTGCAAGATTTAAATGGTATAATGTATTTAAAGGGATTTATCAAAGTTTCATTTAGCATTTATTTAGTAATTTTCTCTGCCAATAAAACTCTACTATTCTGAGAATTTAGAATTTAATATGAAGGTTAAATGAGTAAAGTTCATAGGCAAAATAGAATATATATTAAATCATTTACGACTAACTAAACTTAAATAAGTCTACTCTAATAAATTAATTTATAAACCTATACTTACTAATGCTAAAGAACTTTATATTGTTAAATAAAGCACATTTAAATAATAATAGGTTTTATCTAATAAAATAAAGGAAGAAGCTAAATAAAGTTGACTTTAGAAGTATTAAATCAAAAAGAATATAAATCCTAAAAAGTAAAGAATAGTAAACTACTTATATAGCTATTTAATTAACCTTAATTATTTTAATAAGAGTTCTTACATTCTTTAACTATCTATTATATCAAGCAAAAAGGCTTTAGGAGTATATCTGTTTTTAAAATTCTATTTTTCTTAATTATTGTAGACTTATTTAACTAACCCTTCTATCTTAAGGCTAACTTAAAATTATTCTTTTAAATTAAAAACTATTTCAAGTCACTTTAATAGGACCTAAAAATAAGTTTAGAAGAACTTGTAAAATTAAATTTATTTTTCTCAGTAGTTTATTTATCTCTCCAAAAACCGAAAAAATCATTACTTATTTTCTATTTTAAAATCCTCCAAATTTATTAGTTTTAATACATGAAGAGATTCCTGAAGTATTTAGCAGAAAATAATAAGGATAAAGATTTAATAAAAATAATAATTAGTTAATTTTTTAATTAATAATGAGATATAATAACTAAAAGGAAAATTATAAAAGAAGGCTTTAATTAAATTTGATAAATTAAATTTAAATTGTATATAATTAGCTAAAGAGAATTTAGCTATTAATCTTTTATGATGACATTAATTTTTAATCAGTTTCAATTTTAGTGCTTGATTGAAGGTCTTTCAATTTAAGCAAAAATAATTATTATTTTTTAATTTTTAAAATTAAAAGTTATATCATAATTAATAGCAATAAACAAACAATTAACCTTTATTTGCTTTAAGGCAATTTTAAATTATGATTCCTTTAATTATTTTAGATTCTCCTATATTTTGCAGAAAGTATAAGCATTCTTAAAAATTTCTATTAAATATTGCTTAATCTTAATACTTAATCTCTTTTCCTTTTTTTTTAATTTGTAATTTACTATTATATCAGCTTTAAATAAGAAAAGCTTATATAACTTTAAGCAAAGAGGGAAAATAATAAATCTAACTTTTTATAAAAGCTATAAGTATATAATCCTAGTACTAATGAAATATCTCTATAAATAGATAATAATATTAAAACTATTCTATTTAAGTAATTATTATGAAAGTATATAATTTAAGAATAACTTTTAGTTCTATAAGTATTAGAAGTGCTTACATTCTAATCATTTTTAGTTGTTTAGTTTGCTAGCTTATCTTTTAAGTTTTAATAGAAATTATTAAATATTTTCTTTAGGGATTAATAATTCACTGCTGCTTTATTAAATAAAAAAATTAATAGTAAAAACTGCTGAGTTATAGATTTTGGGAAATAATTAGCTTTTAGAGTGTATAAATAAAAAGCTATCCACTTAAATTAGATTTTATCTAACTTATTTTTCCCCTTGCATATGAATGCTTACATTTACTTATTTTATGGTTATTTTAATAAAATTTAAAAAGTTTTTATTAGATAAAAGATAATCACAATTAGCTTTTTCAGTGATATATTTAAATTTATAATGAAGATACTAAAAGAAACCCTTTTAATAATCAAGTCAATTAAGATTTAAAAGGAAATTTAATTGATATTTGATACTTTAAAGTAAAAGAATGAGAGTATTTACTCAAATAACTATCTAAATAACAAATATACATAAGTTTTTTAAAGGCCTATAATAAAAGAAGAAAAATATTTAAAATCCAAAAGAAAATATTTTTACTTATAAATAAATAATTTAAGACGAGTCTTTAAAATCCAAGTGATATAGCAATTTATAAGAGAACTTAGAAGAAATATAAAATTTCGAAAAAGATTAAAAACAAACTGTATTCAAAACCTAAATAAATTATTTTAAATTTTTATTTTTAAGCTGCTAATTAAAAATATTTAAGAAGAAAAAAGAAAATATAAAGTTGATAGTATACATTAAATGAAATTAATAATAATTAAAATGATAATTTTTTTTAATTTAGAAAACACAAATTAGCACTATCTTCTTAGAAGCTTCCAAGAAGCTATATTTAATAATTCCTTTAATCTAATTTATAAGAAAATGCCATCAGAGAATGATAAAAAGACAGGTTTAATATTTTAAAATTCTAAGAAGTTGTGCTTCTTTTAATACTAATATAATAAATATTAAATAAATATACCAAATAAGTAAGTAATTACATCAAATATCTTGGTGCTCTAACTGGAAGGATATCTATATAGACAAAGTAGTAGAGCTTAAAAATAAAAAAATTATTTTTAATCAATTGAAAATAGAAGAAGAAAAGAGCAGGTATTAGTCTATTTATCTGAAGTTATAGTTATAAGAAAATATTATTTTCATTCGTTAAAATGAAAAAAGCTAAAGAATAAAGAAAAAAAATAATTCTCATTCATTTTAACTAAATAATATATTTTAAATTAAAAAGCCTATGATTAAAGAACTGGGATGAGATAAATTTCTAAATTATAAGATTTGGATGATTTAAAATGCTTGACTTAATAATTATATAAATAAAATTAGAGTCTTTAGTTCAATTTAATATGACTTAAATAAACATCTTTTAATTATATTCTTATTCTTTCTCTTAAAGAAAATATAATTTTTGCTTTTAGTTCGTTTTAGATAAGGGGGAAAACATTTATAATAAAAATATTATTTAAATTATTTAATTTTATCTAATTCTAAGATATAATTAGTTATTTTTGTCATTATACTTAGCAAAATTTATTTTCATAAATAAATAAATTTTATTATAGAGCACGTAGCACTCTCGTTGGTGCACAGCTCTTTAAAAAAAAATGTTTCATACTGACAAGAATGTTTCTTACTGATAAAATTATCAGATACTGATAAACCTTGTTCAATACTGGTATAATTATTCAGTACTGATAAAAATGTTCAATACTGATATAATTTTAGAATACTCGTAATCTTTAATACTTGCTGGAGAACCAAGGATATGGCAGATCTGTGTCTCATTGCATCACCAAAGCAGAGGACGACATGTGTCAATTATGGGTACTTAAATTCCCCACCTCTGATGAAGTTCGTAATATTATTTCTTTTTCGTTCCAGAATTAAAAATAAATTAAGCCAAGCCAGTGTCATAGGTCTAAGAATCTTATGTCTTGAGGCCAAACCAAAGCAGAGGAAGACATAAAGTCGATTATGGGTACTTAACTTCCCCAACCTCTGATGAAGATGACCTTGTTGTTCACTTTCGAACAACTATGGCGGTTTTAAAAAAATTATAATATTAATGATATGGAGCGTGAGATATTCTAGTTAATACTTGCTTATATAATTAAAATTGATTCAATAAAATTTTTAAATAAAAAGGGATATATTTATAATTATTTCATCTTTTAGCTCTTTATTTAATTTGTCTTTTGGCTTGATATATTTAAAATAGAATAAATAATTTGTTGACTTTACTTTTAATAATTTATAAGGTTTAAATTATTTAAAGCTTGTTTATTTAATTTTTCTTAATATTTTGAAATGATAAAGAATCCCAAGTGCTTTATAGTAGCTTAAATAACTAAATGTTAAACTTTTATTTAATAATTTGCTAATTTTATATTTCCCAAACTTGCTTGCTTTTTGTTCATTTTAGCTTTACTCGCTTTGATAATTTAATAAAATTTTATTAAAAATTCTCTTAATTTAAATAATTTAAATAGTTCTTAATGAAAATGGTTATATTTCTAGAAGTATAATAATAATAAGAATAATTAAATTAAAATAAATAAAAAGCATAGAGAGTATTTCTTTATGCTTAATATAACCATCTACAATCCATTAATCTAGAAACTAATTAATAATAACCCATTTAAAAGCTTACATTTATATATAAGCTTAATTTATATAATATACTCTTATAATAAATATTAAGTATATTCTAAGATATTTAAAAGGTAATTAGATATTAGTATTTCTACTAATATAGTTTTTAATTTATTTATATATTCTTAGTGTTAATTCTAAAAGTGTATATAAGCTAGAGGTTAATTTATCACATAAAAGCATATCTCTCATTGTTAATTATTTAACTTAAAATACACATTTATTTAATATAAAAGCTATTATATAATTATTAAATGCTAAATATAAGCTTTTTATTGGAGTGACACTATTATTTATTTTGTTTTAATTTGAACGAAGATCTTAATCATTTTAGCATCCTCTCATATGCTTACAGTTTTAATTGCTTCTTTCTTTCAAAAGTTCTTTAATGATTGCTTTATTTCTAAATATATCATAAAAAGAGATTTTAATTAAGAAGATAAATCAATAATAGATAATTGGCAAGTAGTAGATGTAATAATTATCTAGTAACTAATTAAAGATTTTTAATGAAAGCTTTCTTATAAAGGTGACTAATTAAAGTTATTTTCTATTAATTTAAAAAAGTTTCTATATAATTCTGAATATATAATACAAGTAGCCTATTCAAATTATAATAATCTTAAATAGCTTTAACTGTTTCTCACTATCCTAAAACATCCTAGAAATTTATATGCTATGTAAAGATATTAAATATAGTAATTATGTATTTGCTTCAACTGCTTAATAACCAATTATAGGATTATAATTTAATGAAGAAACTTAAAAATTATATAGTTCTGCATAGTATAGTAGAGCTAGTATACTTATAAATAATTAAATATATGAAATAGCTAAAAATATAAACAATAATTAAGTGTATTTACATTTTAATAATAAGGTGAAATTATACAAATAGCTTTAATTAACTACTTATATCACTAAGTCTCTAAATCATTTAAGAGTATTATTCACCGCATTCCAGATAGATACTCTTATTTAAAATGTAATAGCGTAGTCTATGATAAAATTAATTTAAGAAGGTTTTAATTAATAGATTAATTGTAAGAACCTAATCTAAGATATTAACCTTAGCAAATTTTTTTATCTATGAAGTTGAAAAAGTTGATTGCTATAAAGAAATCTAGACGATATTTATTTGTAAAAAAGACTTAAAGACATAGTCAGATAATAAAGATCTATAACTAAGATAGTGTTATTTCTTAGTTATTTTTAGTTTTATATAGCAATGTAATGTAAAATATATGCTAAGGTACATGAAAAAACAAATTTTGATTTAATTATTTTTATTTTATAAAAATATTATTATCTTAATGAATAACTTAATCTTATACCTATTTAAATTAGATATATAATTATACTAATGAAAATTCATTTTTAAAACTTAATTATTAAGCTTAATCAAGGTTTAAATGAGAAAATAATTTATAGCTTAATATTTAGAATTATTTAATTTATAGATGTATATTTATAGTTCTGTTATTATTTATTTACTCTTTGATTATAAAGAAAATTAAAATAAATATTAGTAACTATTTAATATATATGCAGGTTATATTAATATTCTTTATCCATTTTAAATTATTGCTTAGTCTTTTTTCAATAGACTTAGCTCATAACTTAATTTTAGGAATTTAAGATATGCAATCTATCATATTCTTTACTCTTTCTTAAATTTTAATGTATTAAATTACGAGAATTTAATAAGTGATCTAATTAAACATTGTAGCAAATTAGATTATCATTATTTTATAATTTTTTAACTTAAAATTAATAAAAAGAAATCCAGACATATAAAGAAATCCTTAGCTTTGTCAATTGTGTTTTATATAATTTATAAATAAGAACAGATCCAATTATCCAATCCTATAAGTTTATCTAGTTATTTTATTTTATGTATTTCCATGCTTTGTATATACTATAAGATATAGCTCTAGATATAATTTTAAAGAATATACATAATTAGTTAACTTTATTTCTATATAAGATTTGATATATTTAAAAATAAGAATAAAATATATATATGAGGTATATACAAGCAACAATATTATTAATTATATAGAAGAGAAATAAAAATTTCCCCTATTATCTACAAAATCATTAATTAAACAATAGAAACTAAATATTAATATATTACCACAAATTGTGATAACTTTATATCTATAAATACCTTCATTTATTTAGTTTAGATATAAAAAAACTATAAGAAAATAAATTAAAAGCTTAAATTATAACTATACATGTATGTCCTATTAGTTAGGGGATATAAAATATGCTAAATTATGAAGCTTATAATTATACTTAGAAAGTATCTATTATTTTTTATAAATTGTTGATAATTATTTTTAAAGAATCCTCTTTATTTGTTGAAGGATCTCTAAAAATTTTATGGATTTAATTGAAATTTAACCTCATGAAATGGACTGGAGAAAGAAAAAAGATGTAAGATTTTATGATAAGGAGAAGTATGGAAAAGAACTGAATACAAACAACTTTTAAGCCAAAGGGCGAACATATTAATGAATACAATTAAAGTTGTTTTTTATATTTAAACTTTTTATAGAATATATTATAAGATCCGAGGTAGTATAGTGGCTAGTATTTCTGCCTGTCACGCAGACGACCCGGGTTCAATCCCCGGCCTCGGAGTTTTTCTTCGTTTATTTTTTTAATTTTCGATATTTAAACATGAAAAGCATGAATCATTACTTTTAAAAATTTATGAATCAATTTTGACATCATCCTTTACTACTCTCATATTTAGTAAACCAAATATTTTAATTATCTATATCCGAAAAACGCCACCGGGTGGACTTGAACCACCGACCTTTTGGTTAACAGCCAAACGCTCTAACCTATTGAGCTACGGAGGCTTATTTTATATGTACTAACTCATTATTTATATCTTATATAATTTTTTAATTTATTACACATAAAGCATATGAAGTGTTTTTAACCACCTCAGAGAAAACCAGAAACATTTTCTCATACCTTAACTTCGACAAGTCTAATTTTCTTTAGATCAATAATTAACAAGCAAAGAAGACCTCAAGAAAAATTGCAGAACAGAAAAGAATGCACAACTATAGGTTGAGAAAATAAAATTTTGATAATTATGTTTTTTAGTGATATGATGTAAGATTAATTTAATATCATGAAATAATTTACTTAATATAAGAAGAAAGGTTTTTATAGATTGCTTTTAAACTTCATAAAATGAGCTTGTTTTTATTATTAGTTATTTAATAAGGTATTTCTTACTAAACCTTTTATTTTTAGTATAACATATCCTAGATTTGTAAATAACATCCTTTTATGATAATTTATTTAATAAGCATATACTCCTTTTAAAAGAGAAAAAATTAAATTTCGTTATTTTTTTAAATAAGAAGAAAACATATTAATTTCTAGTATTCATTTAAAGTTTTATTTGTTTTGAAGATTAAAAAGTATCATATCTAATAAATGATTATTAAGTTTTTTAGCTTACTGGAAATTAAAAAAAAGTTAAGGATAATTATAATCAGATTAGATTCGTATTTAATCTTTATTTTGAAAATAAATTTTTTTAAAATATATTTGCTTTGTAAAGTAATGACAGGTTTAAAGATTATTTTTGAATATAAAGACTATATTTGAATTATTTTTAATAATTCAACTTTAGAAATCATTTATAATATTTTTAATTATAGTAGAGTTATACTAGTTCTTGAACAAAATCTCACAATACAAAATAAAGGTCTTTTTCAATAGCATAAATCTCTTGATTTCCATTAAATATTTTTATTTTCCTATATTTCGTCTTTATTTTCCTAAACTATTCTTAAAGATAACAATCTTTACAAGTTACCTTTAAAATCTTCAAATTTTTATAAATAGGATAAGGTTTTTTATTTTCATCAATTGTAGGAAATGTTTCATTTTAGATTTAATTTTCACATAAATCTAAAATCTATAAACTTGTGGCTTTTTATAATATTTTAGCTATATCTTGATCATCCAAATTACAATCGTTTATCTATAAATAATTAAAATGGCTGATTTATAATATCTCATCTATTCAATTTTAATTTCCTTGTATTTCTATGTTTCGTATTTATAAACCTTTTAAACTCAAATTATTTTATTTCATCACTTGGAAGATTTCTACATTGATCTGATTCAGTTAAGCAAGCTCTACTAACTTTAATCTTTTGCACTCTTAGAAAATAAAAACCAAAGTTTATTGCTTTATTTGATTAAAGTTAATTAAACTAATGTATTGATAATTCTTTCCATAATTACCTATTTATCTTAGAGAAGAATTAGTAAGTTATACTAAGCTTTTTAACTTAAGTGACTAGATGTTATTTGCATTTTATAAAAGAATCTACAAATCTAAATCGCTAAAACTATCACAGTTTTATATGCTAACTCTGTTAAGTTTGCTATATCTAAGTGAGAAAAACTACTAAAATGATTCACATTTAAAATTTCCTAATAATTCTAAGCTTTCAATTTCTAAACTAATTTTTTTATCTAAAATTTGCTATGAAGAACCATGAATTAAAGAATCAATAGCAATTAAGTTAGGACATAAATGAATAAACCGTTAGGTTTAAAATTCATTAATATTAAGTTATTAAATAATTTTTCCTTTTTATTCCAAATACACTTTTATAAATACTTATTCGAGATTATTACTTTTAACTTTTAGAGCTTTAAGTTTATTTAAGTGCATACAATACTTGTTTAAAAATTATCCACTAAGTCCAACTTATTTAGATTAGTCATTTAAATCTAATGATTCAAGATTAGTTAGCAGTTCAATGAAATATAAATCATCATCCTTAAAGCATCCTTGAAGTGTTAATCTTTTTAAATTCTAATAAGGTAAAAAAGAAGAAAGTATAAAATTATTCTTATCGCTTAAAAGAGAAAAGTCAGATAATAAATCTTTTTTTCCTTATTAAAGGTTAGTTCATTATCTAAATAGAATACTATAATATAGCTTATTTTATAATTAATCTATCAAATCTTGAGATAAGTTATTTAAATCAATGACTAGCTTTATTATATCTTTACCCTATATTTATTTTATTATTCAATTTATTTTGTTTTTTATTCTATCTTTAGTTCCAATAAAATGCTCAATCTTTATAACTTAGAATTTATAGTTATAGGAATAGAAGAAGTTATTAGTCTTTTATAATGTACAAAAATCCTTTAAGTTAAGGAAACTAAGTATATTATTAAGGATATTTTAACTTTATTATATAAGTAGTTATTAATTTTTGTCTTCCTACTTTCTTGAGAATTCTTAACTTTAAAGATTTCTATTTTTAATAAGATCTCCTTTTTAGTTGAGAATTTGGATTTTATTTTTATCCATCCTGAAGTAAAAAGAATCAAAAAACGCACCATTGATGAGATACAGCTTTGATTATTTTCCTAAAATTTAATCTAATTATCATTATCCTTCATATATTGATCCATCTTTTCATTTTAATATACCTTATCCATGCTTCTTATTTTTTAATCAGTTTCCTTCATAAATATCTCCATTTGAATACTATATATCTCCTTTGCCATGTTTTAAACCTTCTATATATTATCCTTTATACATTAAGCCATCTTTTTATTTATATATACCTTAACCATGTTTTTTGTCTTTTAATCAATCCCCTTCATAGATAGCTACATTTGAATACTACATAATTCCTTTACCTTCTCTTAAATCTTCTGCATATTATCCTTCATATTTACTTCCTTATTTTCACTTATATATGCCATATCCATGCCATTAATCCATAAACCAGTCTCCTTCATAAGTATCTCCATTTGAATACTACATAATTCCTTTACCTTCTCTTAAGTCTTTTACGTATTGTCCTTCATATGTAGAACAATCTTTTCATTTATATATACCTTAACCATGTCTTTTATCTTTTAATCAATCCCCTTCATAAATATTTCCATCTGGATAAAACATTATTCCTTTACCATTTTTTAAAACTTTCTATTCATTATCCTTCAAATTTACTTTAAATCTTATCATTTATATATTCCATTTCCATGCATTTATCCTTTAAATCAGTCTCCTTCATAAGTATCTCCACTGGAGAATTTCATCACTCCTTTACCATTTTTTTAACCTTCTATATATTATCCTTCAAATTTACTTCCATCTTTACTCTTATACACACCATATCCATGTTTTTTATCTTTTAATCAGTCTCCTTCATAAGTATCTCCATTTGAATACAACATAATTCCTTTACCTTCTCTTAAATCTTCTACATATTATCCTATATATATTAAGCCATCTTTTCATTTATATATACCTTATCCATTTTTTTCATCTTTTAATCAATCCCCTTCATAAATATCTCCATTTGAATATCACATATCTCCTTACCTTCTCTTAAACCTTCAACTCACTGTCCTTTATATGTAGAACTATCTTATCATTTATATATACCTTATCCATGTCCTTTATCTTTTAATCAGTCTCCTTCATAAGTATCTCCACTGAAGAATTTCATGATTCCTTTACCACCTTTTAAACCTTCTACATATTATCCTTCAAATTTACTTCCATCTTTACTCTTGTATATGCCTTATCCATGTTTTTTGCCTTTTAGTCATTCTCCTTCGTAAGTATCTCCATTTTAATACCACATAGTTCCTTTACCTTCTCTTAAGTCTTCTACATATTATCCTGTATATTTACTTCCATCTTTACTCTTGTATTTACCATATCCATGTCATTAATCTATAAATCAATCTCCTTCATAAGTATCTCCATTTGAATACAACATAATTCCTTTACCTTCTCTTAAATCTTCTACATATTATCCTATATATTTACTTCCATTTTTGCTTTTGTTCATTCCATATCCATGTTTTTTATTTTTTTATCACTCTCCTTCATAGATATCTCCATCTGGATAAAACATTATTCCTTTACCATTTTTTAAACCTTCTACATATATCCTTCATATTTACTTTCATCTTATCATTTATATATTCCATTTCCATGCATTTATCCTTTAAAATCAATCTCCTTCATAAGAGTCTCCACTTGAAAAATACATTACTCCTCTACCTTCTCTTAAACATTCTATTCATTATCCTTCATATTTAGAACCATCTAATCATTTATATATACCTTAGCCTTGCCTTTTTCCCTAGAGTCATTATCCTTCGTAATTTTCCATACATCTCTCCATTTTTTATTATTTTAACAGAAATCATTTGATTAAACTAAGTTTTATCAGTTTAATTCATTTTTTTATTCTATATCACTTTTTTTATTTATATAATAGAAATAAATAGGAAGGAGCAATCCTCCAACTGATATTGACTTAAGATCTGGTACCAGGAAATATCCATGGGTGAATAGCCGAACAAGAATCTTGGTAGGAGCCAAGAGAGAAGAAAAAGACTAAAGAGGCATCAAGTAACGTTAAAGATGAAAGATGCCAGATACTAAGGTCTCTTAGGGAGCATTCCGATCACGCCCTATAGAAGACAAGACTTACAAAGGATGCTAACACTGTGGAAGACTTCAGAAAATAATTTTTTTGACTTAAAAAAATCTTTATTAAAAAGCTGCGCGCCATTGAGGTGCTACGTGCTCTCTAATCTAATTTATTTATTATTTTATGACTATTTAAATTATTTAGTTATATATCATAATTATAGTTTTATATTAACTTTGCTATAATTATCATTATGATATCTTAATTTTTATCAACTAAGTTATTTTAATCAATTTTTAGATTAGAAGGATATATATTTCTTATTACTTAATTTCAATTATTAAATTCAACTTATTCCAATTATTTGTCTGTTTCAATCTTTAATTAGATAACATTAACTGGAATCTCAAAGCAGACTGCTGTAGACATATGAGGCAAAGAACAGAGCTAAGTAAGAGTGATAATGAATGGTAGTGTATCTTTTTAGTTATTTAGCTTGTGGAACAATAATTTTTCTTTATAGTTGTTAATCTTAATATTTATTACTTATTTCAGTTTCTAGTTAATTTTTTAAAATAAATGGTTTGATTAGCTCTTATTATAGCTTATCTATCTTTATTTCAATTTATATAGAAATTAGTATTTCTAAGAATGTTTAGTATTCTAAAATTATTATTATTAATTCAGAAATTTCTTTATTTTAGATATTATTTAATTACTTTATCTGCAAGCAAAACATTAAAGGTAGGAGAATATAAATTTGAAAGATGTAGATATTTTATAAATTTTTCATAATGAAAATAAGGATGTAATTCATGAGTAAAATTATTATTTTATTATTATATATATATATTAAATAATACTTACCTTCAAGAAGGCTTTTTATACCATCTCCTCAAAGTACCAGAGAAAACTGAAGCACTTTCTTCTACCACATCTTCACTTTAATTAGTCCAACCTTCTTTATTTTTAATGGAAACTAGACTCATAACACAAGCACTCAGACTACACAAAACCAAATTCACTGATCAAACGAACATGATATAATAATGCACTCAACGGGAAAAGGATATCAATATATCTATGATTGGACTGACTTCACTAAAAGGAGGAGCATAAAATAAGAAAGGAATGAAGTGGTAAAAAAAGTCACAACCTAAGCAATAATTAACAAGAGAATTAACAAATTATTTCAGCAAACATCCCTGAAGACTAAATGGTAAGTCTACTAAAATACCTAGACTAAGAAGTGATACAAGTGTTTAGGAATCAAATATGGAGCGAGTACGGACAAGCAGTGGCAAAATTCATTGTTAATTAAAATGGAATAGTATATTTGGACTTCAACAATGAAGAAAGATACTATCAATTCGCTTAATTCATGGAATGAACATTCAAAGGCGTTAGAATTTCTATCTAAGGAAGAAATTTATTAGAATACTTTGACATTCATAATTACCCAGTTTACTTCATAATAAACGAATATTCAAACATGAAGGAAGAAATGGAGAAAATGAGACAATATGGAAAATCTAGAGGAGAGGTATAGCATAAATACCCAAACACTACAATGCTAACAGGTAGCAGTGCAGTGTACTTAGATTTAAAGGATATAGACGAAGCAAAGAGGATACCAGAAGTAATAGACCTGAACGGAAACAAAATGAGAATACAGTACCCAGTAAATTTTATTTGCTGCCTATGCAAATTGAAAGGGCACACAGACCATCAGTGTAAAAGGGTGGAAGCAGCAAAAAGGAAAAAACTACATACAAGAGAATTAGATAAGTTTGAAGGAGAAGTTAAATTAACAATAAACAAACCAGAATTAAAAGCAAATCAAGCAAATAAGAGGATAATTGAAGAAGGAGAGTAAATGATTATATAGGAAGAAAGGGAAGAAAAGAAAGAAATAAAACGAGGAGAATAGAAAAAATAATTAAAACTACTAAAGAATTAAATAATAAAAAGCTTTTTATGCTAAATGAATAAATAAGAATTATTTTTCATCAAAATGGAATTGGACATATGTAAGACAGAGGGATAGAGAAATGTTCATAGAACTAAAAAAAATAAAAACAATCAACTATATAATAAGATATAATATAAAACAAATCAGAGAAAAGGATAAGATAAATGATGGTAAAAATGCTAAACTCTAACAGAAGAAATAAGAAACAAACAAAATAGCATAATGAAGTATGTAAGGAAAAGCATAAATAAAGAAAAGAAACAAAAAGAAATAGAACAAGCTCAAGAAAAAAAGAATGGGATGCAAGATAAAAGTGAGAAGTAAGAAGCAAACTGAAACAAAATTTAATTGGAATTTACTATGCTAAGAAACCAAAAAACAAAATGAACAATTACCAACAACAATTAATAGGAAAAGGCAAAAGTAGAAGAATAGAATAGATTAGAAGAAGGAAAAAATAGATAATAAGAGAAAAAGATAAAAAAGGGAAATGAACTAATAATGAAAGAATATGGAAGCAGAGAATGAAAGATAATATGAAGGAAAGATGTAGAAGGTAGATGAATAAAAAGAAGAAAGTGGTGAGGAGGGAAGCAGAGGAGATGGGCGAAAAAGAAGAATAAGAATAAATCATAAAAATAGAGACAGCAAATGTTAGGGGAGTTAGAAGTGCAAAAGAGGCACTAGCCAAATTCATGACTCAAAAAAGTATCCACATAATGGCAATAAGAGATTTAGATTGAAGGCTAAAAAGATATGTGTAATATAGCAGGATATAAAAATTTAATAAATGTGGGCTCAAAAAAAGGGAAATGAGTAGCATTATATATTAGAAACGACATATGTAAGGAGATTAGAGAAATATAGAATGAAGTCAACCAAATTACGCTTTTTGGAGGAGCGAGAGTGATGGCCATTGAAATAATGAGAAAACTGGCAGTAATAAATATATATGCACCTGTGGCAAACGACAACGAATAATATGAGCCATTCTATAATTTAGTGAATGAATTTAAACTATAAGCAATAGAAAAAGGACTTAATGTAATGATCATAGGAGATTGAAATGCACACTTAGAGAAATGATTACCTAAGAAAGCAAACTCAGCTGGACAGATAATGCTACAGTTCATGGAACAGAATAATTTAGTATGCCTAGACCCAATTGAAATAGATACTTTTGTTCACTAAAACGAATAATATAAAATAGATTACTTTTTTAATTGAAGAGATAATGAGAGAAAAGGCGATAAAAAGTGATTTTTATTACTCATACGTAATAGGGATCATAGACCCGGTATTATATAACTAAAGATTTGTAAAGAAATTAGAAAACCATAAAAGATAACAAAAATAAATTACCTACTATTAAAGAAAAAAGAGATCTAAGAAAAAATTTGAAAGATTTATACAAGAAAATGTCTAAGAAGAAGAAATTTGATAGCCTAAACGGTACGTAGACTTATAAATGATGAAATAAAAAGATATAAGAAGGAGTTTAATGGTATTTGGAACAGTTAAAACATAAAACTTTAAGATATATAAATACTCAGAAACAACAAATTAATGTAATAAAATATTCAGAAAATGCAGCAAACAATTAAAATAAAGCGTAAAGAACAACGAAGAAATAAATGAAAATCAATAAAATAAGAAATTTAGAGAATACTAAAGAGTAAGACAAGAATACATTTAATCAAGAAAAAAAAGATAAAAGAAACTAACTTAACCTATTTATGGACAATGTAAATAAAGGAAACCTGACAGAAAAGTGGAAGAAACTAAAAACTGCTTAAAAAAAAATAACTAGTGAGTACCCTTATCAAAAGAAGATGTTAAGACTTTTGGGACGAACAAACTCTCGAGAAATCAAATAAGTAACTCTTAGAACAATGATCGACGCATTTATTATCTTATAAAAATTTTGAATTTGAACAACTAAAACAGTCAAGGCCGTTTTAAGAGCATGAATCGCAAAAATCAATACTTTCTTAGCAAGGTTTGCATT
The DNA here is from genome assembly GCA_946699065.1 of Loxodes magnus. Taxonomy (NCBI): domain Eukaryota; phylum Ciliophora; class Karyorelictea; order Loxodida; family Loxodidae; genus Loxodes; species Loxodes magnus. The sequence goes on along the minus strand of CAMPDV010000340.1, from coordinate 8,650 downwards.
AGAAATTAAAAATTGAGTCAATAGCCATCTTAACAGATGGAGCAAAGTTGCTTGTCTTAACTGCATTGATCACAATTTGATATAGCGAAATTGCAAGGAGAACAAAATCCGTTTTCATCAAAATCTTATTCAGATACAGAGCATTATAAACCACATCTGTTACTAAAATATCCAAGCTTAAAAGGATAAAAGCAAGAGAAACATAAGGAAGAATTACATAACTTACAGTTTTCTGAAATATTTGAACAAGAAAGACAATCTATGTCATCTTATAAAAAAAATCCTTCGCTGCACTTTGAACACTTAAGGCCATCTTCCGTACACTAGACACAATTTTCCAAAGCAGAAGAACAAGCTTAGCATAGTCTAGTATTGTCTTTATCTTGTTCAGAATTTGGACAGTGGCTTGAGCATTTCTTTATTTAATACTATAATTTAAAAGGACTGAAGCATTCAAGACAAGGAACTCCTCCTACTTAACAACTTTTGCAGTTAGTATCAGTGCATTGATGACATTAGAAATCGTTTCCTATGTAGAATCCTTCGTTGCACTTTGAACACTTAAGACCATTATACTACATTCTATGCAGTTGTTAATAACTTATTCGCAAGGTTCGCAGATTTTTTTAGCTATTTTTATCCTAATGTGTTAATGGACAGATATAAATGCAAGTATTGTTGTATAGATATTTCGCGTAACATTCTATGCATTTTGTTTCATCGCATGTTTTACAGTCTGTAATACTATAACAGTTTAAGCAAGAATTTTCTATTAGAATTTTTCCATCCATACATTTATTGCATATTGTACCTTCCAGATTACAATTTTAACATCCTTGTATTGCTTTGTTACATTTTTCACAAATAAAATCTCCGTTTTTATCTTATGAATTTTCTGAACAATTATCTTCGCATAGAAGATCAATTGTTAAGTATTTCGGATACTAGCATTAAGCACATTATTGCCGATAGCAGGATTTACAGAAAGGTATTATTTTTTCACATAATTCACATTCAAAAGGATTTGTACTTGATTCGACATAATTTTAGTCGCATTTGCATTGGTTTATTATATCAAGATGTTAGTTTTATCTACATGTTAAGCAGTTTGTTGAATGAGATCCAATTGCATGTAAGACATCTACTATCACATGCTTAACATTGTACTAAACTTGATATATCACATCAGCCACTAGAACAGCTATCTTCGCACGGATTTTACTTAGAAGAATCTTGAAATTAATTTATGGTGAATTATTTATTATTAATTCAAAATCTAAAATCGTACATTCAACCTTATAGATAATATTAAATCCCAGCCCCTAACTTTATAATGGAATTTTATGTAAAAGAAAAATAAGTTCCTACGTTCGCCGATTACCAGGTTGCCTACAGATGATTTTTATTTTTAGCATAGCCTCAGTCAAATTACGTTCCTTATTATTATATTACGAGAAAAATTCATGTGCTGCAAATTCCAAAATATGTAACTTTCTCGTCACTAAATGTATTACTTCTTATTCACATTCCTTCTTAAATATCTCTAAATCTTATATCAAATTCATTTTCAATCAGATCCTTCATTCAAACTAAAAATAGTATTTGCATTTCAGTCACAAAATTCAAATCTTATTCAGCAACTAATAGCTCATGCAGTTTATGAGTTTACAGAAGGGTCATAGTTAAGATTAGAAAATTAATAAGTAGAGAAGTTGGTTCCTGAAAAGTAAGTTGGAGTATTATCTAAAAGTTATAAACTCTAGGGATACGATTTTTATATAGTAAGAGAATAAATGTAAGTCACATTTTTTTCTTAAAGTTTAAATTAGAAAATAAATCTATTTTTTCATAACTCAATTTAAAAATAGTTTAGGACTTTCTTTCTATTTGCGCAATGTTTCTCTATTTTTATATATAACTTCTAAACTCCTAGCTTAAGGTTATTGAACTTATATGCTTCAAATATTAGTTTTTACTTAGATTTAATAATCTCTATATTAATGAAAAGAGATTTAAGTTATGTCTAATTTTTAATTAATATTCTTTTATTTATTTTATTTGGATTAATAAATAAAGCTTTTATAATCTAGGATTTTTCCTTTATCTTATAAATGGTATAAAAGACACAACCTTTATTCATCCCTTCTTAGTCTTTTAGGAAAATTATTTTAACCTCCTTTAATATAAAAATAGTTCTGTATTTTTAGCTTGAATAGCAAAGATATTGATAGCTAGTTAATTAGAATTAAGGTTTTATTATTTTGTCAATCAAAGATTAATCTTTTAATAGGTTCATTAGTTTTAGTTCTATCCAAAATCAAATTTATGAAATATACTCTTTATACCATGTTTATATCAATGCTACTAAAATCGATGAAGTATGATTGTATTAAAGTTATAATTGTGTAAAGTGATTGTTTAAATAGGCTAATATGCATAGATATTTCATAAACCTATTATATTATTAATCTAGCTTCTTCTTTATTTGCTTCAGTGCTTGCTAAATTAAAAAAGTCTACTTTATTAATCCTAAAAGTACAAGTAAGCTAGTCTTTCTTTGATATACTTGATTTAAAAGTATTTAAGCAATCTGATAAATAGTAAATTTAAGATATGCTATTAGCTTTAATTCTAATATGCTTTAGTTCTCTTTAATTTATTAATTTAATAGTAGAGGAAAACTAAATATTTTATTTTCAATCAGATGGTAAAGTTAATTTAGGTGAAAGTTCTTAAAGAAAAAATAAAAAAGATAGCATTAAAGATAATTTAGTTATATTAAGCTATTAACTAAATAGCTACAATAAAAAAGCAATACATCTATGCTTTTATTTAAATAAGAATATAAAGTTAAAGATTAAAGCAACTTAATTTTAACCTAGCAGCAATAAAAAATAGAAGCTTCTGCTTTTGTTTTTAAAGTAATTATGTTATAATTAAAATATATCATAACCATCTACCAAAACCTTTATTTTACTCTGGTTTTGAAAATTGGACAAAGGTATTTTTTATTAATTATATATACTTAAAGTTCAAGTTTTGATAGAGAGTGATTGGACTATATTACTAGGTTTTCTTTCTGTATTTTTATAGCTACCTAAAAATAGCTATACCATATTATTTCTTAAATTTTAAATTTAAATTTAAACATTTTCTTGTAAAATTTCTTGCGTTTTTTAGCTGTGAGTTATTTAAAATTATTTTGGCTATTTTAAGTTGCTCTATTCTTTAATGGAATGCTTCTTAAAATATATTCAGATATTTAAAATTGTCTGTTTAATAGTTCTTGATATCCTTTTACTTTTATTCTAATAAGCTCTTGAAAAATAATAATGACTATTATATTCGTCTAACTATATTTTAGTTATCAATCATAATTTCTAATTTCTTTTACCTTAGCAAGTTAATTTTTTAGTTATCAATACTTTATATTTACATAGCTAGGTGATTCTAGATTTATTTAATTAAAAGAAATTTCTATTTGTATTGCTTGCTTTATTGCTACTAACTTCATTTATTTTTAATTAGCAACTTTAATTTTCTCTGTCTTTCAAATAAAATCTATAAAAATTAAGCAAAAATAGAATTTTATGATTTATAACTTAAGTTTTGAGTTTTCAGACTCATCAAGAGCATATCAATAGATGCTTATCTTAACTTTATTTACTAAAGTTTCTTTTAGCTCTATCTTTATGAAGTAACTTCGATACAAAGAATCCTTATTAATTTATACTATGAAATACACTTAAAATAGGTATTTTGCATCTTTTTATCCAAATGACAATTTAATTAAAATTGCTTAGAGTGTAATAGTTTTTCCTAATTTCTTAGAATTTAAAAGTTGCCTAACAAGTATTAAAAGTTGCCAATTAGTTAACTAGCTTAAATGTTTTAGAATATTAAGTCTTTAAAGATAGTCTAATATAGGATTACATAAGAGACTATTTATAAAAGCAAAAAATTAATACTTGCTAAGTATAGTTAAAAGCTTCATTAATTAGCCTAATATTTTAATCTCCTAACTAATAGAAGCAACATTTATTAGTCACAATTTAAGTTTTTAATTAATTTTCATATTGTTAATTTTATATCTAAACTAAACTAAAAGGATGAGACATAATTATCTAATGAGAGTTGATATGTAATATTAATATTTATTATCTATTGCATAATGAAAGAGTTTGTAGATAATAAGGGAACTTTTATATTTCTTCCATATACCCTTGCTTGTATATAACTCATATATATTACTTTACTATTATTCTTTAAATAAACCAAAGCTTTTAGAAATTTAAAGTTAACTAGCATAATTAATTATGTATAGTATTTTCAAAAATATAGCTAGAATTATATCATAGAGTAATTAACAAAACATGATAATACTAGATAAACTTATAGGATTGGATAATTATAAAACACACCTAGCAAAACTAAGGCTTTACATTATATGTCTGGATTTCTTTTTTAAATATTATTTTAAGTTAGAAAAACTATAAAATTATCATAATCTAACTCTATATAATGTTATATATAAGAAAATTAAAGAATATGATAGATTGTATATCCAAATTCCTAAAATTAAGTTATGAGGTAAATTTATAGATAAATGACTAAGCAATAATCATAAAATAAAGAGAAAGCTAATCTAGTTTCTATATAAATTAAATATTGCTACTATTATAAAGAAAGAGTAGACAAATAATAGCAGAACTATAAAAACAAGTCTATAGATTAATCATTCTAAATATTAAGCTATAAAAGATCTTCTCTTTTAAACCTGAAGAAGATTAAGTTTAATAATGTAAGCTTTTTAAAATTAGTTTTCATTAGAAGAATTAGTTATCTTATCTAAATAATTATAAGATTAAGTTATTCATTAAGATAATTAATAATTAAATCAAAAATTGCTTTCTCATGCACCTTAGTGTATCTTCTACATTATATTGTTATATAAAATAAATATAATTAAGAGAGAACACTATCTTAGTTATAGATCTTAATTATCGATTATAATTTCTAAGTCTTTTCTATAGATAAATTTTATCCAAATTACTTTATACCAATCAATTATTTTTCGATTTCTGATTTTATAAGTAGATCTAATAAATCTACTGAAGTGAATATCTTTGACTAGGTAATTATAACTAATCTATTTATTTTAAACCATTTAAGTTAATTTAAAAATAGACTTCATTTTTGCTTGAGTGTCTATTTGGAAGACAATGAATAAATGATTTAGAGACTTGATGATATAAGTAATTAGTTAAAGCTATTTGTATAATTTAACTTTATTAATTAAAATGTAAATACCTTTAATTATTACTTATATTTTTAGCTATTTCATATATTTAATTATATATAAGTATACCAACTCTACTCTACTATGCAGGAACTATCAAAATTTTATAACTCATTCATTAAAGCATAATCCTACAATTAGCTATGAAACAGCTTAATCTATTTATATCTATTGTATTTAATATCTTTATTAAGCATAAAAACTCTAGGATATTTAAGGACTGTGAGAAATAGTTTAAGTTATTTAAGATAATAAGAATTTGATAAAGTTATTTGTATTATAATTTCAGAAATATATTAGAGGCTTTTTGAAATTAATAGGAAATAATTTATATAGTCACCTTTTAAATATAATTTTATATATATATATCTTTAGTTAACTACAAGATATTTAATAGGACATCTACTTGCCAATTATCTATTATTGATTTATCTTCTTTCTTAAAACTCTCTTTTTTGATATATTTAAAGATAAAACAATCAGTTAAGAATTTTATGTGGGAAAAATAATTAAAGCTGTAAGCATATGAGAGGATGATAAAATGATTAAGATCTTTGTTCAAATAAAAGTAAAAATAGATAATAGTGTTGCTTCAATGGAAAGCTTCTATTTAGCATTTAATAACTATATGATGTTTTTATACTAACTAGATATATATTTTAAGTTATATAAATAACAATTAGAAATATGCTTTTATTTGATAAATTAACCTCTAACCTATATATATTTAGAGTTAGCCCTAAGAATATCTAAATGAATTGAAAAGCAATATAGTAAAGATGCTAATATCTAATTTATTTCTAAATATCTTAGTTTGTCCTTAATATTAGTCATTTATTATAATCCTAAGAGCAGGTTATATAAATTAAATTTAATATAAATGTAAGCCTCTAAATGGGTTATAGTTAATTAGATTCTAGATTAATAGATTGTGGTTGGTTATATTAAACATAAAGAAATACTCTCTATGCTTTTAATTCTATATATAAACATTTCTAATATGAACTATTCAAATGTTTTAACTTAAGGAAATTTTTATAAATTGGATTAAGATATCAAAGCGAGTAAAGCTAAAATGAACAATAAGCAACAAGTTTGATGAAATACAAAATTATCAAATTATTGAATAAAAGAAAATTTTAAATTTAGTTATTTAAGCTAATATAAAACACTTGGGACTCTTTATCATTTCAAAATATTAAGACAAAATGAATAAACAAGCTTTAGTAAATTAAGACCTTAAAAATCATTAAAATAAAAGTCAACAAATTATTAATTTTATTTAAAAAATATCGAAACAAAAGAAAAATTAAATAAAGAGTTAAAAGATAAAATAATTATAAAGTATAGCCCTTCTTATTTTATAAAATTTTATTGATCCAATTTAAAATTCTGCAAGCAAGAAAACTAGAATATCTCACACTCCATATCATTATTATTATGAAAATAAATTTAGTTAAGGATTATGAAAAAATTAACTAATTATATCTTAGCATTAGATAAAATTAAATATTTGAAATAATATTTTTATTATAAATGTTTTCACCCTTATCTAAAATTAACTAAAAGCAAAGATTATATTTTCTTTAAAAGAAGAATGAGAATATAGTTAAAAGAAGTTTATTTTAGTCATATTTAAGTGAGCTAAAGATTATAATTTTATTTATACAATTATTAAGTCAAGTATTTTAAATCATCTAATCTTATAATTTAGAAATTTATCTCAATTATATTTCTTTAGTCTTAGATCTTTTCATTTTAAAAATATTATTTATTTAAAAAGATTGAGAGTTAGAGATTTTCTTTTTTTTCGTTTTTTCATTTTAATGAATGATAAAAATTTTTCTTATAACTATAACTTCAGATAAATAGACTAACACCTGCTCTTTTCTTCTTCTATTTTCAATTGATTAAAAATAATTTTTTCATTTTTTAAACTCTGCTACTTTGTTAATATTGATATCCTTCCAGTCAGAGCACCAATATATTTGATGTAATTACTTACTTATTTGGTATATTTATTTATTATTTCTTAGATTAATATTAAAAGACGTACAACTTCTTAAAAATTAAAAAATATTCAAGCTGCCTCTTTATCATTCTCTGATGGCTTTATCGTATAAATTAGATTAAAGATATTATTAAATTACTGCTTCTTAAGTGGCTTCTAAGAAGAGAGTGTTTCTAAATTAAAAAAGATTATCTCTTATTAGTTTTATTTAATGTATGCTACCAAAATGGTATTTTCTTTTTTCTTCTTAAATATTTTTAATTCGCAGCTTAACAATAAAAATTTTAAATAATTTATTTAGGTTTTGAATACAGTTTATTTTTAATCTTTTATGAAACTTTATAATTCTTCTAAGTTCTTTCATAAATTGCTATATCACTTGGATTTTAAAGACTCATCTTAAATTATTTATTTATAAGAAAAATATTTTCTTTTAGACTTTAAATATTTTTCTTCTTTTATTATTACCCTTTAAAAAAACGTTTGTATATTTAGTTATTTAGATAGTTATTTGAGTAAATACTCTCATTCTTTTACTTTAAAGTATCAAATATCAATTAAATTTCCTTTTAAATCTTAATTGACTTGATTATTAAAAGGGTTTCTTTTAGTATCTTCATTATAAATTTAAAAATATCCCTGAAAAAGTTAATTATGATTATCTTTTCTCTAATCAAAACTTTTTAAACTTTATTAAAATAATCATATAATAAGCAAAGGCAAGTATTTAGTATACAAGGGGAAAAATTAGTTAGATAAAATCTAATTTAAGTGGATAGCTTTTTATTTATACATTCTAAAAGCTAACTATTTTCCAAGATCTATAACTCAGCAGTTTATACTATTAATTTTTTATTTAATAAAGCAGCAGTGAAAATCCCTAAAGAATATATTTAAAATAAATAAATAATTTCTATTAAAACTTAAAAGATAAGCTAGCAAACTAAACAACTAAAAATGATTAGAATGTAAACACTTCTAATACTTATAGAACTAAAAGTTATTCTTAAATTATATACTTTCATAATAATTACTTAAATAGAATAGTTTTAATATTATTATCTATTTATAGAGATATTTCATTAGTACTAGGATTATATACTTATAGCTTTTATAAAAAGTTAGATTTATTTATTTTCTCTCTTTGCTTAAAGTTATATAAGCTTTTATTATTTAAAGCTGATATAATAGTAAATTACAAATTAAAAAAAAGGAAAAGAGATTAAGTATTAAGATTAAGCATTATTTAATAGAAATTTTTAAGAATGCTTATACTTTCTGCAAAATATAGGAGAATCTAAAATAATTAAAGGAATCATAATTTAAAATTACCTTAAAGC